>CM066035.1:875164789-875695591 GCA_033557465.1 Ichthyophis bannanicus | reverse complement strand
TAGCACAGTTACTTCGACTGTTAACAACGAGCTGATCTAGGGCACAGCGGAAATACAAAAGTCTTCAACATTAGCCGGCTCACTCGTCACCCAGCGAACCGCCACCGGAGCCACCCCAGAACCTGAGCCACCCCCCGCGGCCCCAACATACCCCACGCACTCCCAGCGCCAGAAAGAAAAAGGCTTAAGGGAACAGCATCCAACCACCACAAGCGACTGCGCGCTCGGCCATCCGCCAGACTTTCCTAAATGCCTCTTCAGTTCGAGTTTAGTATAGACACGAGACAAAGCCAGGAAGAAACCCAAGCGACAGACCAACCGATACAACTCCGTAAGGGCCGCAGGTGGAACCCACCCAACGGGGTTTGTGGAAGAACTTACCTCCCTGCTGGTCCCAGGAGATCACCTGTTACAGGTAAGTACCCTGTGCTACTACCACGCCCGTCTCGTAACTAGCCGTTTTTTTTCCACAAGAGAGCAGAGAGCCAACCCACCACCATCCCATGCAACCACCCCAACCCCACCACCCACCCGTCACACTCCCACACAGTCTGCGGGGTAAACATGAACACACACACCCACACCACAAGACCTAAGAACCGGAAAAGTGACCCAAGGGCGAGAAAGCAGGCAACACCACGGAGAAAGTGGGAAAGGTTTAAAAAAAAAAACACGAGATGAAACAAAACAAGGGACCAAAAATAATACAAAATGAACAACTGAAACCTAAAGGCAATAAGAACAAAACAAAACTTTGGAAACAAGAAAGGCAACACAAAACTACAGAGAAAAAGCGAGAAAAGCGGACGACAAAATAAGAGAGAAGGACAAAACACAAACCGAAAAAAAAAAGTGAGACACCTCTGGAAACAGGTGTTTGAGAACAGCCTGACCAAACAAGGCATCCCGCGGGAGTCCTTGTCCAAGCAGTAATGGGCTGTGAAGGTATGAACCGATGCCCAGGTGGCCGCTCGACAGATTTGGTCGATGGACACAGAGTTTAGATGAGCCATAGAAGTTGCCATGGCCCTCACATTGTGAGCTGTGACATGGCTCTCCAGAGAAAGGTTCTTAGTTTGGTAGGCGAAGGAAATACACTGAGCAATCCAACTGGACAGAGTTCTCTTAGAGACTGGAAGTCCTAAATGAGAAGGATCAAAAGCAACAAAAAGTTGAGAGGACTTTCTATGTTGCTGTGTCCTGTGTAAGTAGAAAGCAAGTGCTCTTTTACAATCCAGGCTATGAAGATTCCTCTCTGCACTTGATGCATGAGGTCCTGGAAAAAAGGCAGGTAAAACACCTCCTGGTTCAGATGAAAAGGTGAGACCACTTTAGGCATAAAGTGTGGATTAGTTCTGAGGACTACCTTGTCATGATGGAACCTTGTATAAGGAGGATTAGCCACTAAAGCTTGCAACTCACTGATACGGCGAGCTGAGGTGACTGCAATGAGAAAAATAACTTTCCAGGAAAGGAATTTTAAGGAGGTAGTGGCTAAGGGTTCAAAGGGTGGCTTCATAAGCTGGCCAAGAACCAGATTCAAGTCCCAGGCCACTGGAGGTGGTCTAATGGGAGGTTTAGTACAAAGAAGGCCTCTCATGAATCTTGCTATAAGAGGATGAGAGGAAATAGGTTGTCCATTGAGAGGCTTAAGGGATGCTGCAATAGCACTCAAATGGACTCTGATTGAATTTGTTTTAAGGCCTGCATGGGATAAATGCAGCAAATAGTCTAGTAAAGAATGCAAAGGTATTGCAAGAGGGTTGAGACCCTTCTCTGCACACCAAATGGAAAACCTTTTCCATTTAAAAGCATATGAACGTCTGGTGGAAGGCTTTCTGGAAGCATGAAGGATATCCTTCACTTGCTGAGAAAGTTGTAAATCTTGAAGGTCTAGGCCTTCAGCAACCAGGCCCTGAGATGAAGAGACTGAGGATTTGGGTGTCACAAGGTTCATTCCTCCTGGGAGAGGAGATCGGGAGCAGACCCCAGGTCTAGGGAGGGAGCTTGAGAGAGATGCAGAAGTAGAGGGTACCACACTTGGCGTGGCCAAAGTGGTGCTATGAGGATCATAGTCCCCTTGTCTCTCTGAAGCTTGAACAGAGTCTTGGGAATTAGGGGAATAGGTGGAAAGGCATAGAGGAACTCTTGCCCCCAATGAAGGAGGAAGGCATCCCTGGCCTGAACTCCCTGACATGGAATCCTGGAACAGAACCGGGGAAGTTTGGCATTCCACGGAATTGCAAACAGGTCTATGTCTGGGGTACCCCAAATCCGAAAACGTCTGGCTAACTGGTCCCCATGGAGGGACCATTCGTGTGGAAGCAGAACTCGACTGAGTCTGTCTGCCCAAGAGTTTTGAACCCCTGGAAGATATACTGCCATGAGATGGATTTGATGCTCTCTGGCGAAGGCCCACAATCTCAGAGCTTCGTTGCAAAGCGACAGAGAGCCAGTCCCTCCCTGCTTGTTCACGTAGAACATGGCTACCTGGTTGTCCGTGTGGATGAGGACTGTCTTGTAGCTGAGCAGGGTGTGGAAGACTCTGAGAGCCAGAAAGATTGCTCTGAGCTCTAAGAGGTTGATATGAAGAGATGTCTCCTGTGGAGACCAGATGCCCTGGGTTGAGAGATCTTGAAGATGAGCCCCCCAACCCCTTGGAGAGGCATCTGTTGTAAGGGTGGCTTGGGGTAACACCTGTTGAAAGGGGGACCCCAGCAACAGATTCTGAGTGGACGTCCACCAGTGGAAGGACCAAAAAAGGCGACTGGAAGTTGCTATTTTGTCTGACAGGCAACCTGATGCCTGGGTCCATTGGGAGGATAGGGTCCACTGAGCTGCTCTCATGTGAAGGCGAGCATAGGGAACCACATGCACCGTGGATGCCATGTGGCCTAAGAGTTGCAACATCTCTCGAGCAGTTAAATGGGATTTTAACTGAATCTGGGAGGCTAACTGCACCAAGCGTAGGCAACGGGCCTGGGGAAGATAGGCCCTTGCAGTTGTGGTATCCAGTAAGGCCCCTATGAACTCTAGAGACTTAGTAGGGGTGAGATGGGATTTTGGAATGTTGATTACCAGTCCCAGATACTGAAGAACACGCCTTGTGCAGGTCAGGGGAGTCTGGGCCTCTGACTGGGATGGAGCTTGGATGAGCCAGTCGTCCAGATATGGGAATACGAATATCCCTAGAGTGCGCAGGAATGCAGCTACTACTGCCATGCATTTTGTGAACACTCTTGGAGCAGAGGCCAGACCGAAAGGAAGCACTTTGTATTGGTAGTGCTTTCCCTGGTAAAGGAACCGAAGGAATCTTCTGTGTGTTGGATGGATGAGAACATGGGTGTACGCATCCTTGAGATCTAGAGAACAAAGCCAGTCCTGACTTTGGAGGTATGGAAGGAGAGTTCCGAGAGAAGTCATCTTGACTTTCTCCTTGCATAGAAACTTGTTCAATTCTCTGAGATCTAATATGGGTCTGTAGCCCCCCGTTTTCTTTGGAATGAGGAAATAGGGGGAGTAGAACCCTGAGCCCTGTTGAAGAAGGGGTACTTCTTCTATTGCCTCTTGGGCAAGAAGGGTAGAAATCTCTTGACCTAGAAGGTAGAGGAGAGATGTTGGAGAATTAAACTGTTTCACCATGGTGTGAGGAGGAAGGTTTAAGAAATGAAGTTTGTACCCTTCCTTTATGATGGAGAGGGTCCACTGCTCTGCTGTGATTTGCTCCCATCTGGGAGCAAAGTGAGCTAACCTTCCTGGGATGGTGAGAGGCTCTGGATGTTCTAGAGCCAGAAAGGCTAAGTTCTCTAGTAGAAAGTCAAAGGCCCTGAGGAGGCTGAGGCTGTTGGGCCGTAGCAGTCCTCGCAGCCTGGGTTTTGGCCTGTTTTGGTTGTTGTTGTCTCTTTGTAGCAAAACGACCTTAAGAAGAGGCCTGACCATAAGAAGAAAATTTCCCTTTCTTTGGGAAAGATCCTTTTTTGAACAACTTATTTTTAAAAGGAGCAGTAGTAGACTTTGAAAGTCTATCTAAAGCAGAGTTTTCAGCATCCATTTGGTTGGCCTCTGCTTGCCAATCTTTGCCAAACAGGTTTTCGCCTGTACAGGGAAGGTTACCTAGACCATCCTGTACCCAGGATTCCAAATCAGAGGTTTGCAACCAAGCAACTCTGCGTGCTCCTATGGCAATAGCCGAGGCTCTACTGGCCCCCTCAAAAGAGTCAAAGGCTGCACGGTTGGAAAACTTGGATACATCCTGTGCATGTTTAAGCCAGGCGATGTATTCTTCTCTCTTATCTTCTGACATAAAAGGAGATAAGGTTTGCAGATGATCTGTAACTTCTTTTAGAAACATCCCCATATAGAGACTATAGGAGTTGATTCTGGCTACAAGAATACTGGCCTGGAAGATTTTCCTGCCAAAGGCATCTAGAGTTCTGCATTCTCTTCCTGGAGGAGCAGAGGAGTGCCTTTTTGTACTCTTGATCTTTTTCATAGCAGACTCTACCACAATAGAGTGGTGAGGAAG
Source organism: Ichthyophis bannanicus (assembly GCA_033557465.1). Taxonomy (NCBI): domain Eukaryota; kingdom Metazoa; phylum Chordata; class Amphibia; order Gymnophiona; family Ichthyophiidae; genus Ichthyophis; species Ichthyophis bannanicus. The sequence goes on along the minus strand of CM066035.1, from coordinate 875,691,066 downwards.
CTGAGTCTTATGAAACCCAGGACAAGGAGGAACACGATACATGGTGTGCAACCTTCTGGAATGAGGGGAGGTGGAAAGAGGAGTCTCCCATATGCCCAGCATGTGATCATAAAGAATCTCATGTATTGGTAAGGTGGCTGCCTCTTTAGGAGCCTTAGGATATTGTAGGATATCCAATTTTTTGGCTATAGGTTCAGTCTCAGAGGTCACTGAGATGGACAGGCCTTTGGCCACCTCCTTAATGAAGTCCTGAAAAGACAAGTCTTCAGGAGGAGACATTCTCCTTTTAAGAGAAGAGGGTTCCTGAGGAAGGATGCCCGATGCTTCAATTGAGGCCTCTGAAGAATCAGTCTTCAGAGGAATCGAAGTATCGACTATGTGGATGCTCTCGTAGAGCCCGATACGTGTACCGGGAGGTATCGACATCGGGAGTAATCGGTACCGGGTCGGTACTGATGGGCATCACTGGATAGCGTAACGCTGCGGTCGATGCTGATGTCGATGCAAGTGGTACTGGTATCGGGGCCGATATCGGGTCCGGTACCGGAATCGGTACAGGAACCGACAACGGGGTTTGTTGCGGTACCGTAGGCGTTGCAGCTTGAATGAATGCCGTGATGGCACGCTGCATGGTCAGAATATTCTGATCCATTGACGCCACCAATGTCTGGATATCGGTACCGGTAGAAACTGCCGGTACCCCAGAACATTGTAACAGGTGATCGGTCGAGGCCGAGCCATCGATGTCAACCTGTGACCCCATAGGTAGTGCTTTGGAAGCCGGAGCCTCCTGCCGGGGTAATTATGCCGGTGTGGTATCCTCAAGAGTAAGCCCGGGGGCATCTCGATACTTAGAGGGAGATGAACTCTTTGAGGACCGGCCAGATTTAAGTTTGGTTACCTGAGATCCATGGGATGAAGAAGCAGCCCTGGAAGACGTCGATGCCACGGAAGCTGCATTGGAGGGAAACAGGGTACTGAGCTTAGCTGCCCGATTCTGTAACCCTCTTTTAGACATCATGGAACAGGACTCACAATCCGCAATGGAGTGGTCAGGATCTAAACATTTTAGACACCAGTCATGGGTGTCAGTGACAGAAATAGTGCTGCTGCACTTTGTGCATTTCTTAAACCCGGAGGCGGGTTTTTCCATGAGGGAAAAATATATCTGTAGGCCTAAAGCCCCAGAAGAAAAATGCACTGAAAAGAGTAGAAGTTTTTTTTTTTTTAAAGAAAGAAAAAGGACCGGTGGTACCGGTGCAGAATCGAGAAGGCAGACACGCGACTAAAGAAAAATAAAAGAAAATAAGAAATTCTTCAGCGGTGACAGGAAACACGACCTGCTGGCTCCACGGAAAAGAAGAACTGGAGAGAGGCAGTTAGGAAAGGCGGGAAGGCAGCGCGCAGGTGCTGTGGGATGCTCCCAAAAGCTTTCTTTCTGGACGTTGGGGAGCGTTCCCCCGCACAGGCTCCATCGGTACGACGATACCCATATGTGAAGACTCATTCCTGCTTGTTCCTGGAGATTCCCTGATTTCTCAGGTAGGCCGCCACCACTGCTAGGCACTTTGTAAAGACTCTGGGGGCGGAGGTGAGGCTGAAAGGCAGCACCCTGTACTGATAATGGTTTCCTCCCACAATGAACCTGAGGTACTTTCTGTGGTCTAGATGAATGAGGATGTGGGTATACGCATCCTTTAGATCTAAGGAGCATAGCCAATCTCCCTGCTGGAGGTAGGGCAGAAGTGTCCCAAGAGTAAGCATCTTGAACGTCTCCTTCACTAGGAACTTGTTGAGGTTCCTGAGGTCCAGAATGGGTCGAAGGCCACCGGTTCTTTTGGGCACCAGGAAATACCTGGAGTAGAAACCGTGACCTTGCAAGTGGGGAGGCACAGGCTCCATCGCCCTGTCCACCAACAGACCATGAAGCTCTTGTAGAAGAAGGTCTGTGTGCAGGGGAGGCCTTGGAGGCTCCCCTGGAAAATATGGTGGAGGCAGTTGGTGAAAATGGAGGGCATAGCCCTTGTGGACTATCTCCAGCACCCAACTGTCCCCGGTGATAAGGGGCCACTGGTGGGCAAAGAGGGCGAGGCGACCTCCTGTGCAGGGTTGGGAGAGCACTGGAGGAGAGGCTACGCTCAAGGAGTCAAAAACCCCCACCCTGCTGAGTGGTTGCAGGGACCTGAGGCTTGGGGGTCCTCTGCCTACAGGGCCCATTACCCTGGCCCTTGGCTTGCTGACCCTGGGGGCAGCTTGGGCAGCCTGATATTGCGGGTACTGTTTGTAGGCAGTGCCCTTCCTCAGGTAAAAGGGCTTTTTACCCGAGCCCTTCTTTTTATGAGAAGGGGCAGAGGTCTTCCTCGACAGCCTTGTCCGTGCGAGGTGCTCAGTTTCGAGCTGAGGGGCCTTCTCAGTCATGGGCTTGCCAAAAAGGTTTTCACCTCGGCAAGGGACATCGACCAACTAGTCCTGAACCCATGGCTCGAGGTCCGATGACTGCAGCCATGCCTGGCGTCGAGCCGCGATGCCGGCTGCTGCAACTCGGGCCGAAGTCTCGAAGCCATCGTAGGCGGCGCGGGACATGAACTTCGAGCAGTCCCGAATCCCCGAGGACAAGGACTTAAATCTCTGCAAGGGTTCCCCGGAGAGACCAGCAGAGAACCCGGCCCATTCCTTGGCCAGATCTCGCAAGTACATGCCCATGTACAGCTGGTAAGACTGGACACGGAAAGCTAGCATCGAGCCCTGGAAGCACTTTCTACCGACGCCATCGAGGTTCCGGGCCTCCCTGCCAGGGGGCACCGCGGAGTGCATCTCCTGGCTCTTCAGACGATGCATGGCCGGTTCCACAACCATAGAATGGTGTGGTAGCTGTGCCTTTTGAAAACCAGGGCTCTTCCGGAGTCGATAGATCGAATCGACTCGCTTGCTGAGAACCGGCGCCGAGGCCGGTGCCTCCCACATATGGAAGAGGAGCCGTTCCAGCATCGGAGGAACCGGAACAGTAAAGGCCTCCTTCGGAGGAGAGTCATACTGTAGGGCCTCGAGCTCTTCAGCTCGAGGCTCCTCCTCAGGGCCCGCCGGAATAGCCAAGGCAGCGGCCATATCCCGGACAAACTCCAAGAACCGAGTATCCTCCGGGGGGGGGGGGGGGACGTACTCCGGGGCTCAGACTGCGGTGAGTCCAAAGGGACGCACCGAGTCTTGAAGGTATCAGGAGACTTCTCGTCCTCCGTCTCCCAAGCTGACTCGTTCTAAGAGGAGTCAGGGTCCGACCCCGCGGGGTCGTGGAGCACCCGGCGTCGACGTCCTCAGTCCCGAACGGGAGGTCGAGGGAGACCGCGACCGAGGTCGACTCCGAGCCACGATGGACCCGAGTATCGGCTCGGTCTCCGGGGTCGACTTCGAAGTCGATGTCCCGGTGGTCGGGGCAGATGCGCCAGACAGGCTGACCATCAGTGCCCGCTGCTGCTCCATGAAGGCAGACAATCTGCTCTCCAAGGCTGTCATCCTGAGACTCAGCCCGGGAGACGCAGCAGCCACCGACTCGGGCCCCGGCGGCTCCGGGCCTGACGTCGGCTCCCTGGGAGGAGAGTCCTCGAGGACTACGGGGATTACGTGTCCAGCACACTCCGGCTCCATGCGCGGAACTTTTGCAGGCTTCTTGTGTTCCACGGGCCCTGGGCGACGGTCGGGGGTCTTAGACCTGGCCCTCGAGGAGCCAGGGACCTCTTCCGACGACGCCCTCGAGAGCCGCTTCTTCCTCTTGTGTTCTCGGTCGGGGGACCCCCTGTCCGAGGAGCTTCGACCGCGCTCGGGATCGGAATCACGAGATGTCGAGGCCTCAGACGAGGTCCAGGCCTGGCCGGAGGCTGAGTCCGAGAAAAGCCTTTCTTTTTGCTGCTGGCGACTTCGGAGTGCCTTGGAAGACATCTTTCCACATGGCCCGCACGACTTAGGGTCGTGGTCGGGGCCGAGGCACCGAAGGCAGCAGTCGTGTGTGTCGGTGAGAGACATCAGTTTCTTACACCGATCACACTTTTTAAAGCCGCTGGAAGCCATCGGGGAAAAAAGAGTCCCCGCGAGGTCAAAGGACCGGCCTTCCAGGGAAAAATGGAAAAAAGGGCGCGAACACCAGCCACGAAGGGCAAAAAACGAAAAAGAAAAATCGGGCTCGATACCGGTGTACCGAACCTGGTGGGAGGGGAACCGGCGTCGAACTGGGAGAAAAAATAGCGAAAATTGCCGAAAAAAATCTAATTTTAACCGGGAGAACAGGACCCACGTCCAGTGGGCTTCACGGAAAAAAAGAGACTGAGGTAAGATGGCACCTTTAGGCGGGAAGGGAACCGCGCATGCATTCCCAAAGGCTTTCATAGAAAGCTGGGGAAATGCTCCGCTGGGGCTTCATCGGCGCCGATGACACCAATATGTGAGGACTGACTTCCTGCTTGGTCCTGGAGAACAGCAGGTTTGGGGCAGAAAAGCCCTTGACTTTTGAGTGTCTAGGAGAGCCCCTATGAACTCTAGAGTTTGAGAGGGAACGAGTTGGGATTTTGGAAGATTTATTACAAATCCCAAGTGTTGCAGCACCTGCAAGGTGCGCGAGAGGGAAAGATTGGCCTCTAGAGATGTGCTTGCTTGAATGAGCCAGTCGTCTAAGTAGGGGAAGACAAATATCCCTAGAGTCCTTAAGAATGCAGCTACCACTGCCATGCACTTTGTAAAGACTCTTGGGACAGAGGCAAGGCCGAAAGGGAGGACTCTGCATTGATAATGTTTGCCCTGGGACAGGAAATGCAGGAACCTTCTGTGTTCTGCATGAATAAGAATGTGAGTATATGCGTCCTTTAGATCTAGAGAACAGAGCCAATCCTGACTCTGGAGATAGGGGAGAAGAGTACCTAGGGAGATCATCTTGAATTTCTCCCTTAGTAGACACTTCTTGAGTTCTCTGAGGTCCAGAATGGGCCTGTACTCTCCTGTCTTCTTTGGAATGAGGAAGTAAGGAGAATAGAAGCCCAGACCTTACTGGGAGAGTGGCACCTCCTCTATTGCACCCTGTGAGAGAAGAGAGGTGACCTCTTGCAACAACAGAGCTGTGAGAGGGGGTTGAGAAGAGAACTATCTTGGAGGAGACTTGTGGGGGGGGGGGGGTAGACTTTGGAAGTGAAGTTTGCACCCTTTCCGTACTATGGAGAGAGTCCAGTGCTCTGATGTAACGAGATGCCACCTGTGGGCAAAGTGACATACTCTGCCGGGCATGCGGATGGGATCTGGAATCTCCAGAGGCAGGTCGGCTATGTTCTCTAGAAAATAGTCAAAGACCTGAGGAAGTTGGGCATGCTGAGGTGGCTGAGACCTGGGAGTCTGAGACTTTCTCTGTTTTGGTTGCTGCAGCCCCTTCTGGGGAGCATGGATGGGACAGTGCACTACAGGGATAGGATAGAAGGATAGTACTTCTTTTTCTTATTGAAAAAAAGGTTTCTTTGATGTCTTTTTCTTAGCTGGGTTGGCAGTAGATCAGAAAGTCTATGAAGAGTGGTGTTCTCAAATTCTAGTTGAGCAGCTTTATCCTGCCAATCCTTGCCAAAAAGGTTTTCACCTGTGCAAAGTATATTGGAAATCTCTGTTGAGTTCTGCGATTGTCTTTCTTTCTCCTCTGGCTTTAGCTTCTCTGCGTTTCTGGGCAATTTTCAGAGTTTCTTCCGTCATCCATTTTAGCCGTTTTTGCTTTTTCACCTTTTGTAGAGACTTCTCGCTTTCTTCCAACACAACCTTCTTGATGTCATTCCATAACTCTTCCGGAGCTCTGTCATTTGTATCTAAAGCAGCAAATCGATTTTGCAGGCAGTCTTTAAAGTCCAGTGGTATATTCTCAAGGTCATATTTTGCTGCATTCATGAGTGGTTTGCTCTTTTCCAACAGAGATTTCCAACTGAGATTTCCAACGTGAGATTTCCAACAGAGATTTCCAACAGAGATTTCCAATGTGCAGCAAGACAGGACAAGGAAAGGTACTACAATGACACTTGCAAGGAAATAGAAGCAGAAATTATTAGAGGAAGAACAAGATCAGCTTTCCTAAAGCTACGAGAGTTAAAGAAAAAGTTCCAGCCTCGAATTGGAATGTTACAAGATGCTCAAGGTTCTATGTTGAATGATGCTGAGAAGATCAAGAAAAGGTGGAAGAAATATACAGAGTTTTTATATGATAAAGATCAAGTGGACGAACAGCCGTTTCAACCTGTACCTTATGATCGCGAACCATTGGTGATGAAAGAAGAAGTTGAAGCAGCATTGAAAGCCTTATCAAAGAACAAAGCACCAGGCATTGATAGCATTCCCATAGAAGTATTGCAGCAATCTGATGCAGCTGTTACCGTACTCACAAGGCTCTGCCAAGAAATATGGAAGACAACATCATGGCCAACTGACTGGAAAGGTTGTGTGTTTATACCAATACTAAAGAAAGGTGATCCAACTGACTGTGAAAATTATCGCACAATCGCTTTGATCCCACATGCCAGCAAGATTCTACTGAAGATTATTCAAAAGAGACTACAACCATACCTGGAACAAGAACTACCTGAAGTGCAAGCAGGGTTCAGGAAAGGGCAAGGAACGGGAGACATCATTGCGGATGTGAGATGGATCCTTGAAAAGACTAAAGAATACCAAAAGGATATCTGTTGTTGTTAAGTGCCGTCGAGTCGGAGTCGACTCATGGCGACCCTCTGGATAGCTATCCTAAATTGTGTTCGGTCTTCAGTCAGGCGGCTTATTGTTGACAGACTGGTACCCGTAGCTGCTGTTATTGTATCGATCCATCTCATGGCTGGTCTTCCTCTTTTGCGTTGACCTTCTATCTTGCCAAGCATAATGTCTTTCTCTAATGATTTCTCTCTTCGCATGATGTGTCCAAAGTATGAAAGTCGAAGTCTTGTCATCTGAGCTTCTAAAGAAAGCTTAGGTTTGATCTCCTCTAGTACCGACTGGTTTGTTCTTCGGGCAGTCCATGGTATACACAGTATTCGCCGCCAACACCATAATTCAAAGGTATCAATTTTCTTCCTATCTGTCTTTTTCACTGTCTATTTGTGCTTTATCGACTATAGCAAGGCTTTTTGACTGTGTAAACCATGAGAAACTCTGGGCCACATTAAGAAGCATGGGCATACCAGAACACATGATCGTTCTCTTGCGCAATCTGTACATTGATCAAGCAGCAACAGTTCGAACGGAACAAGGAGAAACAGAATGGTTTAAAATACGCAAAGGTGTAAGACAAGGCTGCATACTTTCCCCCTACCTGTTTAATTTATATGCAGAACAAATCATCAGAGAAGCAGGATTGTATGAAGACAACAGAGGTGTGAAGATTGGTGGAAGAGTCATCAACAACCTTCGCTATGCTGATGATACCACATTACTGGCTGAAAGTGAAGATGATCTGAAACATTTGCTTCTCACAATCAAAGAACATAGTCTCAAAATGGGCCTGCACCTTAATGTAAAGAAGACAAAGATCATGACAACTGGCATAATCAACAGGTTCATCGTTGAAGGAGAAGAAATTGAAATTGTGAACATCTTTAACCTAACTGGATCAACTATCAATAAAGAAGCAACAAGCAGTCAAGAAATCAGACGACGCATTGCTCTTGGCAGAATGGCTATGAAAGACCTAGATAAGATTCTCAAGAGCAGAGATGTCTCTCTCCATACAAAGATTCGACTTGTTCAAGCCATGGTATTTTCAATAACATCATATGGATGTGAAAGCTAGACAGTGAAAAAGATAGACAGGAAGAAAATTGATGCCTTTGAATTATGGTGCTGGCGGCGAATATTGTGTATACCATGGACTGCCCGAAGAACAAACCAGTCGGTACTAGAGGAGATCATACCTAAGTTTTCTTTAGAAGCTCAGATGAGAAGACTTCGACTTTCATACTTTGGACACATCATGCGAAGAGAGAGATCATTAGAGAAAGACATTATGCTTGGCAAGATAGAAGGTCAACGCAAAAGAGGAAGGCCAGCAATGAGATGGATCGGTACAATAACAGCAGCCACGGGTACCAGTCTGTCAACAATGAGCCGCCTGACTGAAGACTGAACACAATTTAGGATAGCTATCCAGAGGGTCGCCATGAGTCGACTCCGACTCGACGGCACTTAACAACAAAGGTATATTAACCAGCTTATCTTGAACCCACTGTTCAAGATCAGATGCTTGGAGCTAAGCAATCCTGCGTGCACCAATGCATATAGCTGAAGTTCTTCTAATGCATTCAAAACACTCAAAAGTTGCCCTGTTAACAAATTTGGAAACATTTTGGGCATGTTTCACAAGGGTGAGATAATCAGCTCTCTTGTCATCAGGGAGAAGAGGAGCCATCAACTCCGAATCCTTAGCCACCTCCCTAAGGAACATACCCATATAGAGTATGTAGGAACTGATTTTGGCTGATAACATGGAGGCCTGAAAACATTGACAACCAAAAGCATCGAGGGTTCTCGATACTCTGCCTGGAGGATTCGAGGAATGTGTCTTAGCACTTTTCATTTGACGCATTGTGGATTCCACCACCATGGAATGGTGTGGTAATTGCGTCTTCTGGAAACCGGGACAGTCCTGTACTTGGGTACATAGTATCGAGAAGTCGAGTATGTGGAGAGATGGATAAGGGTTTCTCCCACATCCGAAGCATAAGGTCGTGAAGTATTCGATGACTAGGGCGAGTAGCAGCCTCCTTTGGAGCTGCAGGGTATTGACGGATTTCAAGCTCTTCAGTCCCAGGTTCCTTTTCCAAAGTCACTGTTATGGACAGACCCTAAACCACATATGAATAAAGTCTTGAAAAGACATGTCCTCCGGAGGGGACATGCGACATTGTGGGGATGGAGAAGGGTCCTCCGGGAGAGTTCTCATTTCCCAGGTACCGACCGATTCATCATCTGACGAATCGGAGTCAGAAGCCTCAAAGTATAGATGGGCAGGGTGTTCGCGCTCTGCACGTACTTGATAACGGTCAAAAGCTGGTAGCTGAAGGCTGCGTGCTGGAACCTCGGTATCAGAAATGGACTTGAGGGCCGGCATGGGCGGTAGCATGGTAAGAGGTAAAAAAAAAGTCGATGCAGGCTCTTTTGGTACCATAGTTGGTACCGATGCTCGAGGAATCAACTGTAAAGGCACTGCCAGTAAGGCCGCTAAGCTCCGCTCAATGACTAGGATATGTTGATCCATAGAGCTTACCGATGCTTGGGTATCGGTACCGGAGTTGCAGGCCACGATCCCCGAGAGCATGGCACCAGGAGCTCTCAGAAGGTAGAGGCTTCGGGAGCATCCTGGGTCCCCACTAAGGCTTTGGAGGCAAGGACCTCCCGCCGGTATATCCCCCTCCAGGGCAACACCCAAGGCATCTCGATGCTTAGAAGGAGATCTACCCTTGGAGGGCTGGCTAGTCTTCGATGAAGATCCCTGAGAAGAAGATGAAGCTCTTGATTATGGCGATGCTAGACATCGCATCGGTGGCAAAGAGGGTGCTGAGTTGAGCAGCTCAGTTTTGTAGGCCTCTCTGTCATCTTCCTACGAAGAGGACATTTTGATGGTTGGTGATCTGGTCCTAAGCACTTCAGACACCAGTCATGGGTATCGGTGGCCGAAATAGTACTGCCACAGTTGCAACACTTCTTAAAACCACTTGATGGGTTTTTCCATTCTGAGAAAAAAAAAAGGCCTAAGATGGCACTGATGCGCCTGAAGGAAGAAAGTTTTTCTTCACTGAAACCCCCCCTTTTTTTTTTTTAAAAGAAAGCACCGACAGGGTCGGTACCAGCATCGATGGGAAGACAGCCGCGACAACAAAAAAATAAGAAAAAATTTGAAATTACACTTACCTGATACTTGTAGTTCCTGGAGTGACTCCAGTTTAGTCCTCCACCTCTGGGTAGTGTACCTCCTCCTGTAGCTTGGAGAATGGGCATGTCAAAACTTGTGACAATCCTAGACATAGCCTGCTGGCACTTCCCATCAGCCCCAGTGCACTATTGAAAAAGCAGACTCAAAGGAGCAACAAGTAAGTAGCTAAAAATTTAATTCCAACCAGAACTACAACTAACTTAAGCCTTCAACAAGAAGACCTTGGCCTATATCCATGTAATCATTGATAACTACAGGACTTTTTTTCTTTTACACTCCTGCTTGCTACCATCCTTTTACCTTCTTTGCACCACCCTTTAACCACTCAAAGAGAAGGGAAAGAAAATATGGGAAACAGCCATACTTACAGCGATCCTGAGAACGACCGAATCCTCACAGTCTTCAGAACGAATTCTCACCTCCATCTGCAAATAATCTGAAACAATGATCAGCCCAAGGGCGGGATGAGGACTAAACTGGAGTCACTCCAGGAACTACAATTACTAAGTGTAATTTCAATTTCCTTATCGTTCCTCCAGTTTGGTCCCCCACCTCTGGGATGTATCAGAGCAGTAAATATTGGGAGGGACCTTTGCACCCGGATAGCAACACCGCCATCCCAAAACAGGCATTGCTCGTCGCCAAAACATCTAGGCCAGGGGTCTCAAACTCAAATTGCTTTGAGGGCCAAATGAGGACTTGTAAAATAACCCGGGGGCCACATAACGTCTGAGGAGAAGGATGTTACCAGTGGTGTGCCCCAGGGATCTGTCCTTGGTCCGATTCTTTTTAACATCTTTGTTAGTGATATAGCGGAAGGGCTGTCGGGTAAGGTTTGCCTCTTTGCAGATGATACCAAAATCTGCAATAGAATAGACACCCAGGAAGGTGTAAATAACATGAGGAGGGATTGAGCTAAGCTTGAAGAATGGTCTAGAATTTGGCAGCTGGGATTTAATGTTAAAAAATGTAAGGTCATGCATTTGGGCTGCAGCAATCCAAGGGAGCAATACAATATAGGAGGTGAAGTACTTTTGTCCACTAAAGAAGAACGGGACCTAGGCGTGGTTGTGTCTGATGATCTTAAAGTAGCTAAATAGGTAGAAAAGGCGACGGCAAAAGCTAGAAGGATGCTTGGGTGCATACGGAGAGGAATGGCTAGCAGAAAAAAGGAGGTGATAATGCCTCTGTATAAGTCTTTGGTGCGACCTCATTTGGAGTATGGTGTGCAATTCTGGAGACCGCACCTTCAAAAGGATGTGAACAGGATGGAGTCGGTGCAGAGGGTTGCTACTAAAATGATTAATGGGCTTCATTATAAAGCATATGAGGACAGACTTAAGGATCTTAATATGTACACCTTAGAGGAAAGGCGGGATAGAGGTGATATGATTGAGATGTTTAAATACCTCCGTGGCATAAATGTTCAGGGAGAGAGCCTCTTTCAATTGAAAGCAAGTTCTGCTACGAGGGGACATGGGATGAGGGTGAAGGGAGATAGATTCAGGAGTGATATGCGGAAATATTTCTTTACGGAAAGAGTAGTGGATCCGTGGAATAGTCTCCCAGTGGAGGTGGTAGAGATGAGGACAGTAACTGAATTCAAAAAAGCATGGGACCAACACAGAGGATCTCTAAAGGTAAAAAGTGGACTGTTGTAGTTGTTATGGAAGGACAGACTAGATAGGCCATGTGGTCTTTTTCTGTCATCATGTTTCTATAAGACGCGGGGCCTCATTTGCATAAGGGGCCTCATTTGTATAAATATTTGCATAATGTTACCATACCCTAACTTTTAGTCAACATGCCTCTTAATGAGTGCATGGATAAAGAAAGACTAAAAGATTTCTACATTACTATAATCCAGTGCCAACCGCCAGGCACATTAGGAACTACTACAAACACTGCCCATTTAGAACCCATAGCAAACCTGCATTATCCTAACAGCACTACCAGGACTCACTAAGCACCATATCCTACCTATTAAAAGGCAACACTGCAATTATTAAATCAATACATTTCAGAGAATAACAATACATGACCTACTGTAGAAATAAAACTATTAATTAATTTCCTCTTGTACTAAACAAAGCGCAGACGTTATTGATGCACATTTCCTAGAGCTGACATATTCCAGTTAATAAATTCAAAATAAAGAGATATTTTTCTACCTTTTGTGCATTTTTTTTCAGTTGCAATTGTTCCAGCCGCTTTCTTCTGGTTTCTTTGTGCCTTCTGCTAACTTTCCATCATCTGCTGTCCATTTGTCCTTTCTTCTCTCTTCTAGTTTTTTTCCATTCTCCCTCTACATCTGCTTTAACATACTAATCTTTCTCCTTTTGCTCTTTCCTCATTCCTATTTCATCCACTCAAATTTTACCCCTCCCTCCTCAATCCACAGTTACTCTCCCAATACCTGGCCAATTATAGATTTGTCTTCCCTCCCACACAAAATATTTTTCCCATCTCCATTTCACACTCCCAGCTCCATCCCATTCTAATCCTCCCCCAACATCAGCTCCCTTCTAGTTCCAGCCGCACCCAGCACCCGCTCCCTTCTAGTCCCTGCATCAGCACATTTTCAGTCCTAGCCCCCCATCAGCCCATTTCCAATCCTAGCTCCCCCCCATTAGCCCATTTCCAGTGCTCCCTCCCCTCACAGCCCATTTCCATTCCAAGCCCCCCTCCCCATCAGCCATTTGCAGTTCAAGCCCCCCCTTCCACTCAGCCCATTTCCAGTCCTAGCAACCCCCCATCTCATTAGCAGTCCTAGCCCCCCCCCATAGCCCATTACCAGTCCTAAACCCCCATAGCCCACTTTGAGTCTTACCCATCACCCCCTTTTCAGTCTTACCCCTCATAGTCCATTACCAGTCCTAACCCCCCCATCACCCCATTTTCAGTGTTACCCCCATCACCCCATTTTCAACCTTAACCCCCTCATAGGCCATTACCAGTCCTAACCCACCACAGCCCATTACCAGTCCTAGTCCCCCCCATAGCCTATTACCATTCCTAACCCCCTTATCAGCCCACTTGCAGTCTTACTCCCCCATCACCCCATTTCAATCTTACTCCCCCCCCATAGCCCATAACCAGTCCTAACCCCCCTCCCCCCCCATCAGCCCAGGTAGATTTTAAAAAATCCAAACTTGCTGCTGCTGCCGCCGCCGCCGCAGTATCAAGCGTCCCGCGGGCCCCTCTGCCCGACAGAGTCCTCTCCTCCCTGCAGCATTAGCTCCAAAAGCGGCGGCTTTCAGAGCCGTGAAGAGAGAGAGTTTCTCTCTCGCGGCTTTGAAGAGCAGCAAGAGAGAAACTTTCTCTCTTCAGCTCCAAAAGTGGCGGGAATTGAGCCGCCGCTTTTGGAGCTGGAGAGAGTTTCTCTCTCGCTGCTCTTCAAAGCCACAAGAGAGAAACTCTCTCTCTTCACGGCTCTGAAAGCTGCCGCTTTTGGAGCTGATGCTGCAGGGAGCAGAGGACTCTGCCGGGCAGGGGGGCACCGCGGGACCCTTGATACTGTGGCAGCGGCGGCAGCAGCAGCAAGTTTGGATTTTTGCATTGCGGGCCGCACAAGATGCTCTCGGCCCGTGGGCCGCGTGTTTGAGACCCCGGCTCTAGGCGATAGTGTTTACTAAAAGTATGCAGAGAGGACCAGGTAGCCGCTCTACAAATTTCCGCTGGAGGAATCAAACTGTGTTCCGCCCAGGAAGTCGCCTGTGCCCTCGTAGAGTGAGCACGTAGCCCCACCGACACGGGCCGACCCTGCAAAATATATGCTGAAGCAATTGCCTCCTTAATCCATCTGGAGATAGAGGCTTTCACCGCCACCTCCCCTTTGCGAGGACCTCCAAACAGCATGAAGAGACGGTCCGATCTGAAAAAAGTTTCAGAGACCTTCAAATACTGTCGCAAAACTCTCGTTATATCCAACCGACGTAAACTGTGGTCTGAGCCATCCCCCTCCGTAGAACTGAGCATCGGAAGGGAAAACATTTGATTTAGATGAAATGGAGACACTATATTCGGTAAAAACGATGGTACTGGTCTCAACACCACCTTTTCTCTTGAAAAAGATAGAAAGGGCTCTCTACATGACAACGCCTGCAACTCGGAGATGCGTCTTGCAGAACAAATAGCTAACAAAAATACCGCCTTCAAGGTTAAATCCTTTACCGACACCTGGTGCAACTGCTCAAAGGGCGCCTTAACCAATGCCCCTAAAACTACATTAAGATCCCACGGCAGAACCGTCATCCTCCAAGAGGGACGTAGCCTAGTGACTGTGTTGAGAAAACGTAACACATCCGGATGCACTCCCAAAGCCACCCCTGCATCTTGCCTCTATAGCATGCCAGTGCCGCCAACTGAACCCTCAAGGAACTGGCCGCCAGGCCTTTATCAAAATCATCTTGCAGAAAACTCAACACTACTGATACGGCTACAGTCACTGCACGTACTTGCCTCCGAGAACACCAGTCCTCAAAAATACGCCAAATACGCACATAAGCCAAAGATGTGGAACTTTTTCTCGCCCGAAGCAAGGTAGCAAAGACTGCTGCTAAGTAACCTTTTTTCTTTAACCTTGCCCTTTCAATGGCCAAACTGTAAGCGAGAATTGATCCACTTCAGGCTTTCGGAGCGGACCTTGAAGTAAAAGGTCCTCCGACGTCGGCAACTTCCAGGGATCTCCGTCGAGTAAGCGAATGAGAATGGCGTACCACGGATGCCTTGGCCAATCCGGAGCCACTAACAACACTATCCCCGCATGAGCTTTGATGCGCTGAATCACTCGCCCCAGGAGCGCCCACGGAGGAAAGACATAAAGAAGGCCCGACGACGGCCAAGGCTGAATCAAGGCGTCGATCCCTTTCGACATTCTTTCTCCGCGCCTGCTGAAGAAAAGACTCGTCTTTGCTGACCGAAAGGTCGCCATGAGATCCATGACTGAAGGACCCCATCTGCGAACTATCTGCGCAAAGATGTTCGGATGCAGCTCCCATTCCCCAGCATCCACCCGAACTCTGCTGAGAAAATCCGTCATGACATTGTCCTTTCCTGCAATATGGGCTGCCGAGATTGCTGGAAGTCGAGGCTCTACCCAAACAAATAGCGCCTCTGCTTCCTCTTCCATGGCCACACTTCCTGTACCGCCCTGCTGATTGACGTAGGCCACCGTCGCGGAGTTGTCGGACAAGACTCGCACTGCTCTCCCCGTTACCGTAGTTTCGAACTGCGTAATGCCAGTGAGACCATTCTCAGCTCCAATCGGTTGATCGACCACGTCCTTTCTTGTTTGGTCCAAGTGCCTTGCGCGAAAAGAGCGCCTCAATGCGCTCCCCATCCCGCTAGACTCGCATCCTTGATCAAGGGAAGCCACTCCGGCTGTTCCAGAGCTACCCCTGCCTCCAGAGATTCCGGACAAAGCCACCATTGAAACGACTGCCTGATCCGGAGAGGGCAGGGGAGCCGTTTGTTCAACGAATGTGACTGGTGTGACCAACGGCGAAGCAACGCCCTCTGTAATGGCCTCATGTGAAATCGGACCCACGGCACCACCTCCAATGTCGCCGCTATCGTCCCCAGCACCCGAAGGTAAGTCCACGCCGAGGGCACCTGAGTCGTTCGGAACTTGCGCACCAACTGCTGCAGAGCTAGTACTCGCCGATTCGGAAGGCACACCAGCCCTCTCCGCGTGTCGAAGCGGACCCCCAGATACTCGAGATCCTGGGATGGAACTAAGCAACTCTTGACCGCATTGACCACCCAGCCAACACTTTGCAGAAACTTCACCACCTTGGCTGTAATCTGAATGCTTTCGGCTCTTGACTTCGCCTGAATCAGCCAATCGTCGAGATAAGTGTGGACCAAGATTCCATCCTTTCACAGAGCCGCTGCTACCACCACCATAATCCTGGTAAAGGTTCGCGGAGCTGTTGCCAGACCAAATGACAATGCCTGGAACTGATAATGTCCCCAAGGCAGAGCGAATCGTAGCCACCTTTGATGCGCCTCTCTTATCGGAATGTGTAAGTATGCCTCCATAAGATACAAAGACGTCAAGAACTCCCCCTGACGCACCGCTACAATGACTGACCGCAATGTTTCCATTCTGAAATGAGGTACTTGCAGACAACGATTTACCCGAGATCCAGAATAGGACGGACCGATCCGTCCTCCTTTGGCACTACGAAATAGAGTAGTTATTCACCTGTAACAGGTGTTCTCCAGGAGCAGCAGGAATCAGTCCTCACTTATGGGTGACGTCGGCGCCGACGGAACCCTCGCGGAGCAATTTTCCCCAGCTTTTGCAGAAAGCACAGTTACTTACCTGTAACAGGTGATCTCTGGGAACAGCAGGAATTAGTCCTCACATATGGGTACGTCGGAACCGACGGAGCCTGCGCGGGAAAGCTCCCCAGCTTCCCAGAAAGGAAAGCTTTTGGGGCCTCCCACAGCGCATGCGCGCTGCCTTCCCGCCTTCCTGACCAACTCTCCTCAGTTCGAGTTTAAAGCTGAGACAATAGAGAGAGGAAAGGAAAGAGAGAGAGAGATACAACTCCCAGGGGAGGTGGGTGGGTTGTGAGGACTAATTCCTGCTGTTCCCAGAGATCACCTGTTACAGGTAAGTAACTGTGCTATCTCCAGGAACAAGCAGGAATGAGTCCTCACATATGGGGACTCCCTAGCTAAGATGCTGGGGAGATCCCCCTCCAAAGGTTCCTCATCTTCCTATGGATCTCAGGCATCCATTCAGGGAAGGTGGGCAGGAGTTGTTTAAGAATGGAACAGGTGTCTGAGGACAGCCTGACCAAACAAGGCATCCCGGCGGGAGTCCTTGTCCAAGCAGTAATGGGCTGTGAAGGTATGAACCGAGGCCCAGGTGGCTGCTTGACAGATCTGATCGATGGATACAGAATGAAGATGAGCCATAGATGTGGCCATGGCTCTCACATTGTGAGCTGTGACATGGCCTTCCAGAGAAAGGTTCTTACTCTGGTAAGCAAAAGAAATACACTGAGCAATCCAATTGGACAGTGTTCTTTTTGAGACTGGAAG
This sequence comes from Ichthyophis bannanicus, assembly GCA_033557465.1. NCBI lineage: Eukaryota > Metazoa > Chordata > Amphibia > Gymnophiona > Ichthyophiidae > Ichthyophis > Ichthyophis bannanicus. The sequence goes on along the minus strand of CM066035.1, from coordinate 875,674,082 downwards.
TCCTAAATGAGAAGGATCAAAAGCAACAAAAAGTTGAGAAGACTTTCGATGTTGCTGTGTCCTGTGGATGTAAAAGGCAAGAACTCTTTTACAATCTAACGTATGTAGGTTCCTCTCTGCACTGGATGCATGAGGAGCTGGAAAAAAGACAGGTAGATATACCTCTTGATTAAGATGAAAAGGTGAGACCACTTTAGGCATAAAGTGAGGATTTGTCCTAAGGACTACCTTATCATGATGGAACCTTGTATAAGGTGGATTAGCCACTAAAGCCCGCAGTTCACTGATGCGGCAAGCAGAAGTGATTGCAATAAGGAAAATGACTTTCCAGGAAAGAAATTTCAAGGAGGTAGTGGCTAAAGGTTCAAAGGGTGGCTTCATAAGCTGACCAAGAACCACGTTTAAGTCCCATGCCACCGGAGGAGGCCGAATGGGAGGTTTAGTTAAAGTTAGACCTCTCATAAATCTTGCAATAAGAGGATGAGAGGAAACAGGTTGTCCATTGATAGGCTGAAGAGATGCTGCAATAGCACTCAAATGGACCCTTACAGAATTTGTTTTAAGTCCTGCATTGGAAAGATGCAGGAGATATTCGAGTAAAGAATTCAAAGGTAGTGCTAGAGGGTTAAGACCCTTTTTCAGCACACCAAATGGAAAATCTTTTCCATTTAAAAGTATAAGAACACCTGGTGGAAGGTTTCCTAGAGGCATGGAGGATATCCTTCACCTGTTGAGAAAGATTGAAGTCTTGAAGGTCTAGGCCTTCAGTAACCAAGCTCTGAGGTGAAGGGACTTGGGGTTTGGGTGCCACAAAGTCCCCTCCTCTTGAGACAGAAGGTCTGGAGCAGCTCCCAGATCCAGGGAGGGTGCCTGGGAGAGATGCAGAAGTAGAGGGTACCACACTTGGCGTGGCCAGCGTGGAGCTATGAGGATCATAGATCCTTGATCCCTCTGAAGTTTGAATAGAGTCTTGGGAATCAAAGGAATGGGTGGAAAGGCATACAGGAAGGCCTGACCCCAATGAAGGAGGAAGGCATCCTTGGCCTGAGCTCCCTGACACGGAATTCTGGAACAGAACCGGGGAAGTTTGGCATTGCACGGATTTGCAAACAGGTCTATGTCCGGGGTTCCCCATTTCTGAAAGATTCTGAGTACCTGATCCATGTGCAGGGACCATTCGTGTGGAAGCAGAACTCGACTGAGTCTGTCTGCCCAAGAGCTTTGGATTCCTGGGAGGTATACTGCCAGGAGATGGATTTGATGCTCTCTGGCGAAGGCCCACAATTTTAGAGCTTCGTTGCAAAGCGACAGAGAGCCAGTCCCTCCTTGTTTGTTTATGTAGAACATGGCTACTTGATTGTCGGTATGAACAAGGACTGTCATGTTGATGAGGAGGGTATGAAAGACCTTGAGAGCAAGGAAAATTGCTCGCAGCTCCAAAAGGTTGATATGAAGGGTGGTCTCCTGTGGAGACCAAGTGCCCTGAGTGGAGAGGTCTTGGAGATGAGCTCCCCAACCTGTTTGGGAGGCATCTGTAGTGAGAGTTGCTTGGGGTAACAAAGGTTGGAAGGGGGCCCCCAACAACAGATTTTGAGTGGATATCCACCATTGGAGAGACCAAAAAAGACGTCTTGAGGTTGATATTTGGTCTGAGAGAGCTCCTGATGCTTGGGTCCACTGGGTGGACAAAGTCCATTGAGCGGCTCTCATATGTAGGCGAGCATAAGGCACCACATGAACTGTGGATGCCATGTGGCCTAGCAGTTGTGGCATCTCCCTGGCAGTCAAGTGGCTTCTGGACTGAATTTGAGAGGCCAAGTGCACTAGATGGTGGCAACGGGCCTGAGGAAGATAGGCCCTTGCAGTGGTGGTATCTAGCCAGGCCCCTATGAATTCTAGGGACTGAGTAGGGGTGAGTTGAGACTTTGGCAGATTGATGACGAGTCCCAGATAGTGCAGTATGCATCTGGTGTGGTCCAGGGAAGTCTGAGCCTCGGACTGAGATGGAGCTCGGATGAGCCAGTCGTCTAGGTATGGGAAGACAAATATTCCTAGAGTGCGTAGAAATGCAGCCACTATTGACATGCATTTGGTGAACACTCTTGGAGCAGAGGCTAGACCGAAGGGGAGTACTCTGTATTGGAAATGTTTTCCCTGGAACAGAAATCGTAGAAATTTTCTGTGGGATGGATGGATGAGTATATGTGTGTACGCATCCTTTAGATCTAGAGAACAAAGCCAATCCTGATTCTGTAGGTATGGAAGGAGAGTACCTAAAGAGAGCATCTTGAATTTCTCCATGTATAGAAATTTGTTCAATTCTCTCAGATCTAGAATGGGTCTGTGCCCTCCTGTTTTCTTGGGGATGAGAAAATAAGGGGAGTAAAACCCTGACCCCTGTTGAAGAAGAGGAACCTCTTCTATTGCCCTTTGGGCAAGAAGGGTGGTCACCTCCTGACCCAACAGGTACAGGAGAGATGGGGGAGAATTGAATTGTCTCACATGGTATGGGGAGGAAGGCTGGAGAAATGTAGTTTGTAGCCCTCTCTGGTGATAGAGAGGGTCCACTGTTCTGATGTGATTTGTTCCCATCTGGGAGCAAAATGAGTTAACCTTCCTGGAATGGTGAGAGGCTCTGGTTGTTGCAGAGCCAGAAAGGTTAAGTTCTCTAGAATCAAGTCAAAAACTCTGAGGGGGTTGGGACTGCTGGACTGTAGCAGCCCCTGTAGACTTTGTTCTGGCCTATTTAGATTGCTGACGCTTAGGAGCAAAGCGAACTTGGGAAGATTGCTGGCCAGTATTTGTGGAAAATCTGGTCTTTTTATAGAAAGGCTTCTTAAAAGGTTTTTTCTTGGCAGGGGTAGAGGTAGACTTAGAAAGTCTATCTAAAGCAGCATTCTCTGCATCCATTTGAGTGGCTTTGATTTGCCACTCCTTGCCAAACAGATTTTCACCTGTACAGGGCAGATTGCCCAAGCCATTTTGTACCCAGGGTTCCAAATCAGAGGCCTGAAGCCAAGCAAGTCTGCGAGCAGCTATGGCAATGCCCGAGGCTCTGCTAGCTCCCTCAAAAGAGTCTAAGGCTGCTCTGTTGGAGAACTTTGAAACATCTTGAGTATGCTTTAGCAAAAGAAGGAACTCCTCCTTTCTATCCTCTGGGATAAAGGGGAGAAAATGACGTATCTTCAGTGCAATCTCTTTCAAAAGCATGCCCATATAGAGGCTGTATGAATTGATTCTGGCAATAAGCATGCTAGCTTGGAAGATTTTTCTACCAAAAGCATCCAGAGTCCTACATTCTCTTCCTGGAAGGGTAGAAGAGTGCCTTTTGGTAATCTTTATCTTTTTCATAGCAGACTTCACCACAATAGAGTGGTGAGGGAGCTGAGTTTTTTGAAAACCAGGAGAAGGAGGAACCCGATACATGGTGTCCAAACGTCGAGAATGTGGAGATAGGGTGAGAGGAGCCTCCCACAAGTCCATCATGTGTTCTTGAAGAATTTCATGTATGGGTAAGGTGGCTGCCTCTTTGGGAACCTTAGAGTATCCTAAAATATCTAATTTTTTTGCTCTAGGTTCCTTTTCAGAGGTTACAGAAATGGAGAGTCCTTTAGCTACTTCAATAATGAAGTCTTGAAAGGACAAATCCTCTGGAGGAGACATTCTCCTTTTTGGAGAAGAGGGCTCCTCAGGAAGAGTAAAAGAGACATGAGCAGAATCATCTGAGGTATCAGAATCCTCAGAAGATTCAAAGTACCGCCTATTAGCTTCCAGAGATCGATACACATACCGACCGGTATCGACATCGGGCGTACCGGGAACCGGATCGGTATCGAGAAAACCTCCGGAACCGGAATGCTACTGGAAGTAGAGGCTCTGGGTACCGGTATCGGTTGTGGTACCGGAACCGGAGTCGGAACCGATTGTTGCGGTACAGAGGGCGTTGCAGCGTTAATGAAAGCCAGTATGGTTTGCTGCATGGATTGTACAGTAGTACCCATAGACGCCACAACTGCCTGGATGTCGGTACCGGTGTTGGCCGGTACCCCAGAGCAGTCTAACAGGTGATCGGTCGAGGCCGTGCCATCGATGTCAACCTGTAAGCCCATAGGAGGAGCATTGGAAGCCGGAGCTTCCCGCCGGGGTTGTTTGGCTGGGGCAGGGTCCTCAGGGTCAAACCCAAGGGCCTCTCGCTGCTTAGAGGGAGATTTGCCCTTTGAGGACCTGCCTGAAGAATGTTTGGTTACCTGAGATCCATCAGGAGAGGAAGACCTGGAGGATTTTGATGCTGGAGTATCCGTAGAAAACAGCATATGAAACTTGGCTGCTCTGTTCTGTAAGCCACGTTTGGACATCAGAGAGCAGGATGGACAATCCGGAATGGAATGGTCAGGCCCCAAACATTTAAGACACCATTCATGGGTATCTGTGACTGAAATAGTACTGGTACACTTGGTGCATTTTTTAAAACCAGAGGCTGGTTTCTCCATGAGGGAGAATCTGAGAAGGCCTAGAGGCCTCACAGAACAAACACACTAAGTGGGGAAAAAGTAATTATTATTTTTTTTTTTTTTAAAGAAATAAAGGAAAAAAGACCGGCGGTACCGGTCCGGAATCGGGGAAGGCAGACACGCGGTCAAAGAAACAAATTAAAATAACAATTTCTTCAGCGGTGACAGGAACAGGACCTGCTGGCTCCGCGGAAAAAGAAGAACTGAGGAGAGTTGGTCAGGAAGGCGGGAAGGCAGCGCGCATGCGCTGTGGGAGGCCCCAAAAGCTTTCCTTTCTGGGAAGCTGGGGAGCTTTCCCGCGCAGGCTCCGTCGGTTCCGACGTACCCATATGTGAGGACTCATTCCTGCTTGTTCCTGGAGATAGCCTTTGGGAATTGCAGCGCGCATGCGCGGTCCCCTTCCCGCCCAGGGATGCCATCTTGCTCAGTCTGATGACATAGCGGAAAGACAGCAAAAAATTTGCAAGATATGCAATAAGGATGAATGCAACTCCAAGGGGAGGAGGGAGGGTAGTGAGGACTGATTCCTGCTGCTCCTGGAGAACACCTGTTACAGGTGAGTAACTACTCTTTCTCCAGGACCAAGCAGGAAGTCAGTCCTCACTTATGGGACTCCCAAGCTTAAGGCTACCGGAGGCCTCAAGCCGAAAATGAGCTCCCTCAAGCTCAGCAGTACAGAAGGAAGGAATCTTCTCTGAATACGCATCCGGCCGGTAGCCAACACCGGGGCCGGAGGGTAGGAGTTGCCTAAACCTCAAAGAGATGGTGGAGGACTGCCTGACCGAAAGCACTGTCCCTGCGGGACTCCCTTTCCAGGCAGTAGTGAGCCGCAAATGTCTGACCTGAAGACCAAGTAGCGGCCCGGCAGATGTCTGCCAAAGGAACAGAGCGGAGGTGAGCCACGGACGCGGCCTTCGCCCTGACCCGATGAGCCGTGACGCGACTTTCCAAGGAGAGACCGGCCGCCCCGTAAGTCCAGGCGATACAGTCGGCCACCCAGGTGGACAGAGTGCGCTTAGAGACAGGCACCCCCAACCGATTGGGATCTAAAGACACGAAAAGCTGAACCGCTTTTCTATGCTCCCGCGTACGGTCAAGGTAGAAGGACAAGGCTCTTCTACAATCCAGGGTGTGCAGGACAGTCTCAGCTCGGCTGGCATGCGGCCTGGGGAAGAAGGTCGGAAGAACCACCTCTTGATTGATGTGAAAGTGGAAGACCACCTTTGGAAGGAACTTAGGGTGGGTCGCAGGACCACCCTATTCCTGTAGAACCTAGTGTACGGAGGCTCCGACACTAGGGCCTGCAGCTCACTTACGCGCCTCGCGGAAGTGAGGGCTACCAAGAAGAGAGTTTTCCAGGAGAGGAAACGAAGAGGGCAGGTAGCCATGGGTTCAAAAGGCGGGCAGGTAAGCCTTTGCAGAACCACGTTGAGGTCCCAGTCAGGAGCTGGAGGGCGCAACGGAGGTTTAAGCAGAAGGAGGCCTCTGAGGAAACGCGCCACCAAGGGGTGCGAAGAGAGAGGCTGGCCTTCAACCGGTGAATGATGTGCAGAGAGAGCACTGAGGTGGGCTCTGACAGAATTGGATTTGAGACCTAGATCGGAGAGGTGAAGCAAATATTGCAGTACCACCGATACTAGACAGGCGAAGGGGTCCTCAGATCGCTGAGAACACCAGACCGAGAAGCGACGCCATTTGAGGGCGTAAGACGTCCGGGTGGAAGGTCGCCGAGATGCTAGGACGACGGCTTCCACCTCCGGGGGTAGCAGCAGTGGGGCTAGGACTACCCTTTTAGCAGCCAGGCCATCAGGTGCAGGGCCCTGAGGTTGGGGTGCAGAAGAGTACCCTGATCCTGGGTCAGGAGATCGGGCTGAAACCCAAGGGGAAGAGGGGCGTCCACCGCTAGCTGTAGAAGCAGAGGGAACCACGGTTGTCTCGGGTCCGGGACACCAGTGGTGTGGGAGGGAAGGCATACAGCAGACCCGTGGACCACGGGATGAGGAAAGCATCCGGCGCCACTCGAAGAGGGTGAGGATGCCGGGAGCAGAATCTGGGGAGCTGCCTGTTCAGGGGACTGGCAAAGAGATTCACAGTGGGAGAGCCCCACCGGCGGAAGATCTGCTGGGCCACCGCGGGGTTCAACTTCCATTCGTGCGGCAGCAGAATCCGGCTCAGTTTGTCTGCCAGGCAATTGTCCTGCCCTGGCAGGTAAACCGCTTTGAGGAGGATGTCGTGACCGACAGCCCAAGAGCACAGCCTCCGGACTTCCTGACATAGAAGGAGGGAGCCCGTGCCCCCTTGTTTGTTCACATATAACATGGCAACCTGATTGTCCGTCTGCACCAGTACGGACTGACCGAACGTCAGGTGAGAGAAGGCCTGCAGAGCTAGGCGGATTGCCCGTAGCTCTAGAAAGTTTATCTGCTGGGCGGCCTCCCAAGGTGTCCAAAGGCCTTGAGTGCATGTCCCCTGACAATGCGCCCCCCAGCCCAGAAGGGAGGCATCTGTCGTGAGCACCCGGGACGGTGGGGGCGACTGAAAGGACATGCCGAGCACTAGGTTGGGCAGGTGAAGCCACCATTGCAGGGAGGAGACCAGACGGTCGGAAATCCGTATCAGGTCCGACAGTCTCCCTTGTGGACTGATGCCACTGAGTGCGAAGGCTCCACTGAGCAGGTCTCATATGTAGACGGGCATTCGGAGTGACATGGACCGTGGAGGCCATGTGTCTGAGCAGTTGCAGGAACTGTCTGGCAGGGGCCGGCGACTCGCTGTTGAACCTGCTGGCTAGAGCCATAAGCCTGTTGGCCTGTTCCAGAGGCAAGAAGGCACGAGCCTGCCGAGTGTCCAGCCATGCCCCTATGAACTCGAGGTCCTGAGAGGGAAGCAAAGCGGACTTCTCGAAGTTTATGACGAAGCCCAAGTGCTGAAGCAGAGCCACCGTACGCTGGGTGGCCTGGGCAACCTCCGGAGCAGACGATGCTCGGATGAGCCAGTCGTCCAGGTATGGGAAGACGAAGAGGCCTTGAAGCCTTAGGAAGGCTGCCACCACTGCCAGGCACATCGTGAACACCCTGGGAGCGGAGGATAGGCCAAAGGGCAGTACTCGGTACTGATAATGGTTCCCTGCCACCACAAACCTTAGGTATTGTCGGTGGTCCGGGTGAATAAGGATGTGGGTATAAGCATCCTTTACATCCAAGGAGCATAGCCAATCTCCCTGTCGGAGGTAGGGCAGTAGGGTTCCAAGGGTAAGCATCTTGAACTTTTCCCGCTGCAGGTACTTGTTGAGGTTGCGCAAATCCAGAATGGGTCTGAGGCCTCCAGTTCTCTTTGGCACCAGGAAGTACCTCGAGTAGAAACCGTGACCGCACAGATGCTGGGGCACTGGCTCCACCGCCCATTCCTGAAGCAGACTTTGCAGCTCCTGAAGGAGTACGTCCTTGTGCAGTGGGGGTCTGGGAGGCTCCCCCGGGAAGTAGGGGGGGGGGCACCTGGTGAAAATGTAGGAGGTAGCCCTTTTGAACCACCCGCAACAACCAGGCATCGGATGTTACGGCTGACCACCTGTGAACAAAGTGGGTCAGCCGGCCCCCCGTGCTGAGCGAGGGCCCCTGGGGGGGAGAGGCTATGCTGGCATAGTCAAAAACCCCCACCCTGCTGGGCCGGGGCCGGGGCCTGCGTGGTGGGCTTTGGGGCTTTCTGCCTCCGGGATCCGTTACCCTGCCCCTTAGGCTGCTGCCCCTGATGAGGGGTTGTCGAGGCCTGATAGTGTGGGTGGTGCTGCTTATAAGCGAACACCTTCCTCGGGTAAAAGGGCTTTTTTCCCGAGCCCTTCTTCCTCTGAGAAGGAGCAGAGGTTTTTCTGGAAAGGCAAGTCCTGGTGAGAGTCTCTGACTCGAGCTCCGCCGCCTTGTCGGTCATGGGCTTGCCGAAGAGGTTTTCCCCTCTGCAAGGGACATCGACCAACTTGTCCTGCACCCAAGGCTCGAGGTCGGAGGACTGAAGCCAAGCTTGGCGGCGAGCCCCGATGCCGGCTCCGGCTACTCGAGCCGATGCTTCGAAGCCATCACAGGCCGCTCGAGAAATGAACTTTGAACACTCTCGAATCCCTGTGGACAGGGCTTGGAATCGCTGCAAGGGTTCCTCGGAGAGACCGGCAGAAAAACCCGCCATTTCCTTCGCCAGGTCGCGGAGATACATACCCATATACAACTGATATGTATGGATCCGACAAGCAAGCATAGAGCCCTGGAAGCACTTCCTACCGAGGGCATCCAGATTCCGGGCCTCCTTACCCGGAGGCACCGAGGAGTGCATCTTTTGACTTTTAAGTCGATGCATGGCCAATTCCACCACCATGGAGTGGTGCGGTAGTTGTGCCTTCTGGAACCCGGGGCTCTTGCGGACTCGATACATGGAATCGACCCGCTTGCTCAACACCGGCGTCGAGGCCGGGCTTTCCCATATGCGGAAGAGAAGCCGCTCCAGCATTGGGGGAACCGGTACAGTAAAGGCCTCCCTAAGGGGAGATTCATATTGAAGGGCCTCGAGCTCTTCGGCTCGGGATTCCTCCTCCGGATCCGCGGGAAAAGCCAAGGCCTTGGCCATATCCCTCAAGAAATCGGAGAACCGGGTATCCTCCGGGGGGGGACCGCGCGCGAGTCGGAGGGGACGCACCGGGTCTGAAAGGAACCGGGTGATTCGTCCTCCTCCGTGTCCCAGCCCGACTCCTCCGAGGAGTAGTTGAGCGGCTCCGTGCACGCGGGGCCCGGAGACCTCCTCCCCGACGCCGAGGCCGGCGTCGAGGACCTCGGTCCTGAACGGGAAGCCGAGGGAGACCTAGGTCGAGGATCGACTCGAGCTCGTATGGACTCGAGGATCGACTCGGCCTCCGGGGTCGACTTGGGCGTCGACGTCCCGGTGGTCGGGGCAGATGCACTGGCGAGGCCAGTGATCAATGCCCGCTGCTGGTCCATGAAGGCAGAGATACTGCGCTCCAAGGTCGTCAGTCTGAAACCAAGCTCAGAAGACCCAGCATCTGCCGACTCGGGCCCCGACGGCGGTTCATCCGTGGAGGAGTCCAGGAGGACTATATCACTCACGTGTCCAGGAGTCTCCACTTCGAGACGAGGAAGCTTCGAAGGCCTCTCCCCCTCCGAGGGCCCGGGGAGTTGGGCTGGGCTGAGCGACCTGGCCCTCGAGGAACCAGGATTGCCGTCCGGCTCCACCCTCGCGGACCTCTTCTCCCACCGGTGTCCCCGGCCGGGGAAGCCCCGTTCAGAAGAACTCCGACGATGGTCTGAGCCGGAGCCACGAGACGTCGAGGCCTCTGACGAGGTCTGCACGGAGTCAGAGAAGATACGATCCCTTTGCGACTGCCGACTCCTCAGGGCCTTCGAGGACATCCTGCTGCACGGGCCGCAACTCATAGTGTCATGCTCGGCCCCCAGGCAGTGGAGGCAGCAGTCATGCGTGTCAGTAAGAGACATGAGTCTGACACAACGATCACACTTTTTAAACCCGCTGGCAGCCATGGGGGGAAAAAGGACCTCTGCAAGTTCGAAAGACTGCGCTGCCAGGGAAGAAGGAAAAAGTGGCGGGAACGCCAGTTGGAATAAAATAAAATTTAAAAAAAAAAGGTGAACGGGCTCAAAAGCCCGGCGGGAAGAGGACACACGAACCGAGAAAAAATTTAACGAGAAATCAAACTAAAGAAATCAACTTTTTCAGCGGCGGTAACAAACTACGTCTGTAGGGCTCCGCGGAAAAAAGAAGACTGAGCAAGATGGCATCCCTGGGCGGGAAGGGGACTGCGCATGCGTGCTGCAATTCCCAAAGGCTTTCTGCGAAAGCTGGGGAAAATTGCTCCGCGAGGGCTCCGTCAGCGCCGACGTCACCCATAAGTGAGGACTGACTTCCTGCTTGGTCCTGGAGAAATGTGGAGTATCGACCCACGCCGTAATCCGTTCTTGGCACTGGCATGACAGCTCCCAACTGTAACAGCCTGTCTAAAGTCTGTCGAATTTCCAAAGCTTTTCATTGACCTCTGCAGGGGGACATCACAAAAGAGTCCAGAAAAGGTTTTGCCAATTCCAGCGCATATCCGTCGCGCATGATCTCTAACACCCACTGATCTGACATGATTTGGGCCCAGGCAGGAAGAAACCCCTGAAGGCTCCCCCCCCCCCCCGATCGGGAGACTTCCCACCGGAGCCCCTTTCATTGTGGCTTTCAAAAGGTCGCAGAGAGAAATGCCGTGAAACCTCTACTTGCTCCTTGGAACCCACAAAACCCCTGGGCTCTAGAAGCAAATCTCCCCCTCTGAAAACCACCTAGCCGAGAAGCACGAAATCTCCTGAAGTCTCTGAACTGCCCTCGGAAGGCCGGTAGGGATTTCCCTTGTTTAGGCTTATCCTCTGGAAGCCTACCACCCTTAGATTCACCTAATTCCTTGACCAACTTATCAAGGTCTTCGCCAAACAACAACTTTCCCTTTAAAAGGCAGCTTACTAAGCCATGCCTTAGATGACCCATCGGCTGCCCAATTTTTTAACCACAGAGATTTCCGGGCAGCCACTAAGGAAGCCATACTATTAGCCAACACTCTGATCAGGTTGTAATGCACATCTGCCAGATAAGCCAATCCCGATTCGAGTCGATCTCTTTGCTGGATACTCTCCTGCTCTAACTGTGGAGACTGATGCAAATGTTGCAACCAGCGGAGAAAAGCTCTCACCACCCAAGCTCCACATATGGAAGCCTGCAAGGAAAGCGCGTCAGCTTCAAATGATTGTTTCAAAAGACCATCTACCTTCCTATCCTGCGCATCCTTTAAGGCCGCACTACCTTCCACCGGAATGGTGGTCGTCTTTGTCACTGCTGCCACCGCTGCATCAATCCGTGGAGACCGGAACCTCTCCTTGTCCGTATCCGCTAATGGGTAAAGCCTGTTCATGGTTCTGATACTCTTGAGACCCGCTTCAGGCTGATCCCACTCGGTTTGAATCATCCGTTCCACCACTCGATGTATGGGAAACACCACCTGAGACTGTCTCACCGCCTGAATGACAGGATCTTCTACCTCCTCGTCCTCCGCTGGCTGCGCTGTAGCAAGTTTCAGCGTCTGAAGCGATTCCGTGATAAGCGCCATCAGCTCCTCTTTCCGGAACACTCAAATGATTTTTGCCTGGTTCTCAGGCTCGGAAATCTCTCCTTCTTCCAAGTCATCCTCACCGGCCTGTAGTTCCTCCTCCACCTCCTCCGACTCGGGCCTGGCCACGTCTGAGGGAGAGAGGTCGCTAGGCCATTCTCTCTTAGGAGGCCATGGAGAAGCTCCACCAGGCTCTCCAGACCAAGGTTGTGACGTAGGGCTTGCCATCTGCATTGCCTCAGGTAGCCTCCACAGATGCTTCAAGCAGAACGCCTCATGCATGATTAACAAGAAATCTGGACAGAAATCTTCCATCTGCCCTCCCACGGACATAATAGCCGGTGTCGATGATGGCCCCGCCAGGGCTTCTACACTGGGTCCTGGCTGGGCGACCGCCAGCACCTCTCCCCCGGCCAAAGCCGCTGGCTCCAGAACATCCAAAACTACCGCCTATTCCATCTGATGTTCCACTCTGCTGGACACCGAAACGCAGGCCCGACAGATGCCTGTGTCAGCCACCGTCCCTCTGCGTGTGCCGCAAACCATGCACCGAGGCCGTGTAGACATCCGCTCGCAGTAAAGTAGCTGTCTTCCCAGTCAGGACCCTGGGTTAACCACAGCTAGAGCTTTATAGTCCTGATCTTCTTAGTTATTTATTTATTTTTTTAAATTCAAAATCAACACCAGCAGCAAATGAAATTAAAACACAGAGAGAGCCCCCCCCCCCCAGGGAAGCCCCCATGAGCCACTGTAGACCCAAACAACAGAAACTTCAGCTTTAATCTGTGCTGCGGGCTCCGAGAGCCGTGGACCAAAAACATGCCAGCCACGCGGTTCTCAAAAAATGGTGTCTCTACACTCTGGCTTGATTTTGGCGCCAAAACTACACACGCCGATACTGCACCCTGTGACCGGCTGTAGCTCCACACTAGGCTCTGTCAGGACTAGGGGCATAGAAGACGCGGCCCCGATCCCCATCGTGCTGCACTTACCCCGGAGGTCGCAGTACTGCAGGCCGCGGTGCCGCGTGCATTCTCCGTGAGGCGCGGCCACACCTCTAAGTGATTCTCCGGCCCGGGGGAGCGCTGCGGCTCTAACAACGCCTCCGGCCGCCACACTCTCCGTGCGGCGATGGGAGCCATGGAGCTCTCCCCCGTACGCTCCGGGGGGAGAGATCCCAGCAGAAAGCTGCCTCAGGAAAGCTTTCAGACCAGCCAAACGTTCTTAAAGAGATAGGGCATCAAATGGGAAGGCATAAGGATGTAAAAATTAAATGAACCAATAGATTAATTTACAAGTAAGTGAAAAGCAACTTAAAAATAATTTTAAAATAATTTAAGGAATTTTAACAGAATTTAAAGCAAATTTAAGTCGGACTCAATCTGAGCTCCCTAAACAGGGAAAAATCAATCCAATCAAATATCCTCACTAACTAATTGCTCCTTAACTGTTCCTCAAGTGAGCTCAGCACCTAGGCTCACTACGTCCTCCTGCTGCATGGAGACTGGACAGTGATGTCACAAGTTTTGACATGCCCAGTCTCCAAGCTGCAGGAGGGGGTACACTAACCAGAGGTGGAGGACTAAACTGGAGGAATGATAAGGAAGAGGAAATTAGACTTACCTGCTAATTGTAGTTCCTTTAGAAACTCCAGTCTAGTCCCAGAACTCTGGGTTCTGCCCATCCTCCAGCAGCTTGGAGACTGAACGTCATCTCTTTTTGTGATGTCACCGGTATATCTATCCCGGATCCTCCTCCTGCCACCAGTTTCCTATTGACAAAGCAGACTCAACGGAGCAACAATTAAGTAGTATGAATCCAAAACACTGTGCCCCTAACTCAAAAAACCAACCCCTGGAAAAATCCTTGGGCAACCAAATGCTGCCTCTGCACCCCTAAGTGTGCCCATTAACAGTAGGGAATGCCCTCTCCCTTCTTGGGGTGCTCGAAGCCCCTAACAATTCGAAGCCTATTTAGCCCAGAACAAACACGGTCTTACCTGTCATCACATAGAGCTTCTGGTCTTAGCCTGTAATTGAATCGGGAGGGATACGGGACTAGACTGCAGTTTCTAAAGGAACTGCAATTAGCAGGTAAGTCTAATTTCCTCTTCCTTGTCAACACTCCAGTCTAGTTCCAGAACTCTGGGAAGTACCAGAGCAGTAAAGAAAACATGTCATTGGGAGGGACCCGCTAGACCAGCCTGAAGCACAGCCGATCCAAAACAGGTATCCCTTTCCGCCTGCGCATCCAGACAGTAATGCTTCACAAACGAATCCGTCGACGACCAGGTGGCTGCCTTACATATGTCCACCACTGGCACCAACTGGAACTCGGCCCACAAGGCGGCCTGAGCCCGCGTGGAATGAGCCCTGAGCCCTACCGGAACCGCTCTACCCTTCAGAATATAGGCAGATGCTATAGCCTCTTTCAACCATCTGGCTATGGAAGCTTTAGACGCCACCTGTCCTCTCCTAGGGCCGCCAAACAACACAAAAAGTCTATCGGACTTGCGAAAATTCGCTGTTCTGCGCAGATAAATCTTCAACGCTCGACGAACATCCAGACGATGCAACCTTCCCGCCGAGGCCTCCAAGCCATACTCTCGGAAAACCGGTAACGAAGCCTCCTGGTTGATGTGAAAAACCGAAACTACCTTTGGCAAAAAGGACGGAACGGTCCGTAACACGACCTTAGAATCATAGAAGGACAAGAAAGTCTTCCTGCAGGACAGGGCCTGCAACTTCGAAATCTTGGGCTATCAGGAAAACCACCTTTAGGGTAAGATCCTTTAACAATGCCATCGACAACGGCTCAAACGGCTCTTTTCCTAGCGACTCGAGCACAAACGGCAGACTCCAAGAAGGCACCACCTGCCGACAAGGAAGCTGGAGCAGGGCCGCAGCTCTCAAGAACCGCTTAACGTCAGGATGAGAAGCAATGGAAAGCCCCCAGATCTTCCTTCTAAAACACGTCACGGCCGCCACCTGCACATGTAAGGACGATGCCGCTAATCCTTTATCCAAGCCATCCTGCAAAAAAGCCAACACTTGAGGGACGGAGACCCGAAACAGCTTGAACTGCTGAACCGCACACCAGACCTCGAAGACCCTCCAAATTCGCACATAAGCCAGGGACGTGGATCTCTTCCTGGATTTTAACAGAGTGTTGATGACTGACGCAGAGTAGCCTCTAGCCTTTAGCCTAGCCCTCTCAATAGCCAAGCCGTAAGACAGAACCGATCCACTTGAGGCATGCACAGCGACCCTTGCGTCAGAAGATCCCCCCCACAGGGGTAGACGCCACGGCGTCCCCACAACGAGCCTTTGTAAATCTGCGTACCACAGTCTTCTCGGCCAATCTGGGGCTAACAAGATCACCGTTCCCCTGTATCGCTCTATGCGCTGTAGTACTCTTCCTATTAGGACCCAAGGGGGGAGAACATACAGAAGTTGGCCTTCCGGCCATCTCTGAATCAGGGCATCTAGGCCTTCCGACATCCTTTCCCTTCGCCTGCTGTAAAAACATGTGACCTTTGCCGACCGAAACGTAGCCATGAGATCCATCACTGGTGTCCCCCAGCGTTCCACCAGACGCTCGAACACTCCCTGATGAAGAACCCATTAGCCTGGGTCCACCTTCACTCGACTTAGGAAGTCGGCTTTCACATTGTCCACCCGGGCCACATGCGCCGCTGACAGAGCTAGAAGATTCTCCTCGGCCCATTCCAACACCATGTCCGCCTCCGCTTCCATGGCCACACTGGTGGTGCCGCCCTGCCGATTGTCGGACAGCACACGGATGGCTTTGTTGCACAGGAACTCTTGAAATGCTGCAAGAGCTAGTTGCACAGCTCTCAGCTCCAGCCAGTTGATGGACCAGGACCTTTCCAGGTCCGGCCACTGACCTTGCGCGTAACAACCCTGGAAGTGGGCTCCCCAGCCTGCCAAGCTGGCATCCGTCAGCGGCACCCAGGAAGGAGTCTCCAACGACATCCCCCTGCTGAGCACCTCCGGCCTGATCCACCATAATAAGGCCTGACGCGTCTCTGAGAGGCAAGGCAGCTTTCACGACAACGGATCGTGCTGGTGAGACCACCGCCTGAGCAACGCCCTCTGCAGCGGTCGCATGCGCATCCTTGCCCACGGAACCAGCTCTATCGTCGCTGCCATGGTCCCCAACAGCTGCATATAATGCCACGCCATCAGAGTATTATTTATTTATTTATTTATTTGCATTCTCTTATATACCGCGCTATTCTGCATCAGTGCGGTTTACATTGAACAAACTGAAATTACATTGAACAGGGCATTATAACTTGGAGATAACTATTTTACAGGGAACATGGGCTATGGAGGGTTAAGTGGCTTGCCCAAGACCACAAGGAGCACCTGTGGGACTAGAAACCCCAGTCCTTCCGGCCCAAGGTTGCGGTCCTCTAGTGGGATTTGAACCCCCGACCTTCCGGCCTGAAGTACCTTGCCCCAACCACTAGGACACTTGTAGCCCTGGCCCGAAACTGCCGCACTAGTGACATCAGCCCTTCCGCTCGCTGATGCGGCAGTAACACTTTTCCCGCCTCGGTATCGAAAAGGGCTCCCAATTACTCCAGTCGTTGAGACAGAACCAAATTGCTCTTGGCCATATTGACCACCCAGCCTAGTCTCTGCAGAAGGTCCACAACCTTTGACGTAGCTGCCTGACTCTCTACCTTGGACTTTGCCCGGATCAACCAATCGTCGAGATAAGGATGCACGAGGACGCCTTCCTTCCGCAGAGCTGCTGCAATGACCACCATCACCTTGGTAAACGTCCTCGGAGCCGTTGCCAGACCGAATGGCAGTGCCCGGAACTGGAAGTGTCCCAAGGGCACGGCAAACCTGAGGAACTTCTGATGCTCTTCTCAAATCGGAATGTGAACATACGCCTCCGAAAGATCCAGTGAAGTCAGAAACTCTCCTTTCCGGACCGCCACTATCACTGACCTGAGCATCTCCATGCGGAAATGTTGCACCCGCAGACACCGATTTACGCCCTTGAGGTCCAAAATAGGCCGAAACGAGCCCTCCTTCTTGGGTACCACGAAATAGATGATCGACCTAATCCGCATTGGTCTTGAGGCACTGGCACTATTGCCTGCAACCCGAGCAACCGCTCGACCGTCTCCCGCACGGCGTTGCACTTGACCTGTGACTTGCACGGCGACTGAACAAAGAACTCTCGTACTGGGCGCTGGAACTCCAACACCCACTGGTCGGAAGTTATCTCGACCCAGGCAGGGTAAAAATCCCATAGCCGACCCCCTACGGGCATCAGGTCCGCCTGGGTCGTCCTGATCTCATTGTGACTTTCGGGAATTCGAGAAGGCGGTCGAGGACCCAAAGCCCCTTCTTGCCCCCTGAAAGCCACGAAACCCTTGGTTTCTACCTGGAAATCTCCCCCGAGAAGATTGTTTAAATCTGCTCTGCCTAAAGCGCCTAAACTCCCTCTGCTGACCCCTGCCAGAAGAAGAAAAAGAAGACGACCGTCCTAGCTTCAGTTTGTCCTCGGGAAGCCTACCCCATTTGGACTCCCCAAGATCCTTTACCAACTTCTCCAAAGAGCAACCTACCGCGGAAGGGGAGCTTGCCCAATCTAGCCTTCGAAGAGCTGTCTACTGCCCAGTTGCGCAGCCACAGGTAACGCCAAGCCGCTACCACCGACGTCATACTCTTTGATAAGCCTCGGATGAGGTCATACTGGATGTTCGCCAAGTAAGCTGTCCCGGACTCCAGCCTTGCTGCCTCTCCCAAGTCCTCCCCGGTCTGATCGCCTTGCACTCGTTGAGCCCAGCGCAGGCAGGCTCTAGCCACCCAAGCTCCACAAATGGCCGCTTGGATCGACAAGGCATTAACGTCAAACACTTGTTTCAACAAGGAGTCCAACTTCTTATCCTGGGAATCCTTGAGCGCCGCACCGCCCTCTACCGGAATGGTAGTCTTCTTAGTGATCGAGACAGCCGCATCTACCTTAGGGGATTTAAATAGTTTGCGATCCTGATCCACCAGGGGGTAGAGTCTACTCATCACCCTGGAACCCTTGAATGTGGCCTCCGGTAAGTCCCACTCCTCCTGAATCATCTCCTTAATCACTCTATGTACCGGGAAGGCTCGTTGGGTTTTTCTAAACACCTGCAGTAATGGATCCTCCAAGGTCGCATCGTCTGCGGGTTCCGGCACTGGCATATTCAGCGCTTTTAGCATTTCTGCAATAAGGGCAGGCAACTCATCTCTTCTAAACACTCTCACTACTCGTTCCTGATCCTCTTTGTCCGTGATTTCTCCTTCCTCCAACTCAGCTCCCACATCTTCGCCTAGGTCTCTGTCATCCGACAGCACTCCCTCAGAGTCCACGCATCGCTCCTGCTGTTCCTTGTCTGTCCTTGCTCTCTTAGCCGGACTGACCAGTCTACCCAGCGCCAAAGGCGTCCCCGGTCTCTGAGCTTCCTCCGAGGCGCCTGCCACTAACTCCGTACGCTGGCCGCTAAAGACATGCTCAATGAGAGCCACAAAGTCAGGAGAGAAAATGCCCGCCAAACCCCCAGACAGGGCTACTGGCGCGGCCGGGAGATCTAAGGCTGAGGATGGCCCAGCTATGGGCTCCTCCACACCGCCAGACGACTCCTGCATGCTGGAGGGCTCCTTTTGACCCTCAACGCTATCCAAGTCCAACGCTCCACTGTAGACGCTAGATGTGAGCACTTCTTGCAGACCCCCGTGTCTGCAGAAGTACCCCTTCTGGAGCCGCAGAGCAAGCAAATTGGCTTGGAAGTCATGCTTTCCCGCCAAATTGCAGACCGGCTCACTGCCGTTCCTCCACAAGTTTTTTTTTGTTTGTTTTTTTTGAAACTAAGCAGTAGCGCCCCTTTAAAACAGGCCCACGGCTGAAAAAAAATTGTCCTGGCCGCCCAAAACGAGGCGTTCTCAGTCCCTAGGCTGCCGAAGGCCCCGGCCAGGCCGCTCGTGCTTCCCGCGCGAAACCACGAGCCTGGGCCCAAAACACTGCTACTCCAGCGCCGCTTACCTCACTTCTCAGCGCTGTAGTACCGTCTTGCTCACCGGCCTCTCTCTCTCTCCCGCCGCTCCACCGACCCGGAAGGCTTTCAAGAGTCGGGAGCAGGCAGAAGCCAATCGGCGAGAACCTCTCGTGGCCCTAACGCCCGAGGCATCACCGACGCTCTGCACGGCGTTCCCCCACTGACCGAGTTGAGCCAGGCTCACTGCCCCTTTCCAACTCTGCGGGTAGACGCTTGTGATCGGGGCCAATTCTCCGCTTACCGCAGAAACTGCTAACAGATGCGGAAGAAAGGGAAGGCTCCCGGTGCAGGGAAATGCCGGTTTCCCCGCCGCTGAACCTCTTCACAGCGCCGCCAGGCAACCCATCTGCTGGCGCTTACTGACTGCCCTTAAGGCTCACCCCTGATTCAGGCGGCTCCCATGCTGTTCCACAAGAACCAGGTAAAATAAACCCTAACTACCAAAGACTAACCCCCCCCTCCCCAAACAAAACACCCCGGAGATGAAGAAGGGAAGGGGAAAAACGAAGGGAGCAAGGAGGGAGAGGTTCCTCCGGGTCCTGGAAGAACTCCCAAGTAAATTTTCCCAAGACAAAATAAACCAGGACCCAACCTAAACTAAAACCTTCCACTGATGCCCCCCTAACTCTTCTTAATTGTCTCTCAGTCGAGCCTGGACCTCCAGGCTCCTCAATCCTCCAGCTGCTTGAAGACTGAACAAACTGGTGGCAGGAGGAGGATCCGGGATAGATATACCGGTGACATCACAAAAAGAGATGACGTTCAGTCTCCAAGCTGCTGGAGGATGGGCAGAACCCAGAGTTCTGGGACTAGACTGGAGTGTTGACAAGGAATCAAATTTTCTGCAGTGACAGGAATTGCTTCTTGTCTGCTCTGCTGAAAATGAAGTACTGAGGAGGGAGAGCTGGAAAGGCGGGAAGGCAGCTACGCAGGCGCAGTGGGATGCTCCCAAAAGCTTTCCTATTGGATGCTGAGGAGCGTTCCCGCGCGGGCTCCATCAGTACCGACGTCACCCATATATGAAGACTACATTGCTGTTTGTTCCTGGAGATATCTATCTACATGCATAAACGTTTCAAATAAAAGACACACATTTCTCAAACATAACGTAGGGTGGTTTATCTGCAAAAACAAAACCATTTGATACTTCAACATGCTAAATATTTAAAAAAAAAGAATACAGTGGTAGAAGCAATTCACCATGCTGTGGAAGAACCTGAACTGGAAATAATCACACAGACGGGACTTGGTGTTCTGCCAAACCAGGACTATAAGTTCTAGAGAAATTTCACCAAAGCACACATTACATGCTCAAGCAAATGGCCTATCAGTATAATTAATGGAAAAAATAAAGTTTAGAAGAACCAAATTTTTTCTTTCTATCCTTACTATTCTAAAGCGTTCAATAGACTCACTATAAATAGCACTCATACAACATCTAACAGAGCATTCTCCCTCTTTGCACCAAAGCTCTGAATGCCCTGACAGATTATATCTGCACAATACATACCCTGTCTAACTTCTGCAAGAAAATAAAAACAAAGAATACCTCGGCAAGCCTCCAGACTAAACTACATCCTCCTGCCAAGATCCATTGTAAAATATGCTGTCCTGATGCCAAATGTTAAAATGTTGTACAACTCTATCCCCAATTTTTCCCTTTCCCCTCCTCCCCCATACATACCCAAATTCCCAAACATACCTAAATTCCAAAGTGTATTTAATTACCTAATTGTCTAATGCAATACTGTTGTTCAGACACAGTAGATTCCCACTGTATGTGTACCTTAAGTTCAACTGTTCACAAGCCTGCTTAGTGTACCCTTGTGTTATTAAGTTCATCTACTGTTTGGTTTCTTGTAAATTGTTCCATGTATTGCATGTCTGCTTGTTCCATGTAAACCGCTTTGACATTTTTGAAAGGCGGTATATAAACACAGCTAAATAATTATGCTTGCATACTTTTAAAGAGCTCAGAGCCAGTATGTCCAGATTTTCTCATCATTTCAAGAACGTCAATATAGAAAATATTTACTTTTGATATTTACTAACAATTAAATTATGAAAGCTTACGAAAGATGTATGAATGGACACTAGCTATTGTTGAAATCTTGACTGGTGCCACTGATCATAAGTTTCAAACGTGTGCTAATCAACCTCTAAGTGAATGCCAACACTGTAAGCAAATTGAGGTAACTCACAATGAATTTTTTAGTATAAATTTTCATAGAGGTCACAAGAATTATTGTCAGGGCTTGAAATTCCAAGTGACTGCTCATCAGTGATGAAGTGAATTTTTAGTTTCATGTCAGGATGCAAGTTTTTCTTTCAGTCCTAAAGTTATCTACTGACAGGAAGAAAGTGCAGCCTTCCTGTTAGTTCATGGCACCAAAGAGGAAACTTTGCACATTACCTGGTTACAAAACGATTGCCTGCTTTCCTCTTCCCTCCTCCTACCTCCACAACATGCACTCTTTCCCCCCATAGCCATTAACCTCTCTGTTTAACTCAGCTTCCTTTTCCTCTCACTTCACTCCCTGTCCTACCTTCTCCTTAGCCCTGTACCACTACCTCTCCCCTACAACCCATCATACCCTATCTTCCCAGAGGAGGAATCTATCCTACCACTCCTGACAATTCTCCCTGATTTGCCATCACTATTCCTACAAGACCATACAGCTGGCAGTTACTGCTTTTGAAACTGACATCTCACAGTACATGGCGAAGAGACTTGCTCGGCGTGCAAATATCAAAAGCAGTAACAATGAGTTGCAGCACTTTATACTGGGAGAGCCAAAGTAGATGTTAGATGTGGCAGGATGGGCTCCTATTGCTCCAGAAGGAGTTAAAGAAACTGTAAGAGAGAGGCCAGGTGTGAAGCTGTGGAGATGGAGAAGGCATAAAAGACCATTTGGAAGGAAAGTATGGGGAAATTTATTGGATCAGAGATGAAAAGAAGGGGGAGGGGCAACAAGGGGAGGGACAGGTTACAAAAAAGAGAAAACCCATTAAGCAATTTTTTCCCCTAATAAAACCTTGGGTATATTTTTTTAAGCCCTGAATACTGTCAAAACCTCCATTCCAATAAGTTTTCACAATTAACAATACTCACCCTTTGACCCAACTGGCAAGAGCTTCCAAAATCAACAATCTTGATAGCACTGCGTTTGGGATTACACAGTAGGATGTTCTCTGGCTTGAGGTCACAGTGAATGATACTAAGTTCTGGAGTTGCAAGGAAAAGAAGTGCAGTACACATCTGCTGTGCAAACTTTCTAGTCAGATTGAGTGAGACACCCCGGAAATTGGTGTTGCGCAATAAATCGTAGAGGTTGTAGGACAGCATTTCAAACACTAAACAGAGATGGTTTCGGAACATAAAGTGGCGTTTCAAATGCACTGAAGAAAAATGAAAAAACAAAAATTAGGTCTGTGATAAATACATCTAATGAGAATAACACTAAACATAATAAATTAATACAGAAAAAATTACATAATAAAAGTTACACATTAAAAGCTTATTGCTTACATATAATTAGTTCCTTCTAAAGACAGCATCCTAATGTTCACAATGAGAAGCCAGGAGATCTATTAGAGCCACTGTTCGCGACACCCCCAAAGTTTAGGTGTTACTCAGTGGATTAAACTAATGGAACCAAATGTCTGTTTTATTTCATAACAGTAAAAAGGAAGAATGGACAACAGTTTAAAAAAAAGAGGTTGTATAATTTCATTGGTATGTTATTCCTGGGAACATTTATTACAGGTAATTAATTACCCAGTCTTCAAAGATAGGCATCCCTAATACAGCCACGGCGATGAGATTAACTAGTTGAGAGTTGTCTGTAAATAGCATAACCATCAGTGGCAGGTATCAAAACAGCTTCACTTCATTTTATTTTTATCAATTTCAAAACTTACACTTCATAAAGCAAAGTGAAAAGGCAAAACATAGTACATATATATCGTGGAAAATACACAGCAGAAACAAAAACGTTTCATACCATAACATAAAAACAATTAGCCCACATGAAAAAGTAAATTTATTTATTTATTTACATTCTCTTATATACCGCGCTATTCTGCATCAGTGCAGTTTACATTGAACAAACTGAAATTACATTGAACAGGGCATTATAACTTGGAGATAACTATTTTACAGGGAACATGGGCTATGGAGGGTTAAGTGGCTTGCCCAAGACCACAAGGAGCACCTGTGGGATTAGAAACCCCAGTCCTTCCGGCCCAAGGTTGCTGTCTTCTAGTGGGATTTGAACCCCCGACCTTCCGGCCTGAAGTACCTTGCCCCAACCACTAGGCCACTCCTCCACTCCAATGAATGAATCCAAAAGAGGAAAAATTGTACAAAAAAAGAAAACTAATACAAATCACTGCGAGAGCATTCCCCAGCAATTTCCAGCGGGCCCTACAGTGATGCCTGAGAGGCGCAAACTTGGACTTTAATCTCCTCTCTTGCCACTATAAATTGAGAAAGCTGTGTAGGCTCAAAATATATATAGTTTTCCCCCCTCACAGTCAACCATACACACACACAGAAAACATAAAACAAAGTTTAACCCCAGGGCCAAAGCCCTGGGGCACAGAGCCAGGAATTCCTGCTGCTGCTGCTTTTGAGCAAATCTAGAAAGATCAGTCAATATGCGTATTTTCGAGCCTAAAAAAAGCGTATTCATTGATCGGAAATATATTTTGAAAACAATATTGTTGTCAAATTCTAAGGCAAATGTAAGAATTAAGGTGGACCGCTGGGTAACAACCTCCAGAGAGGACTCCAAAAACTCTGTGAGATTGACACTCGCAGAGTCCCCCAGACCACCGGGTAGTCTAAGGCCACTCAGGGATAAGTACTGAGCCCTAACAAGAAAGGAAAGATTCCAAGGATCCATACCTAATATCTCAGTCAAGTCCTTTTTTACCATTTCAATGGGTGGTATAAGGGGAGACCTGTGAAAGTTCAATAACTGAAGGTCATTCCGGCACACCTGATTTTCTAGGTGCTCCATCCGTCGATAGACAATATTATTGTCCTTAATCAAGGCATCTCCCACAAACCGAACAGCATTAACCTTTGACTCGAGTACATCACATCTCACAGAACGATGGCCCAAAGTTTGAGAGTATTCAACCACAGTCTACGACACAATAGACAAGCTCCCCACAGCATCTCCATGGTCACAGTCTTTGGTCAATGTACCTCACGAATAACACACCTGGAGGCAGCCTCCCCCGATTCCTGTGCGATGGAACTCACAGTTCTTTGTGGGATATCTGAGGAAACCCCTGTAGCCCCATCCAAAAGGGGAGATGACTCTGTTACTGGCGCACCTCCTGGCAAGGATACGCCACGAACCTCTCCGGTTTGGGCAGACACCAGTATTCTGGCAGCCCCAGCACTTCTGGGTCTCGGAGGCGGCGTCTACACAATGGGGCTCAGCAAAGCCTCTTCATCACTGCTTCCCGTAGTATGCCTGCCGGGCTTGCCCGAGGGAAGCGTTGCCAGGGAAGCTGAGGAGACTCCTAAGACATCAAGGAGAGTCTGGCGAAGGGGTAAAGAGCCAAGACCTTCCAGGAGAGCAGGTTTTCCCTTCCCCATAGCTACAGGCAGAGAGAATCGCCAAACGCTGACACACTGAAGAAATCGCAGAGTGTCCTCAGACGTGTCAGCTCATAGTGCCATCTTGGATATTCTATAAACCTGCTTCACTTCAAAGCTACTGGTATCACAGACTAAAAAAACCCACTAAGGTGCTAAAAAAATCAAATACTGTCTGACAAAGCAGAGAAAAACTGTCTAACCTGTAGTGGCCTAGAAAAGGTCAGGAGATGGTGGTTATGATTAACAGCTGTCAAAAATTATGAGAGATTAAAGTCATTAATTTTGGATCCTGAAAGGTAGAAGGGCATTCCCTGTATTCAGGCTGATGGAAGAATTCAACAGAATAAAAGGCATTGCAACCAGTAAAGAATCCAAATGAAAATATAATAAGCTTAATCGATTCCTAAAACAGCAAAAATTAACAAATGAAATAAAGAAAGTTTTTCTGAGATAAAGAATGCCTGAAGAACCAAGAGATCCAAAAAGCTCCTTTGCCCCAGGCAGCAAAACAAACCAAGGGACATGTTTACTAAAGAGCACTGTCTGGGTAGCGCATATTTGTGGTGCTGTGTTAAAAGATCTACACTATCCAGATAGCGTTGGGCTCCTTCTCCAGCCCTATTCAAATCCAGGCTGAAGACCCACCTCTTTAAGGCTGCTTTTGGATCTTGATGCTCCTCATTCTCTTGTCCACTACTTATGTCTATCTTGCCATACTCTAGTCCCCAGTTTTGTGATGTTTCTTTCATCGATTAGATTGTAAGCTCTGATGAGCAGGGAGGTGAAATTAGACTTACCTGCTAATTGTAGTTCCTTTAGGAACTCCAGACTAGTCCTGAACCTTTGGGTCTTGCTCCTCCTCCAGCAGCTTGGAGACTGAGAATCGTCATTCTTTTTTGATGACACCAGTATAAGTATCCAGGATCTGCCTCCTGACTTCAGTAACCTATTGACAAAGCAAACTCACAGGAGCAACAATTAAGTAGCAATTTTCCTTATAACTCTTCTAGAACCTAATGATAAGTGTACTAAATGGGCTGAACCTTATTTGAAAACGTTTGTGTAGCCCCCTAAAGTTACTTAACTTTGAAACATGCTGAGAGCCATATTTTCAGAGACGAAAGACATAGACCTCCCCTACAAACCCTTTAGGAAGGATCTCCACCCCCTTATGGACTATACCCATTGTCTCCAGATAAGTCACCTACCTGTTACACCTGAGATGCTTCAGGCCATAGTCCACGCAAAGTTACGGGAGGGATACAGGACTAGCCTGGAGTTCCTAAAGGAACAACAATTAGCAGGTAAGTCTAATTTTACCTTCCTTAGCATCCCTCCAGGCTAGTCCTGAACCTTTGGGGATGTAACAGAGCAGTGCAAAAAGTCAACGGGAGGGACCTGCTAGACCAGCCTGAAGCACCGCCGATCCAAAACAGGCATCCCTATTCGCCTGCACATCCAGACGGTAATGCTTGACAAAGGAATGTAAAGACGACCGGGTAGCCGCCTTACAAATTTCAACCGGTGGAACAAGGCTGCATTCTGCCCATGATGTAGCCTGCGCCCTAGTCGAATGAGCTCGTAAGCCCTTTGGCACTGCCTTAGCTTTCAAAATATACGTGGACGCGATTGCCTCCTTAATCCATCTGGCAATGGACGCCTTTGATGCCGCTTGCCCCTTCTTAGGACCTCCGTAAAATGCAAATAACCTATCCGAACTACGGAAGGAAGCTATAGACTTTAAATACTGCTTCAGCGCCCACTGAACATCCAATCTATGTAACTGCTTCGGAGTAGTATCCGCACTGCCAACTTCAAACATCGGCAGCGACACTACTTGATTTACATGAAACGGTGAGACCACCTTGGGCAAAAAAGACGGCACGGTCCTCAACACCACCTTTGAATCACTAAAAACTAGAAAAGGTTCCCTGCAGGATAACGCTTGCAACTGCGAGATTCTCCTGGCCAATGAAATCGCCAGCAAAAACACCACCTTCAAGGTAAGATCATTTAACGATGCTCTCGCCAATGGTTCAAAAGAAGCTCTCACCAAAGCCTCTAGCACCAGATGCATGTCCCACGCTGGAACCACCTGCCTATATGGAGGTCGCAATAGCTTTACTGCCCTCAAAAATCGTTTAACATCCGGATGAGCTCCCAGAATCTCGCCTCTTATCTTATCTCTGTAACAAGATAGAGTCGCCAATTGCACCCTTAGAGAAGCAGTCGCTAACCCCTTCTCGTATCCTTCCTGCAAAAACGCCAGTACCTGAGGTATCGAAGCCATTAAGGCCGTAACCTCCTTGTCCACACACCACGCTTCGAACACACGCCAAATCCGAATATACACCTAGGATGTAGATCTCTTCCGAGCTTTCAACAAAGTGGCAACCACTGCCTCTGAATAACCTCTCGCTGTCAACCTTGCCCTTTCAATAGCCAAGCTGTAAGCGAGAACCGATCCACCTGAGGCATCCGTAAAGGACCCTGACTCAATAGATCCCTTCGAACTGGGAGCTTTCATGGCTTGTCTCCCAGAAGCCTGCTGAGATCTGCATACCCGACCTATTAACACCCACGGCGGAAACACGTATAGTAGCCGGTCCTCCAGCCAAGGCTGAATTAAGGCATCCAGACCTTCCGACATCCTTTCCCATCTTCTGCTGAAGAACCGACTGGCCTTTGTGGATTGAAAGGTCGCCATGAGATCCATGACTGGCGGGCCCCAGCGATGCACCACCATTTCGAACACCTGTGGATAAAAGACCCACTCCCCCGGGTCCACTCTTACACGACTCAAAAAATCGGCTTCTACATTTTCTACTCCTGCGACATGCGCCGCTGACACCGCTAGTAGATGTACCTCGGCCCACTCGAATAACTAATCGGCTTCTGCTTCCAGCGCCGCACTGCTGGTGCCCCCCTGCCGATTGATATAGGCCACTGTCGTCGCATTGTCGGAAAACACTCGCACGGCTTTTCCTCGAAGGCAGCCCTGAAACACTGCCAGCAACTCCAACCTGTTGATCGACCAGGCTTTTTCCTGACGCAACCACAAACCCTGTGCATACCTTCCTTGGACATGAGCACCCCAACCTGTAAGACTGGCATCCATCCTCAGGGGGATCCAATCCGGCGCCTCCAAGGGCATACCTTTCTCAAGGCTCTCCGTCTGCAACCACCAGAGCAGAGCGTGACAAGGTTATACTTGAGACAGACTGTCGTTTTGGTGCGACCAACGTCTTAGCAAGGCTCTTTGTAAGGGTCTCATGTGCACTCTCCCATGGCACCACCTCGAGAGTCGCCACCATAGTCCCTAACACCTGAAGGTAGTGCCAGGCTGTGGGGCATCTGTTGCGGAGAAACTGGCGGATCAAAGTTCGCAGACCCTGCGCCTGTGCTTGCGGCAGGAAGACCTGTCTGACCCTCGTATCGAACCGGGCCCTTGGGTACTCGAGCACTTGCGAGGGGATCAACCTGCTCTTGGACATACTGACTACCCAACCGAGCTTTTCCAAGAATGCCACCACTCTGATCATAGCCGCCTCGCTCTCTGCTTTTCATTTTGCCCGAATCAGCCAATCGTCCAGATAAGGATGAACTAGAATCCCATCCTTTCTTAGAGCTGCCGCCACTACCACCATCACCTTGGTGAAAATTCTTGGCGCCGTCGCCAGACCAAATGGCAACGCTTGGAATTGAAAATGACCCATCGGCATCACAAATCTTAAAAACCTTTGATGCTCTTGACGAATGGGAATGTGCAGATAAGCTTCTGACAAATTGAGGGATGTAAGAAAGTCGCCTTTGTGTACCGCTACTATGACTGATCTTAACGTCTACATTCGAAAATGAGACACCTTTAGACAGCGATTCACCTGCTTGAGATCCAAAATTGGCCGATAGTTGCCTTCTTTTTTTGGTACCATGAAATAGATGGAGTACTGATCGCAGCCGTATTGGTCTGACGGCACCGATACCACCGCCTTGAGGGAGAGCAGTCGGTCCAAGGTCTCCTGTACCACTGCGTATTTGGTCTGTGCCTTGCACGGGGACTGAACGAAAGAATCGGTCACTGGGCGCTGAAGCTCCAAGGCATAGCCATCGCGAATGATCTCCAGCACGCACTGATCGGTCGTTATCGCGGTCCAGGCAGGATAAAACTTCCGCAGGCGACCCCCTATCGGCACCTGCCCCGCCTGGACCTCCCTAGCTTCATTGCGACTTTCGCAGACTGGAGGGAGAAGAGGCCGCAAAACCTCTGCTCGTTCTCCTAAAGCCTCGAAAACCTTGGCTCCGGTAGGGAAACCGTCCCCTCTGCATCTGCCCAAACCTTGGGGAACGAAAGCGATGAAAATCTCTCTGCTGTCCTCTGGCTGCCAGCCCTGAGCGACTTTGCTTTTGCCTATCCTCTGGTAGTCTACCGCCCTTGGAATCTCCTAAATCCTTCACAAGCTTTTCTAGATCCTCACCAAACAGAAGCTTTCCCCTGAACGGGAGCTTACTCAGCCTGGACTTGGACGAAGTATCTGCTGCTCAATTGCGTAACCACAGATACCGCCTGGCCGCCACCACCATACTATTCGTCAAACCGCTAACCAGATCATACTGAATGTCGGCCAGATAAGCCGCACCTGTCTCTAATCTGGCCGCTTCAGCGGCCGAGCCCCCCATTTGACCTGCCTGTAGACCCTGAGCCCACCATAGGCAAGCTCTGGCTACCCAAGCTCCGCAAATAGACGCTTGTACGGACAGCACATTCACATCAAAAACTTGTTTCAACAAGGTATCCAATCTCCTGTCCTGCACATCCTTCAGCACAGCACTGCCTTCCACCAGAATGGTGGTCTTCTTTGTAACTGCCGAAACTGTGGCATCCACTTTGGGAGACCTAAACAACTCTCGATCCTGTTCCACCAATGGGTAGAGCCGAGACATCACTCTGGACCCTTTTAGCCCTGCCTCTGGGATGTCCCATTCTCCTTGTTTCATCTCCTTGATGACCCTGTGCACAGGGAAAGCCTTTTGGGATTTACGAAAAGCCTGTAATAAAGGATCCTCTAACGGCCCCATCACAGGCATATTAAGCGCCTTCAGCGTTTCAGAAATTAACTCTGGCAGCTCCTCTCTCTGAAAAATTCGCACCACTCTTGCCTGATCTTCTTGCACTGTAATCTCTCCTTCTTCCAAATCGTCTCCCAGCTCCAAATCCTGCTCCAAGTCCTCCGAAGCAACGCCTTCCGAAACCACGGACTGCCCGGACCGCTCTCTCTCTGTCCGTAGCCTCTTTGCAGGAATGCCTAACTCCCCTGTGCTCAGGGGGGGGTTCCTGGCCTCTTTTCCCCCAAGTCCCCCTCTGAAGAACTTGCGGTGGCCTTCATCTGCACTCCCCCGAAAGCCTGCTGAATTAAGGAGACAAACTGCGGAGAAAGAATCGCCGCCAAGCCCCCTGGTACTTGTGATGCCTGACCATCCTGCAGAGATGAGGGTCCTGCTACTGGTTCCAGAAATGGGTCACTAGAAGCTTTCTTATCCAGGAGGTCGGAAGTGCCCCCCTTTTGGGCCCCCCTCCTCTTCAAGCACCTGCTCCATGGACAGTGATTCTTTAAGACAGCTTTTACAAAGCCCTGTGTCAGAGACAGCCCCCCTTCTAGACCCACAAAGCAAACAGAGTGGCCCAGAAGGCATACTGTCTGGACAGGACCCCAGGGCACCGCTTCTGATCCTGTCTCAGAGCCACGTTCTCCAGCGCCTACTCTCCAGAAAACTGAGCAGTGCAACTGGGGTAATAGTATTATTAATCTCTCTTTTTTTAATTATTTATTTATTTTTTTGTAAATCAGTGGGGGTAGTCACAACAGCCTCCCCACCCTTTAACAACACCCCGATTGCAAAAGCGAAGCCTTTTCTGCCCAAAATGAGGCCCTGAACAGCTATTTCTCTACAGAGCTGATTTTCCCCCGCACGCATCCAGCACACAGCCCGGCCTACCGTGGTCTCCACATGCCGGCTGCTCTAATCTCAGCCACGAGCCTTTCCGACGACCCCGGCCTCTCTTACCTTGTCCCCGAGGCCCAAACAACAGGTGCCGAAACTCCCTCTCAGCGCTTCGCCATGATCGCAGCTCCAGCGCTGAGTAGGGGAAGATCAGAAGTGCCGCCCCGCTGAAAACAGCTCTGCCGGAATTCACTTCGGCGTTAGAGCTGTCAGCAACACATGTGGCAACTTTCCTGCTGCGGTTCAGCCGGTTCCTCACCCTTACTGACGGGATCAGGAACCAGACTGTAGTCCCCCTTCCCCAATGCTCCTCTCCGGCGCAAAAAACCTACTCAACCCGGTAAGGGAAGAAAACCCAAGGGGGGGAGGGGTGGGGGGGGGGGTAGCCAAAAGACCAGAAAATAAACCGCTCAGCACAGCTTTTCTTTTATCTAACCTAAAGCTTGTACCAAACCCCAGCTATAACCTTAGCTAAGTCTAACACTTAATTGCTCCTCCTAGTGAGCCCCTATCTCTGGGCTCACCAGACCTCCAGCTGCTTGGAGACTGAGACAACTGAAGTCAGGAAGCGGATCCTGGATACTTATACTGGTGTCATCAAAAAAGAATGACGATTCTCAGTCTCCAAGCTGCTGGAAGAGGAGCAAGACCCAAAGGTTCAGGACTAGCCTGGAGGGATGCTAAGGAACTGTCTCTTACATCTATATGTACAGCGCTGCATACACCTTGTAGTGCTATACAAATGATTAGTAGTAGTAGAAGCAGCACCATCTGGGCGGTGCCTGGGCAGGGCATGGGCATTCCCATTGCAGTACCGCTAGCCTGGCCTTGAAAGTCCGCACTGCTGGTGCTTGACAGGCAGCAACTAATGCCAGCACAATGGGTGGCAGTAGCTGCTCCCCCCAGTGGTATTAATGCCATGAGCAGCGCTAAATTCAGGGGGACAGCTATCTCTGCCTTGTGCTAGTAATGTGGCCCAAATCGGCGTTACTTGCTTGGGTCTTAGTAAACAGGTTCCTGAGATGGTTATTCTCAACAGCGCTGATATCATTTGAATGGCATGTGAATTTTAAGAAAGTTCCAAGGTTAGAAAGAAACTTCAAATGATCATACAACAAGAAACATGACCTATCAATGTGTCTATTAAGGATGGGCATCTTTAGGAAAATCTTTTCATGATTTAAGTGAGGGGAGGGTATATTTCCTTTTATTGAGATTATGAAATCAGTATAAATACTTTTATGAATATACATTTCACTCAAATTATCATTGCATAATGACCTAGAGGCTGGCAGTGGCTATTATATGTATATACTTATATAACACAAACATGGCTGAAATGTTTTCTGTATTTTCTAAGTCCTATTAATTCCATAGATTTTTTGATAAAACTAACAATGGGGCAGCAGTGTTAGTTTTGCACAGCCAAAAGGTGACATTTTACTTACATTTATTTATTTGATTTTCTATACTGCCCCTTCCAAAGATCAGGGGCGGTTTACAGAAAACAGAACATTTTACATAGAACAATAGTTTAACTTTTTACATAGCAATTTTTTGGGAGTAACAAAACAGCTGGATATACATTTGGCTACAAACAGCCTATTACAGAACGATAATAAACTATGTACAAAATTTCAGGTTAGAAGAAATACATTGAGTTTTCTGATTGTTGGAGGTGGGTGTAGTTCAGGGGTGTGTGTGGTGTTTATGAGGACATGTCTGCATTTGGGTTCAAATCTGAGTTTCTGTAATGAGTAGAAAAGAGGCATGTTTTGAGGTCTTCTCCTAAATGTCTGGAGGTCTTTGATCGAGTGAAGTGTGAGAGGTAGCGAGTTACAGAGTTTGGGGGCAGTATATGTGAAGGCTCTGGAGCTTGTAGTTTGTTTTGTCTTGCGGATAGAGTGGGAGATTACAAGGAAGTTGCTAGCATTTTGTCTGCAGACTCTAGTATCTGGTTGGGTGTGGAGGAGGGTTGCAAGAAAAGACGGGGAAATGTTAATGATTAATTTAAATGTTACAATTAGTAGCTTATATTTTATTCGGCTTAGGACTGGGAGCCAATGTAAGTTATATAGGAATGGTGTTATATGATCGGTGAGGTGGGCCTTGGAAACTATTCTGGCAGTGATATTTTGAGCTCTCTGAAGTATCTTTGTGCTTTTGATTGGTAGACCCTGTAATAGACTATTACAGTAGTCAAAATGCCGTGTGATGAAGGCCTGAACTACTGATTTGAAATCATTGATGTCTAGCAGAGGTCTTAAATGTTGGATAGTGTTTAGCTTAAAAAAGATAGTTCTTGCTGTTTGTTTTATATGGGGGAGCATGCTGAGAGACTGATCCAGTATTATGCCGAGGTATTTTGCCTCTAGTTTGACAGGAAGTACAACATTATTAATCGTGATGAATTGAAGGGGTGTATGGTTTTGATTTCTCGAAAAAATAAATAAATAAATAATAAATAAATATATAGGGCTTCTGTTTTTTTTGTAGTTAACAGTAAGGTTGTTGTCTTTTAGCCATGATTCCATTTCATTAATGCAGTCTGATAGCTTGTGATAGGTAGGATTGCTTATGTCTACGGGGAGGGACAACATAATGTTGCCAGCATAGATGTAATATCCAATATCAGATTTTCTGAAAATGTTGGTTATTGGTTGCAGGTATAGGTTGAAAAGGAGGGCAGAGAGAGCTGAACCTTGAGGTATTCCTTGGTCTTGGGGGAACGGCTGTGAAATGTTTTGGCCTATTTGTACATGAAGTTTGCAGTTTGAGATGTATGATTTGAACCAATGTAAGACTGTGCCTCCTAATTTGTGCTAATTTTGAAATGTCACAATTAGTAGCTTATATTTTAATGTTGTCAAATGCTGAAGCTATGTAAATGAAAAGAAGAATGAATGCATTGTTAGGGTTATCTATGCCTCTGATGAGGTGGTCCATTAATGTTATCAGCAAGGTTTCTACTTCGTGAAATGGTCGAAATCCAAATTGGTGGGTGTCTAATGGGGCATTAAGGACAATGTAATCTTGGCGTTGAAGTTGAATGACGTTTTCTATTATTTTGGCCATAAAAGGTGTGATAAGGAAGCTTATCATGACAGAGGAGAAAGGGATAAAGGAAAGGAATTCACCCTTATAAAAAGACCTATTTTGCAAGGTCAGAGAAACAAAACCCCAATCACACCTAGAAAGCAGGAAATTCCCAGATGGGATAGGTTTCAGAGTTCCCCTAGTGGAGAAAAGGAGAGGGAATACAGATCCAGGGTAAAGGACCCTTATGTCACTGAGTTCCCTAATTACCCAGCTGCCAGGAGGCAAGCTGATCTCCGTCACCTGAGAGGAGAAGAGGTGGGACTGGAGCCTTGGGGATTTAAGTCTATGATAGAGAAAGAAGAGAGAGGAGGAGGAGAGTCCCAGAGAGAGTCACAGGAAGAGACCCAAGCAGAAACACAAGCTGAAGGACAGGACGAGGAAGCACAGGAGAATGGTGGCCAGAGCAGGAGGGAGGAGAAGCTGCTACAAGCCCAGGCCCAGGTATGAGCCTTGAAAGCTTGACTAATACAGAGCAATGCAGAGTTGCAAGGGATACTTTGGAGGAGTGGAGGAGTGGCCTAGTGGTTGGGGCAAGGTACTTCAGGCTGGAAGGTCGGGAGTTCAAATCCCACCAGAGGACAGCAACCTTGGGCCGGAAGGACTGGGGTTTTTAGTCCCACAGGTGCTCCTTGTGGTCTTGGGCAAGCCACTTAACCCTCCATAGCCCATGTTCCCTGTAAAATAGTTATCTCCAAGTTATAATGCCCTGTTCAATGTAATTTCAGTTTGTTCAATGTAAACCGCACTGATGCAGAATAGCGCGGTATATAAGAGAATGTAAATAAATAAATAAAAATAAATACTCTCAGCTCTAACGGAAGGCAGTCAGCTGAACCCTGTGAACTGGAAGGAGAGGTAGAGCCTACGCAACTAGGTGAACCAGACCTAGATGTGAATGACGAAGACTCATACATGGATTGCTCCTTGTGCCAATCCTTTACTGCAGAGGGATTGAAAGAAAACCACCCTTAAGAGAAAACCTTCAGAGTCAGGTAACCTTGAAAGCCTGTAGATGGTTTTGTGCATGTCTTGTGTTAAAGAAGAAATATGTTTGCTGAGAAAGCAAGAGCAAGCTGAAGCTCTCTGATTGTGCTTGATAAACACCTGATATCCAGAGCAGTGCACCGGCAAGAAGCCGAGCTAATGGTGAAAGAAAGTAAAGTTTTTGGCTTTGTTTTGAATATTCCTAAAGCATGGAATAGAGCATTATTTGCTTATGAGAAGTTTTTGTCCTGTTAAAAGTTTTACTTTGTTTGTAAGGAGACAAAACAGCCTGGAAGTGTTTGGGACTATGAGAACAGAAAACTGCCATTGAGAAATGCTGTTTTTGTTTGCTTTAAACAGCAATGCTAGCCAAGCTGGTAGCATTGACTGTTAAAAGGCTTTATCTTTGAGCTGAAGAGCACTATAAGCTGAAAGTTTTGCTTTGAGTCTATTTATGTCCTGATGTGTATTGTGAGGAGTGGAGGAGTAGCCTAGTGGTTAGAACACTGGCTTGGTAACCAAGCAACCAGGGTTTGATTCCCACTAGCACTCCTTGTGGCCTTGGGCAAGTCACTTAACCCTCCATTGCCTCGGAAGAAAGGCCTGGCAATCTACTTCCGGTGACACTGCCAAGAAAACCCAGGAGCTTCTGGGTCGCCAGGAGTCAGGACTGACTCGAAGGCACACATTGCATTTTTGTGTATTGTGAAGAATCCTGGAGAAAGTATCCAAGGGTAGTATTTGTGAACCTTGCATTTGAGTCAATAAATTCTGTCATTGCCTTATCATTCGAGCAAACTACAAGTGTTTTTACTACCTGAAGCCAAGTGGATTGTGACTGAACTACCTTTCCCAAAGGGCATGGCAAAGGAACCAGTCAGTTAAAGGCTAAAAGGTGAAACTTTCTATGATAACCAGACCCCTCCATACTGGAAGTAAGGGGCAAGGGCGTGACAAAGGTATGCTCACTATGGATCTGTATGCACTTGGGTCTTGTTCACTGAGTGTCTTGTTTTTAAGTATAGGGCGGATTGATGAGGTTTTGAGGTCTGTGGGCATGATGCCTTGGGATAGAGATTGGTTAATAATGTGTAGGATGTATGGGGCGAGTTCTGATATTGTGGATTTTATCTATGATATTGGGCATGGCTCCAAGGAGGAGGTTGTGGTGTTGATGTTTGTTATAATGTTTAGCAGGTGTTTTTCATCTATTGGGTAGAAAGAGTCCCATTTGATGAGGTTTGCTGGGTAATCTAGGGAGAAGGTAGCATATCTAGAGATTTTATCTTTAAGCTTGGATGCAAAGTAATTGGCTGTTTGTGGGCTGATGTTCCATATTTCTGACTCAGTTTGGTTTGTCTTGGTAAGTGATCTTATGATAGAAAACAGCTCTCTTGGACGATTAAGGGAACAGTTTAGTATTTTGGTGTGGTAATCCCTTTTTGCTTTAATTGTGTCTGTAATTAGTGAATAAATTATGGCAGAGTTGTTTGTTTTTTTGTGTTTTGTTTAGCCTCCACTTTTTTTCTTGTTTTCTTAATTGCCTTCTTAGTTTTGTAAGCTCATATGTGCACCATTTTTCAGAGTTTTTAGTGGTTTTCTTATGGTTTGTGATAGGGGGAATACCAGCTTTTTGAATAGTAGAGTTCCATATATTTATAGCAGTATTAATGTCCGTGGAGTCAGCTGGGACACTTATAAGCTGGAACAGAATGTTGTCCAGAAAGGTCTCTTTATTAAAGTGGGCAAATTACTTAGTTTGAAGTTTTGTGTCTGACTTTGGGGTCTGGGATTTGATTAATGGTATATGGAAGGTTGGACCATGGGACCTCAGTTATACAGGGGGTGTGTACAAGTAGTGGTTCATAGTTTGGTATGGCATGAAGATGAGATCAAGCAAGTTACACTTTATGTGTGTTGGTGAATGTATAATTTGATGAAATACCATGTTTGTCATTGAATCTAGGAATGTGGAAGTGTTAATGGAGTTGAGGGATGGGAGATTGAGGTTTCCTAGCATGATGTGAGGTTTCTTCATTGATGCAGAACATGCTGATTCTAGTATGTAAATTAGGTTGCTATGGTCGGGTGATAGTGGTCTATATAGGAGACATAGTGAAATATTCCTGTTCCCTATTTCAAGGATGTCCATTCCTTCTATGCTACTTGAAATTGTAGGGGTAAGTTTGAGTTCTTTTTTGCTTAGTATGAGTACGCCCCCCCCCTCCTCTTTTTGAGTCACGGTGGCAGTGAAAAGCATAGTTACCTCACCTGTAACAGGTGTTCTCCAGGGACAGCAGGAATCAGTCCTCACTTATGGGTGACGTTGGCACCGATGGAGAACACGCAGAGCAATTCCCCAGCTTTCAAAGAACGCTTTTCGGATTGCTACCAGCATGGGTGGTCCTCTTACCGCCCAAGGGTGCCATCTTGCTCAGTCAGGTTCCTTAGCTTGAGCCCTACCAAACAGATGGCAAGAGAAGGACAAAAATTCAGCAACTCATCAGGGGAGGCGGGAGGATAGTGAGGACTGATTCCTGCTGACACTGGAGAACACCTGTTACAGGAGAGTAACTACGCTTTCTCCAGGAACAAGCAGGAAGTTAGTCCTCACTTATGGGACACCCTAGCTACAGGCTACTGAACCTGTAACCAAAAAACGCCTCCCTGAGGCCGTAAGCAGAAGCTGAAGCCCGAAGGAGCCCGAGTCCTTGGGTCCTTGGGGTGAAGCCCTAAGTAGCTGTGAAGAAGGGTCGAAGGGCAGGAGTGGCTTATACCCTTAACAGATTACGAAGTACAGCCGGTACAGCAGTAGCGGGTGGCAAAGGTGTTCGTGGCAGACCAGGTCGCCGCCCGGCAGATGTCCATCAGGGGCACAGAGCGCAGCGAGGCCACTGAGGCCGCTTTGGCTCAGACCCCGTGAGCGGTGACTCGATGATCCAGAGGGACGTCCGCCTTCACATTGGCGAAAGCGATGCAGTCCACCACCCAAACTGAAAGGGTGCGCTTGGTGACTGCTTGCCCCTGCCGACTGGGATCATAGGTCACGAAAAGCCTATCAGACTTGCGGTGAGTCTGGGTACGCTGCAAGTAGAAGGCGAGGGCCCACTTGTAGTCAAAGGTGTGGAGAGCCACCAACGTCTGGTCAGTGTGGGGCCTCGGGAAGAAGGTCGGGAGCACTATCTCTTGGTTGAGATGAAAAGCCGATGCGATCTTAGATAAGAATTTAGGATGGATCTGGAGGACCACCCTGTTCCAATAAAACCTGGTGTAAGGGGCGCCAGTCATGAGCGCCTGAAGCTCACTGAGTCGGCGAGCCAAGGTCAGCGCCATCAGGAAGGCCAGGACAAATGCCGGAGCGAACATGTCACCATCGGCTCGAAGGGTGGACGGGTGAACTGCATGAGCACCACGTTCAAGTTCCATTCTGCCAGAGGGGGGTGGATGGGTGGCTTGAATAGCAGAAGGCCCCGCATGAAGCGGGAGACTAACGGCTGCCCTGAGAGAGGTTTTCCCTCGATAGAGAGATTATTAGCCGATATGGCGCTCAAATGAACTCTAACAGACTTTGACTTCAGTCCTTCCCTCGAGAGGTGGAGGTGGTACTGGAGAACCCACCAAACTGGGCATGAGAAGGGGTCGATCTGGTGTTCTGAGCACCAGATGGAGAAGCTTTTCCACTTAAAGGCGTAAACCCACCTAGTGGAGTCCTTCCTCGAGGCAAGGAGGATTTCCTCGACCTCCTCCGGAAGGGCTAGACCAGTGATGGCTAACCTTTTTGAGCCCGAGTGCCCAAACTGCCGCACAAAACCAAAGAATTTCCTCAAAGTGCCAGCACGTCATTTGCATAAGTGGTCTTATTTGCATAAATATTTGCATAATGTTACCATACACTAACTTTTAGTAAACATGTCTCTTAATGAGTGTATGGATAAAGAAAGACTAAAAGATTTCTACATTACTATAATCCAGTGCCAACCGCCAGGCACATTAGGAACTACTACAAACGCTGCCCATTTAGAACCCATAGCAAACCCGCCGTATCCTGACAGCATTACCAGGACTCACAAAGCACCATACCCTACCTATCAAAAGGCAACACTGCAAATATTAAACCAATACATTTCAGTGAATACTGGGGAAAGAGAACAAGTGGCAACGTCAAATAGGAATTTCCTCTTGTACCAAACAAAGCGCAGATGTTAATGATGCACATTTCCCAGAGCTGACATATTCCAGTTAATAAATTCAAAATAAAGAGATATCTTTCTACCTTTTGTGCATTTTTTTTCAGTTGCAATTGGTCCAGCCATTTTCTTCTGGTTTCTTCATGTTTTCTGCTAACTCTCCATCGTCTGCTGTCCATTTGTCCTTTCTTCTCTCTTCTAGTTTTTTTTCCATTCTCTCTCTCTCTACATCTGCTTTAACATACTAATCTTTCTCCTTTTGCTCTTTCCTCATTCCTATTTCATCCACACAAATTTTACCCCTCCATCCTCAATCCCCAATTACTCTCCCAATACCTGGCCAATTGTAGATTTTTCATCCCTCCTACACAAAATATTTTTCCCCTCTCCATTTTACTCTCCCAGCCCCATCCCATTCTAATCCTCCCCCAACATCAGCTCCCTTCTAGTTCCAGTCTCACCCAGCATCCATTCCCTTCTTCAAGCCCCCCACTTCCCCTCAGCCCATTTCCATTCCAAGCCCAGTCCCCATCAGCTATTTGCAGTTCAAGCCCCCCACTTCCCCTCAGCCCATTTCCATTCCAAGCCCCATCCCCAACAGCTATTTGCAGTTCAAGCCCCCTTCCACTCAGCCCATTTCCAGTCCTAGCAACCCCCCCAACCCATTACCAGTCCTAGCCCCCCATAGCCCACTCCCAGTCCTAATCCCACCAGCCCATTTCCAGTCCTAACCTCCCCATCAGCCCACTACCAGTCCTAATACCCCATCACTAATTTTTTAGTTTAAGCTCCCACCAGCGCCTATCACCACTCCTAACCCCCCCAGCGCCCCTCACCACTCCTACCCCACCCAGCCCAGCGCCCATCACCACTCCTAACCCCCCCAGCCAGCCCAGTGCCCATCACCACTCCTAACCCCCCCAGCCAGCCCAGTGTCCATCACCACTCCTAACCCCCCAGCCCAGTGCCCATCACCACTCCTAACCCCCCCCACCCCAGCCCATCACTACTCCTAACACCCCCCAGCCCAGCCCAGCCAAGCCCATCACTACTCCTAACCCCCCCCAGCCCAGCCCAGCCCATCACCACTCCTAACCCCCCCAGCCCAGCCCAGCCCAGCCCATCACCACTCCTAACCCCCCCCCAGCCCATCACCACTCCTAACCCC
This sequence comes from Ichthyophis bannanicus, assembly GCA_033557465.1. Taxonomy (NCBI): domain Eukaryota; kingdom Metazoa; phylum Chordata; class Amphibia; order Gymnophiona; family Ichthyophiidae; genus Ichthyophis; species Ichthyophis bannanicus. Next base: position 875,634,288 of record CM066035.1, on the reverse strand, counting down.
CCCCAGCCCAGCCCAGCCCATCACCACTCCTACCCCCCCCTCCAGCCCCTCACCACTCCTAACCCCCCCAGCACACCCCATCCCAACACCCCTCCAAACCCCCCCCCAGCCCAGCCCAGGGAAAATTTAAAAAAAAAAGAAAACCTGTCTGCTGCCGCTGTCGGGGCCGCGGCGGCAGAATCGAGCGTGCCGCGGGGCCCCCCTGAACCCACCCGGCAGAGCCTGCCCTCCCCGTAGCAGCTCTCTCTTTGGAGCTGCAGTCAGACGCGCCGGCTTGCAGAGCGCGAGGGAAGAGTTCCCTCGCTGCTCTGTTAAGCCCGCGGGGGCTGATGGGAAGTTCCCATCAGCCCCCACGGGCTTAACAGAGTCGCGAAAGGGAAACTCTTCCCTTCGCGCTCTGCAAGCCGGCGCGTCTGACTGTAGCTCCAAAGAGAGAGCTGCTACGGGGAGGGCAGGATCTGCCGGGTACAGGGGGGCACCGTGGCACGCTCGATTCTGCCGCGGCGGCCCCGACAGCGGCAGCAGACAGGGTTGTTTTTTTTTTTTTCGATTGCGGACCTTCCCGCGTGCCAGCTGCAAGACCTTCGCGTGCCACAGCTGGCACGCGTGCCATAGGTTCGCCATCACTGGGCTAGACAGACCTGTTCAGCCGCAAAGCCGTGAGGGATAGGGAGGTTAGGTTCGGGTGTAGAACTCGACCCTCTTCCTGCGTTAGCAAGTCCCTGGCTGAGCCCAGAGGAAACAGAGGCTCCGTCGACATCCGGAGAAGGAGCGGGAACCAAGGCTGCCGAGGTCATGAGGGGGCCACGAGGATTAATGATGCCCCCTCCCATTGAGCCTTGAACAGAGTCCTCGCAATGAGAGGAAAAGGAGGGAATGCATATAGAAGACTGGAGGACCTGTTCAGGAGAAATGCATCAGGGCCCTCCCTGTCCGGGTGGGGTACCGGATCGCAAAAGTGAGGGAGTTGCGTGTTCTGAGGGCTGGCGAAGAGGTCTATCGCTGGAATGCCCCAGCGGAGAAACAGCCAGCCTGCCACTCTAGGAGCCAGCTGCCACTCGTGGGGGCAAAGGATTCTGCTGAGTCTGTACACCAGACCATTCTCCTGACCCAGGAGGTACTCCACCCTGACGAACATCCTTCGTCAGGCGGCGAAAGAGCAGATGAGGACCGCTTCCCTGCAGAGCGAGTGTGACCCTATGCCCCCCTCTTTGTTGATGTAGAACATTGCTACACGGTTGTTGGTTTGTACTAGAACTTACTTCCCACTGAGGAGATCGTCGAAGGCTCCCAGGGCCCACTGGATGTCCCGGAGCTCGAACAGGTTTATCTGCTGCTGAGCCTCCGTGGGTGACCATTGCCCCTGCATGCAGAGAGATCCGCAATGGGCTCCCCACCCTAACAGGGAAGCATCTGTAGTCAGCACTACATCGTGCTGTGGGGTCTGAAAGGGCGATCCCCACAGGAGGTTGCAGGGGTTCTGCCACCAGTTCAGGGACAAGCAGAGGTCGGGGAGAACCCTGACAGGGTCCCTGAGGTGTCCAAGGGAATGGCTCCATTGGGAGCTGAGACACCACTGAGCCGTCTGCATGTGCAGGTGAAAATAGGGAACCACACGTACAGTCGAGGCCATGTGGCCCAGGAAACGTAGCATGGACCGAGCGGTGACCTGGTGGGCGCTTTGGATGTGAGCCGCCAGAGCTCGGAGGCGGGTGGAGTGATCAGTCGGCAAGAAGGCCATGGCCTGCCGAGTATCGAGCCGTGCCCCGATGAACTCGAGAGCCTGCACTGGCTCAAGGTGAGACTTTTGGTAGTTGACCAAGAACCCCAATCTCTCCAAAAGGAGGACAGTGCGCAACATCATTTGCCGGGCCTCCTTGACGGAGAAGCCTGTAACAAGCAAGTCGTCGAGATAGGGAATCACCGGCACGCCCCGGTGCCGAAGGTGAGTAGCAGCCACAATGAGGCACTTTGTGAAGACTCGTGGGGGGGACGCAAGGCCGAAGGGGAGCACCCTGTATTGGAAGTGCTCTCCTTGTATCCTGAAACGCAGGTACTGCCTGTGTTGGGGATGGATCAAGATATGGGCGTAAGTGTCCTTTAGATCCAAGGAGCATAGCCAGTTGCCCTGCCGGAGGAAGAACAGCAGCATGCCAAGAGATAACATCTTGAATTTCTCCTGCACCAGGAACTTGTTTAGCCTGCGGAGGTCGAGGAAGGGCCGCAGACCCCTCCATCTTTTCTGGAATGAGGAAGATGGGGAGGGACCTTCTCGACTGCCCGTTGGGGGAGTGTAATTCCCACTGCAGCAGAAGCTGGTGTGCGGGGAGTCAAGGAGGCTCCGCCAGGGAGAAAGGGGGTGGGAGCCTGTCGAAATGGAGGCGATGGCCCTCCTGGACGACCTGGAGGACCCAAGTATCTGAGGTGATGAACGACCACGATGGGGCGAAGCAGGACAAGCATCCCCCCCACTGGCTGCTGTATCGCCGGAGGGCGAGGAGCATGCTGCTGGTGTCAAAACCCCTGAGTGGGTTGCGGAGGGGCCGGTGTTTAGGCCTTCGGGCCCTTTGGTTTACGGTGCCCCTGGCCAGGCTTTCACTGAGCCGGAGCAGTCGGCGTGGGGGTAGACGGGTACGGCGGGCAGCCGCGATGCTGGAGACCTTTCCTGGGGAAGAAGGGCTTCTTGGTTGGCTGCTGCTTCTGAGGTAGAATGGAGGTCTTGCAGGAGAGATGGGTCCTGGTAACAAACTCAGTCTCTATCTCTGTAGCCTTCTCCTCCATCGGCTTACCAAAAAATTGTTCACCGAGGCAGAGTATGTCCAGTGGTTTCTCCTGCACCCATTGCTCCAAATCCGAGGATTGGAGCCATGCCTGGCGGTGGGCTCCAATGCCTGCGGCCCCCACCCGAGCCGATTTCTCGAAGCCACCATAAGAGGCTCAAAAGATGTACTTGGAGCAGTCGGCAACTGATTTCAACAGGGCACAAAATCTGTCGAGAGGCTCTCCCTTGAGGCCTGCGGAGAAACCTCCCAGTTACTTAGCCAAGTCGCATAGGAACATACCAATGTACAACTGATATGCCTGGATGCGACACGAGAGCATGGAAACTTGATAGGCCTTGCAGCCTAGGGCATCAAGGGCTCTCGACTCTTGGCCTTGTGGCACTGATGAGTGCAACTTCTGGCTCTTCTGCTTCCTCATGGCTGATTCCACCACCATCGAGGTGTGTGGAAGTTGGGTCTTTCGGAAGCTGGGCCGGTGCTGCACCTTGTACATTGTGTCAAGCGCTTACTCACGATGGGGACCGAGGCTGGGGCCTCCCACATGCAGAGCAACAGCTGAGATGGGATCGGCGGCACAGGCAGTGAGGGATTCTCTGGGTGGGGAATCATACTGAAGAATATTGAGTTCTTCAGACGAGGGTCCTCCTCGGCCTGGGTGACCAGACTGAGGGCCCGAGCCATGTCCCGAATAAACAACCAAGAAAGAGGTGTCTTCGGGTGGTGAGCGCCGCTGGAATGCAGGTGGCGAGGGGTCCGATGGAAGATCCCGGTGGGTACGGGTTTCCGGGGAGGTATCCCCATCAGACTCCCAGTCTGAAAAGTCAGTTGAGGGATCCAAGCCGGGCGGGTCGCCCTGTCCGATGGCCGGCGGCCTGAAACCGGAGGGCCTGGACGATTTTGCCTCCGAGGAAGGAGAGGGCGAGCGAGACTGACGTCGAGGACTCTCACGAGGCCCGCAGCTCCTGGGGGCTTCCTGGATGTATTTGGGTGTCCCACGCGAGGTACCCGCGGTCTCTGGGCTCAAGTCAGTGAAGCTGGCCGTGAGCGCCTGCTGGGAAGTAATGAACGCAGAAACGCTGCATTTGAGCGCCAGCATACACGACTCACACATGAGCGTGGGGCCCTGGGATGCTGATACCAGAGTCACCAGATCGGGCGTCAGAGGAGGACAGGGGCTCCTCACCGGGACGACCCTCAGGAGACCGGGCGCTTTCGCTGGAGGCCTCCGTTTCCATGCGAGGTACCTTGTGGGGCCGCTCCTTCTCTGACTCTCGGGAACGCTGAAGGGGACTAAGCAACTGGGTGCGGGAGCGCTCACGCTTGTCATGAGTCCCGGACAGCAACTTCGAGGCCTTCTTCTTTTTGCATTGTTCCACTTCAAGGGACCCCTGGTCGGAGTGTTGCCGAGAACAAGGGGGCCACAGGGGATGAGCCTACAGTAGGGGAGACGACCAAGGGCGCCACCGGGGATTCCGAGGCAGCCTTTCGGAAAAAGTCTTCGGACTTCTGCTTACGACTGAGCAGGGCCTTAGAGGACATTTTCTTGCAGAGCGAACAGAGCACTGGGTCATGGTTGGCTCCCAGGCACCGTAGACAACAGTCATGGGTGTCCGTAAGCGACATGTTCCTAGAGCAACTATCGCATTTTTTAAATCCGGTGGCCATGGGGGCAAAACTGGCCCCTGCGAGGTCAAAGACCCATGCGGCCAGCGGTTGGAAGAAAAAAAGGGCGCGAAGCCCAAAACAATAAATTTAGGAAAAAATGGGAGCTCTAAAGTAGAGCAGGGGAAAAGACAGATAGAGGACCGGTACAACCAGAAAAAAAGAGAGCCTGTTAAGGCAAGGAAAACGAGGGACGAGGACGTGCGTCCGAAGGGCTCCGCGGAAAAAGGGAGACTGAGCAAGATGGCACCCTTGGGCGGGAAGAGGACCACGCATCCATGGTAGTAATCCCAAAGGCTTTCTTTGAAAGCTGGGGAATTGCTCTGTGTGGGCTCTGTCGGTGCCGACGTCACCCATAAGTGAGGATTGACTTCCTGCTTGTTCCTGGAGAATATATCACATCCTTGAATTTGTAGTTGGTTTATAAGTTGTCACAGGGTGGGCATAGGGCAGCCTGAGAAGGTGCAGAGCAGTGTGAATGATCACGGTGAAAGTGACAGAATAAACAGGAGAATGTTTATTGGTTGCCAGCGACAACCTAAGCACACGTGCACAGAGCCCAGAAAGACACACCCAGAGAGCAAAGCAAGGGAGTCTGCTTTACCTAATAGAGTGCACCTGAGGGAAGGTGGAGTCAGGAAATACACAGATAAAACAGACTACCAAACATTTGGAGATAGGGAATCCTGGAGAGAGGAGCCAAGGAGGGAATCCTGGAGAGAGGAGCCAAGGAGGGAATCCTGGAGAGAGGAGTCAAGGAGGGAATCCTGGAGGGATGAGCCGAGGAGAGAATCCCTGAGAGAGGAATTAAAGCAGCAGAGGTCACAAGCTGAAAGGCAGCAGGGGAGCCGGTGTGAATGTTGGAAAGAGTCCAGAGACCTGTGTGGTTCTGGGAGAAGGCAACACCCTGACAGCGTGAATGTGTTTGGAAAGCAAGAAGAATACAGGAAGACTGCAACAGCAGGTACAGGGGTAAAAAGTGGATACAAGGGCTATTTGCCATTTGAAAGGGAAGGGCCCTGGAGGCTTAGAAATAGCCATATAAAGCCCAGATATTCAGAGGCTAATAATAGCTTTTCTCCTGATTATAGAAGTGTTAAAAGAAGAGGGCTTCACTTACCTAGAAAAGCTGAAGAAATCCCTTCTCACGGTGAGTTCCCAGCTTCTAGGGAAACACCGTTACACCGGCTGCAATCAGGCACAGTTGGGCCTGGAAAGCTAGGGCAGACCCGGCAGGGACCCTATCAAAATTACCCAGCTAGCAAGTCAAACAAGGAGCTGAGCTATGCATTGAGGCACCAGCGGGGGCAGGGCTCTGAAAGACATCACTCAGAGTTTGGTGATACTCCCCAGAGAGGCAGTGCTGCTCACAGGAAGAGAAACTTCCTGACTGACGAGGCAAGCCTTCCATATTTTTATTCCACGTTGGAAGTGGATAGTGGAGATACCAATGAGCAAGAAATAATGGAATATGAGAATTCTGAAGTATTAACAAATACAGAATTGATGGACTGTTCTTTCTCTGTGATAGAGCCAGAGATATCATTAAGGTAAATGTGATTTGTGTAACCTTAAATTCCAGTATACAAGTGGCAGAGCTGCAACTCTCTCCCTCTCTCCAAGCCAAGCAGTCAGTTAGGCTGTTTATTATTTACTTTTGGTTTAAAGTTATCAGCTGAAGGAAGCTACTTTTGTTACATAGTTATCTTTTGTTTGAAGCCAAGTGAGCTGTTAATTTCTGTTGTTTAAAAAGAAGAAACCTCAAAGGACGGGGAATAAAACCCTAAAAGAAAAGAAAGTTCTTCTGTGTGATTTATATATAGAAGCAAGGCACAACTACCACCCTCATAATAGCCCAACAATACCAGCAGTCACGGCTGGGGCGGATGAGGTGTGACAAAGTACATTGTCAGTGGGTGAGAGCCATGTCTCAGTAGCACACAGGATGTTTGGTTTTTCATCCCTGAGTAGATCGGTAATTATCGGTATCTTGTTTCTTATGGATCTCACATTAATAAGTATGCATTTTAATAGTGTGGGGGGATTGTGGAGGTTTGTCTATTGATGTAATTGAATAGGTTGGATTTGTATTAGCCTGTTCCGGTATTTGGTGGTTTTCTTTTGATGTGGCCTATGATTGGGTGGGTGCAGGTTTGTCTGGTAGTTTATAAAGTTTCTTGAGGGTTTACGTATGATGGGGATTGAGTTGTAGGAATTTGTTTCATGATTATAAGTTAGAGTATTTATTAAGAGGGAAGTTAGCAGGATAAGGTGGAATAAGCAAATGCAAGTTTTTATGGAGTCCATTGTGGGTAGATTTAGTTTTTGAGGTGGAAATGGTTTAGTATTTAGGTTATTAGGTATGGGTCAATTAATGTGAGGGGCTTTTAACCTGATGGTAGTGTATTTTATAGGCTAGAAAAAACATAGGATATTTGAGATGCGGTGTTATGTGAAATACAATGGTTCAGTGGGTGGGTATGGATCTAACAGGTGTTAACCTTGGTGATGCAGGTAATACACTTCTAGGAGAATCACAATACAATGTAAGAGTTTTTAGCAAGTAGCATTAAATAGGTATGAGAAAAACAACCATGGGAGCATATGAGGCAATGTGTGAGGTTTTGCTAGTATCTTTCAGCAGGTTACAGATGTTTTATGGAGAGTTGTAAGAGCTAGAATTCAGATTTATACATATAGAGCAAAGGCTGTTTAGTAGTAATGCAGGGTGGTTTTTGTAGTTAAGAGTAGTTACTCACCTGTAACAGGTGTTCTCCAGGAGCAGCAGGAATCAGTCCTCACATATGGGTGACGTCGGTGCCGACAGAGCCCTCGTGCGGAGCATTTCCCCAGCTTTCACAGAAAGCCTTTGGGAATTGCAGCGCGCATGCGCGGTCCCCTTCCCGCCCAAGGGTGCCATCTTGCTCAGTCTGATGACATAGCTAAAAGACAGCAAAAAAATTAGCAAAATAAACCATATGACTGCAACTCCAAGGGGAGGAGGGAGGGTTGTGAGGACTGATTCCTGCTGCTCCTGGAGAACACCTGTTACAGGTGAGTAACTACTCTTTCTCCAGGACCAAGCAGGAAGTCAGTCCTCACATATAGGACTCCCCAGCTTAAGGCTACCGGAGATCCCAAGCGGAAAAATGAGCTCCCTCTAGCTCGTCAGCACAGAAGGAAGGAATCCTCTCTGAGAACGCCCCCGACCGGTAGCCCAACACCAGGGCCGGAGGGTAGGAGTTGCCTAAACCCCAAAGAGATTAAGGAGTACTGCCTTTCCGAAAGCACTGTCCCTGCGGGACTCCCTCTCAAGGCAGTAATGGGCCGCAAAGGTCTGGCTTGAAGACCAAGTAGCGGCACAGCAGATGTCTGCCAACGGAACAGAGTGGAGATGAGCCACTGACGCAGCCTTCGCCCTGACACGATGAGTCGTGACTCGACCCTCCAACGAGAGGCCGGCTGCCCCATAAGCCCAGGCGATACAGTCAGCGACCCATATGGACAACGTACGCTTGAAGACAGGGAGCCCCAACCTATTGGAGTAAAAAGAAACGAAAAGCTGAACAGCCTTCCGATGCTCCCGCATACGGTCAAGGTAGAAGGATAACGCCCTCCTACAGTCCAGGGTATGCAAGACCATCTCAGCCCGGTTGGCATGCGGCCTGGGAAAGAAGGTCGGAAGAACCACCTCCTGACTGAGGTGAAAAGGTGAGACAACCTTAGGAAGAAACTTAGGGTGAGTCCGTAGGACTACCCTATTCCTGTAGAACCTAGTGTAAGGAGGATCAGACACTAGTGCCTGCAGTTCACTCACTCGCCTAGCAGAGGTGAGAGCTACCAGAAATAAAGTTTTCCAGGAGAGAAAACGGAGAGGGCAGGTAGCCATAGGTTCAAAAGGCGGACAAGTAAGCCGCTGTAAGACCACATTCAGATCCCACTCAGGGGCCGATGGGCGCAAAGGAGGCTTAAGCAGAAGGCAGCCTCTGAGGAAACGAGCCACCAAAGGGTGGTTGGAAAGAGGCCTGCCGTCCACCGGCGAGTGGTGTGCTGAGAGAGCACTAAGGTGAACTCGGACAGAGTTAGACTTAAGGCCCAGATTGGAGAGGTAGAGCAAATATTGCAATACTACCGCTACCAAGCACGAGAAGGGATTCTCGCTGTGCTGAGCACACCATGCGGAGAATCTACGCCACTTAAGAGCGTAGGATTTCCTGGTGGATTGACGCCGAGGCCAAGACTACGACTACATCTTCCACCTCTCGAGGTAGTAGTAGGGGAGCTAGGACTACCCTTTCAGCAGCCAGGCCATCAGATGGAGGGACTGGAGGTTGGGGTGCAAGAGAGTCCCCTGATCCTGAGACAGGAGATCGTGTGGAAACCCCAGAGGAATAGGTGTGTCCACCGCCAGCTGTAGCAGAAGCGGGAACCACGGTTCCCTCGGCCACCTGGGGGCTATGAGAATCAATGAAGCCCCGTCCCTGAGGACTTTGAACAGCGTTCTGGACACTAGTGGTGTGGGAGGAAACGCATACAGTAGGCCTGTGGACCACGAGATCAGAAACGCATCCGCTGCTACTCTGAGAGGATGTGGTTGTCTGGAGCAAAATCTCGGGAGTTGCCGGTTCAGAGGACTGGCGAAAAGATCCATGGTGGGGAGCCCCACTTGAGAAAGACCTGCTGAACCACCAATGGGTTCAATCTCCATTCGTGTGGTTGCAGGATCCGGCTCAGTCTGTCTGCCAGGCAATTTTCCTGACCTGGGAGGTAGACAGCCTTGAGAAGGATTCCGTGATTGACAGCCCAAGAGCACAGGCGTTGTGCCTCTTGTTTGTTCACATAGAACATGGCAACTTGATTGTCCGTCTGGACCAGTACAGACTGGTGAGAGGAGAGGTGGGAGAAGGCTCTCAGAGCTAGGCGTATCGCCCGTAGCTCCAGGAAGTTTATCTGCTGAGTAGCCTCCCAAGGGGTCCAGAGATCCTGAGTTCATGTCCCTTGGCAATGTGCTCCCCAACCGAGAAGAGAGGCATCAGTTGTCAGCACATGAGTATGCGGAAGGGTTTGGAAAACCACTCCGAGCACCAGATTTGGAAGATGAAGCCACCATTGTAGAGAGGAGATCAGGAGGTCGGAAATCCTCACTGAGTCCGCTAGGCCCCCAGTGGCTTGATGCCACTGAGTGCGAAGGCTCCACTGAGCAGGACGCATGTGCAGGCGGGCATTGGGGGTGACATGGACCGTGGAAGCCATATGGCCGAGTAGTCTCAGGAATTGCCTGGCAGTGACCAGGGAATTGCTGCGAAACTGGCTGGCCAGATCCATTAGCCTGTGGGCCCTGTCCAGAGGCAGAAAAGCCTTCGCTTGAAGAGTGTCTAGTCTGGCCCCTATGAACTCTAAGTTCTGGGACGGGAGCAAAGTGGACTTTGCGAAGTTTATGACAAACCCCAAGTGCTGAAGCAGAGCAAAAGTGCGAAGGGTGGCCTGGTTGGCCTCCTGGGAAGATTGGCCCCTTATGAGCCAGTCGTCCAGGTACGGAAACACAAAGAGACCCTGAAGCCTCAGGTAGGCCGCCACCACCGCCAGGCACTTGGTGAACACTCTGGGAGCAGATGAGAGGCGAAAGGGAAGCACTCTGTACTGATAGTGGTTTCCTCCCACAACAAACCTGAGATATTGTCTGTGGTCTGGATGGATAAGGATGTGAGTATACGCATCCTTTAGATCCAAGGAGCATAGCCAGTCTCCCTGCTGGAGGTAGGGCAGCAGGATTCCAAGGGTAAGCATCTTGAACTTTTCCCTCTCCAGGAACTTGTTGAGGTTTCGCAAGTCTAGGATGGGTCTGAGGCCTCCTGTTCTTTTTGGTACCAGAAAGTACCTGGAATAAAAGCCTTGACCTCTCAGGTGGTGGGGCACCGGTTCCACAGCCTGATCCTTTAGTAGACCTGTCAACTCCTGAAGGAGTAGGTCCCTGTGCAGAGGGAGTCTTGGAGGCTCCCCTGGAAAATAGGAGGGAGGTACCTGGTGAAAATGGAGAAGATAGCCCTTTTGGACTATATGAAGAACCCAGGTATCTGACGTGACGGCTGACCACCTGTGGGCAAAGTGTGCCAGCCGGCCTCCTGTGCTGAGAGAAGCCAGCTGAGGAGAAGAGGCTATGCTGTTTGAGTCAAAACCCCCCACCCTGCTGAGCAGGGGCCGGTGTTGGTGGCTTGGGGGTCTTCGGCCTACGGGGTCCTTGACCCTGCCCCTTGGCCTGCTGACCCTGTTGGGGAGCTGCAGAGGCCTGATAATGAGGGTACTGTTTGTAGGCAGATGACTTCCTCGGGTAAAAGGTCATTTTTCCCGAGCCCTTCTGTTTCTGAGAAGGGGCAGAGGTTTTCCTGGAAAGCCTAGTCCTGGTCAGAGTCTCGGTCTCGAGTTCTTCAGCCTTTTCAGCCATGGGCTTGCCAAAGAGGTTTTCACCTCGGCAGGGGACATCGACCAACTTGTCCTGGACCCATGGCTCGAGGTCGGATGACTGTAGCCAAGCCTGTCGGCGGGCACCGATGCCGGCCCCAGCTACTCAGGCCGAAGCCTCAAAGCCATCGTAGGCTGCTCGAGAGATAAATTTTGAGCACTCTCGAATACCGGTGGACAAGGCCAGGAACCTCTGCAAAGGTTCCTCGGAGAGACCAGCAGAGAACCCGGCAATCTCCTTTGCCAGGTCTCGGAGATACATGCCCATGTAGAGCTGGTATGTCTGGACACGGCAAGCAAGCATAGAGCCCTGGAAGCACTTCTTACCGAGGGCATCCAGGTTCCGGGCCTCCCGGCCGGGAGGCACCGAGGAGTGCATCTTCTGACTTTTCAGTCGATGCATGGCCGATTCCACAACCATGGATTGGTGCGGTAATTGCGCCTTTTGGAACCCGGGGCTCTTGTGGACTCGATAGATGGAATCGACCTGCTTGCTTAACACCGGCATAGAGGCCGGGGGGTCTCCCACATGCGGAAGAGCAGCCGCTCCGGTATCGGAGGAACCGGTACAGTAAAGGCCTCCTTCGGGGGAGAGTCATACTGGAGGGCCTCGAGCTCCTCGGCTCGAGGCTCCTCCTCGGGATCCGTGGGGAAGGCCAAGGCCTTGGCCATATCCTGCACGAAGTCCAAGAACCGGGTATCCTCCGGTGGGGATCGTCTCCGAGGTTTGGACTCCGGCGAGTCCAATGGGACACACAGAGTCCGGATAGGTGTCGGGTGACTCTTCATCCTCCGTCTCCCAGCCCGACTCCTCGGAGGAGGTGTCGAGCGGCTCCGATGCCCTCCGCCCCGACGCCGAGGGTACTGGCGTCGACGACCTCGGTCCCGAACAGGAGGCTGAGGGAGACCGTGGCCGAGGATCGACTCGAGGATCGGCTCGGCCTCCGGGGTCGACTTGGACGTCGATGTCCCGGTGGTCGGGGCAGATGCACCGGTGAGACCGGTGATCAATGCCCGCTGCTGTTCCATGAAGGCAGCGAGGCTGCTCTCCAAGGCCGTCAACCTGAGTCCGAGCTCAGGAGACCCAGCAGCCCCCGAATCGGGCCCCGACGGCGTCGGGCACGACGTCGGCTCCCTTGGAGGAGAGTCCACAAGGACTACAGCACTCACGTGTCCAGGAGACTCCATCTAGAGACGAGGTTGCTTGGCAGGCCTCTCCGACTCCGAAGATCCGGGACGGCTATTGGGGCTATGCGACCTGGCTCTCAAGGAACCAGGAGCGTCCACTGACGCCGCCCTCACGGGTTTCTTCTTCCTGCGCTGTTCCCGCGAAGGAGACCCCCTCTCAGAGGAACCTCGATGCTGCTCGGGGCCGGAGTCCCGAGACGTCGAGGCCTCTGACGAGGTCCGGGCCCGTCCGGACGCGGAGTCAGAGAAGATCCTATCCTTCTGGTGCTGCCGACTCCTCAACGCATTCGAGGACATTTTGCCACACGAACCACAAATCATCGGGTCATTATCGGGTCCGAGGCAGTGGAGGCAGCAGTCATGTGTATCGGTAAGAGACATACGTTTCTTACACCGATCACACTTTTTAAACCCGCTGGCAGCCATCGGGGGAAAAAGGACCCCTGCGAGGTCAAAAGACAGGGCTGCCAGTAAAAAAAGAAAAAATAGCGCGAACGCTAGTCACGAAGGACAAAAACCGAAAAAGGAGAAAGTGGGCTCGATACCGGCGTACTGGGCCCAGGCGGGAAAAGGATACGGCGTAGAACCGAAGGAGAAGTACAAAAAATAGGGAAATCAACTTTTTCCTCGGCGAAAAACGAACTACGTCCATCGGGCTCCGCGGAAAAAAGAAGACTGAGCAAGATGGCACCCTTGGGTGAGAAGAGGACCCAAAGGCTTTCTTTGAAAGCTGGGGAAATGCTCCGCACGAGGGCTCCGTCGGCGCCGACGTCACCCATATGTGAGGACTGACTTCCTGCTTGGTCCTGGAGAATGGGAGACTGCAAAATGAGTCAACAACTTGTTCAACCTTCCTTCTGATAGGAAGACTCTGCCTAGCCTTGTGCTGAAGATGCTTCCAAGGCATTGCAGAGAATGGGAAGACCCACACTTGGCTCTTCCTCAATTAATCACCCAACCAAGCAAGACTAGGAACAGCATCACTTGGGCTGAAACTAGACCTGCTTTGGAATGTGACTTGGCTCAAATGAGATCTGGATATTGGTGTACACAGAGCCTCTGGCACCTAAGCACAGAAGATACCATTATCATCACTCACGAAAATGCTCGAGGCAGTGGAGAGGCTAAAGGGGAAAGCGGCAAACTGAAAATGAATCAGCAATGGCGAAACAAAGACAGTCGACCTTCCCAGATAGGGATGTGGAAGTAAACAACGACAAGTTCAGAGACACAAGGAACTCTTTTCGGCATACCACCTGTATCACTGACCGAATGGACTCCTCAGGGAAGTGAAAAGTGCACAGGTAAGCGGCGATTCCTTTGAGGTTAGAATATGCTTAAGAAACCTTCTTTCTTGGCAGCACAAATAAATTAAACTTTGGCCTTGGTAGACAGACGGGGTGGGGGGGGGGGGAAGAGACTAGGACCACCGCCTACAGATGGAAAGGTTTGTCCAGAGTACATTGAACTGCAGATCTCGCACTCCAAAACATGGGCATGTTGAATTAAGACTAGCACTTAGCAATCCTCAGTGATTTGGGCCCAGTCTCAGAATGGGCCCTCAGGATGTAATTGCTCTAGCTGGGAGGCGGCACCTCCAGGAGGTGTCAGAGTGTCAGGATCCTCAAGGTCCATGAAAGGTCTGAATCCGAGACCAGAATTCAGAAGGGTAGGAAGGAGGATATGCTGGGGCGGTAGGAACTGGAGTCTAAATAGAGCAAGTGAACAACACAGGAGTACGCCAACAGGAATACATGTCAGCATGCCTCCAGGCCCTCCTCTTAGCTTTCTTTCTTTTTTAAAATTTTTTTGGCTGAGCCTATCCTCCAGGAGGTGATGAGGTTTGGATTCGCCCAAGTCCTTACTCTACTTATCCAAAATCAGTCAGACAGGAGCCTGTCTTTAAGGATGAGCTGAGACAATCGGGACATGGAAGATTAAAACACTGCACTAAGGCGGAACCATATCCAACATCACGCCACAGTTCACAGAGCAATGTCCTTAGTCGCCATGGGACAAGACCATATATGGCATCTGACAAGAAAGGCTGTACCCAACGACAAGCAGGGTGTCATATCCTCCACGCAAGGGACTGAACCCATTGGAGCAGAACCAGAGACAACAGCCTTACACACACTACCAACTGAAGGATGACAGCAGAGGCTGCAAATTGATTCCAAAACAGTGCCCACTTTAAGATCGCAGGGTCCTTCAGATGCATTCTGCCTTCCACTGCAATGGTGGTCCTATTCGTAACCACTGTAACCTGTACATCCACCCTCAGTGGATTAAACCACTTGGCGCGATCCTATGGCAGGGCAAAGCTTCCTGCAAACTTTCAACCCCTTCATTGGGGAGTTTGGCAAGCCCAGTATCCTGTTTCCAACAGTGGCCAATCTAGGCCACAAGTACCTAGCAGTAACCCTAACAAACACAGGTTCCACAATGTTTGTATTTCGGCAAGGAGTGTATTTCCTGGGTCCCCTTTAATAATGGTTTATGCACTTTCCTCCAAGAACTTGTACAAACCTTTTTTAAATCTGGCTACACTAACAGCTTTTACTAAATCCTCCGGTAACGAATTCCAGAGTTTGATTACACGTAGAGTGAAAAAATATTTTCTCTTATTAGTCTTAAATGGTTACACTGTAACTTCATTGCATGTCCCCATGTCTTTCTATATTTTGATGGTGTAAACAATCGATCTACGTTTACTTGTTCCACTACATTCATAAATGTATAGACCTCTCCCATATCTCCCCCTCAGCTGTCTCTTTTCCAGATTGAAGAGCCCTAATCTTTTTAGCCTCTCTTCATAGGGGTATCCTTCCATTCCCTCTACCACTTTGGTGGCTCTTCTCTGTACCTTTCCTATTAACGCTATATCCTTTTTAAGATACAGCAACCGAATTGCACACAATATTCAAAGTGCAGTCGCACCATGGAACGATACAGAGGCATTATAATATCCTTTGCTTTATTCTCCATTTCTTTCCTTATGATTCCTAGCATTCTATTTGCTTTCTTGGCCGCTGCTGCACACTGGGCGGAGGGTTTTAATATGTTATCCACGATGACACCTAAACCTTTTTCCTGGGTGGTGGTTCCTAATGTGAAACCTTGCATTGTGTAACCATAGTTTGGTTTGTTCTTTTCCTAGGTGCATAACTTTGCACTTGTCAACATAAAACTTCATCTGCCATTTGGAAGCCCAGTCTTCCAATCAATCAAGGTCCTCTTGCAATTTTTCACAATCCTCATGGGTATTAACAACTTTGAATAATTTTGTGTTATCTGCAAATTTGATTACCTCACTCATTATGCCCATTTTCGGGTTATTAACGAATATGTTCAAAAGCAGCGGTCCTAGCACAGATCACTGGGGTACACCACTATTCACCTTTCTCCATTGGGAAAATTGGCCATTTAGCCCTATCCTCTGCTTTCTATCTTTTAACCAGTTCCTGCTCCACAGTAGTACACTGCCTCCTATCCCATGACTTTTTAATTTTGCCAAGAGTCTCTCATGAGGGACCTTGTCAAAAGCTTTCTGAAAATCCAGATACACTATATCAATCGACTCACCTTTGTCTACCTGTTTATTCACACCTTCAAAAAACAAAACTGATTAGTAAACGAGACCTTCATTGGCTAAAGCCATGTTGGCTGTCTCCGATTAAGCCATGGCTATCTACATGTTCAGTAATTTTGTTCTTTATAATGGTTTCTACCATTTTTCCTGGTACTGACGCAGGTTCATCGGTCTGTAGGTTCCCGGATTTCTCCTGGAACTCTTTTTAAAAATTGGCGTTACATTGGCGATCCTCCAATCATCAGGTATTACAGATGATTTTAATGATAGTTCAGAGATTACTAATAGTAGGCCTGCCATTTCATATTTCAGTTCTTTCAGCACCCTTGGATGTATATCATGCGGTCCAGGTGATTTGCTACTCTTCAGTTTATCTAATAGTTATAATACATCTTCCCAGTGTATCGATATTTCCTTCAATTCTTCTGCAGCATCACCTTTAAATACCATTTCAGTCATGGGTAACATCCCTACATCTTCCTCAGTAAAGACCGAAGCAAAGAATTCATTCAGTCTCTCTGCTATAGCCTTGTCCCCCTCTTAGTGCCCGTTTTACCCCTCTATCATCTAATGGTCCAATTGACTCTTTCACAGTTTTTTTTGCTACGAATGTACTTGAAATGTCTTTATTATACATTTTTGCTTCCACAGCAAGCTTCTTCTCAAATTCTCTCTTTGCCTACCTTATCAATACCTTGCATCTAACTTGCCTAACTTGAGCTTCATTACACTCTAACTTGAGTTTGATTACACGTTGAGTGAAAAAATATTTTCTCTTATTAGTCTTAAATAGGTTACCCTGTAGCTTCATAGCATGTCCCCTAGTCTTTTTATATTCTGATGACGTAAAAAATTGATCTATGTTTACCCGTTCCGTTCATTAACCTTTTTAGCCTCTCTTCATAGGAGTATCCTTCCATCCCCTTTACCATTTCGGTGGCTCTGATTGTACTGATTTTTATATTACAGTCTAAAAGTTAGAAAGAGTAGTTACTCACCTGTAACAGGTGTTCTCCAGGAGCAGCAGGAATCAGTCCTCACATATGGGTGATGTCGACGCCAACGGAGCCCGTGCGAAGCATTTCCCCAGTTTCAAAGAAAGCCTTTGGGAATGCAGCATGCCTGCGCGGTCCCCTTCCCGCCCAAGGGTGCCATCTTGCTCAGTCCGATGACATAGCTAAAAGACAGCAAAAATCAAAATTAAGTATATGACTGCACCTCCAGGGGAGGAGGGAGGGTCATGAGGACTGATTCCTGCTGCTCCTACAGAACACCTGTTACAGGTGAGTAACTAGTCTTTCTCCAGGACCAAGCAGGAAGTCAGTCCTCACATATGGGACTTCCCAGCTCTAGGCTACCGGGAACCTAAAGCTGAAAAAATGGCTCCCTCTCAGGAGCCTCAGCATCTGTGATAAGAATATCCTCTGAGAACGGCCCTGTACGATAGCCCAACAGAAGGGCTGGAGGGTAGGAGTTGCCTAAACCTCAAAGAGATTACGGAGTACCGCCTGACCGAAAGCACTGTCCCTTCGGGACTCTCTCTCAAGGCAGTAGTGAGCTGCAAAAGTCTGGCTTGAAGACCAAATAGCAGCCCAGCAGATGTCTACCAACAGAACAGAGCGGAGATGAGCTACTGACGCGGCTTTCGCCCTGACACGGTGGGCCGTGACGCGACCGTGCAAGGGAAGGTCGGCTGCCTTGTACGCCCAGGCGATACAATCTGCTAACCAAGTGGACAACGTATGTTTGGAGACAGGTAACCCCAACTTATTAGGGTCAAAGGAGATGAAGAGCTGAGTAGCCCTTCGATGCCCCCACGTACGTTCAATGTAAAAGAACAACGCCCTCTTACAGTCCAGAGTATGCAAGACTGTCTCAGCCCAGCTGGTATGCAGCCTGGGAAAGAATGTCGGAAGAACCACCTCCTGGTTGAGGTGGAAAAAGCAGACAACCTTTGGAAGGAACTTCGGATGATTCCGAAGGACCACTCTGTTCCTATAGAACCTTGTGTACGGTCTGTAAGAAACCAGAGCTTGTAGTTCACTCACACGTCTGGCCGAGGTAAGAGCTACCAGAAAGAGCGCCTTCCAAGAAAGGAAGTGTAAATGGCAGGTAGCCATCGGCTCAAACGATGGGCGAGTAAGTTGTTGCAAGACCACATTCAAGTCCCACTCAGTGGCAGGCGGACGAATCGGAGGCTTGAGCAAAAGCAGGCCTCTGAGGAAGCGGGACACCAAGGCGTGAACTGACAGCGACTGTCTCTCCACCGGTGAGTGGTGTGCTGAAAGAGCACTGAAGTGGACCCGAACCGAGTTGGACTTAAGGCCCAAGTCTGACAGGTGAAGTAGGTATTGTAGCACTACTGGCACCAGGCAGCAGAAAGGATCTTCATTGTGCTGAGCACACCACACTGAGAACCTGCGCCACTTGAGTGCATAGGACTTTCTGGTGGATTGCCGCCTCCAGACCAAGACCACCTCTTCAACTTCCCTAGATAGAAGCAAGGGAGCTAGCACTATCCTTTCAGCAGCCAGGCCATCAGAATGAGGGATCTGAGTTGGGGTGCAGAAGGGAACCCTGATCCTGAGACAGGAGATCGGGTTGCAACCCCAGAGGGAATGGAGTTTCCACTGCCAACTGCAGAAGAAGTGGAAACCACGGTTGCCTCAGCCATCTGGGGGCTACCAAAATCACCAAAGCCTTGTCCCGTAGAATCTTGAACAGAGTTCGGGCCACCAGGGGCGTGGGAGGAAACGCATACAGGAGGCCCGTAGACCAAGAGATCAGAAACGCATCTGCTGCCATTCTCAGGGGATGCGGCTGTCTAGAGCAAAACCTGGGCAGCTGATAGTTCAGTGGACTTGCAAACAGATTGATGGATGGAAGCCCCCATCATAGAAAAATCTGCTGGACCACTAATGGATTAAACTGCCATTCATGAGGCTGGAGAAACCTGCTTAGTTTTTCTGCAAAGAAGTTCTCCTGACAAGGTAGATAAACTGCTTTAAGAAACATGCCTTGTTTGACTGCAAAGGAGCAAAGGGTCTGCGCCTCCTGACACATAGAACATTGCTATCTGATTGCCTGTCTGAACTAAGACAGACTGGTGAGAGAGGGCATGAGAAAAAGTCTGGAGAGCCAAGCGGATTGCTCGCAGCTCCAAAAGATTGATCTGCTTTGTGGCCTCCCGAGGAGACCAGAGGCCTTGAGTGCACGTGCCCTGGCAATGTGCACCCCAGCCCTTTAAGGAAGCATCGGTCGTCAGCACCCTGGTGTGTGCTGGGGCCTGAAAAGGTACCCCCCTGAGGTTTTGGAGATGTAGCCACCACTGCAAGGAGTCCAAGAGTGGTTTGGACACCTTTACTCTGTCTCGGAGGTCGCCTGTGGCTTGCGCCCACTGAGCTCTGAGGCACCACTGAATCGCCCACATGTGCAGACGGGCATTCGGGGTCACATGTACCGTGGATGCCATGTGGCCCAGGAGCCGCAGGAAGTGTCTGGCGGAGACCTGAGAATTGCTTTGGAATTGGTTGGCCAAGTCCATCAGCCAGTGGGCCCTGTCCTCGGGCAAGTAAGCTCTTGCCTGCAGGGTGTCTAATCTTGTCCCTATAAACTCTAGGTTCTGTGACGGGAGCAAAGTGGACTCTGTGTAGTTTATGACAAAACCCAGTGAAGAAGAGTGCTCTCTGCTGAAGAAGAGAGACAGTGCAAGGAGTGGCTTGTCTGGCCTCCTGGAGAGACTGAACCCTGATGAGCCAGTCGTCCAGGTATGGGAAGACAAAGATTCCCTGACTTCTGAGATAGGCCACCACTATCGCCAAAAAACCCCTGAAAACGTGAAAACCCTGGGGGCGGAACTTAGACCAAAGGGAAGTACTCTGTACTGGAAATGGTTTCCTCCCACCACAAATCTGAGATATTGTCTTTGGTCTGCATGGATGAGAATGTGAGTATAAGCATCCTTTAGGTCTAAGGAGCATAGCCAATCTCCCTGCTGGAGGTAGGGCAGCAGTATCCCAAGGGTAAGCATCTTGAACTTTTCCCTCTCCAGAAACTTGTTTAGGTTTCGCAAGTCTAGGATAGGCCGGAGGCCTCCTGTCCTCTTTGGTATCAGGAAGTACCTGGAGTAGAAGCCTTGCCCTTCCAGGTGGTGAGGCACCGGTTCCACCGCCTGTTCCTTTAGAAGACTTGCCAACTCCTGAAGGAGGAGGTTTCTGTGCAGAGGGAGTATTGGAGGCTCCCCTGGAAAGTAGGAGGGGGCTATCTGGTGAAAGTGGAGCATGTAGCCCTTTTGAACTATGCTGAGGACTCAGGTATCCCCTGTGATGGCTGGCCACCTGTAGGCGTACAGGGTCAGCCGACCTCCCGTGCTGAGTGGAGCCTGCTGTGGAGAAGAGGTTATGCTGTGGGAGTCAAAACCCCACTCCCTGCTGTGCAGGAGCCGGAGCTGTCGGCTTTGGGGTCTTCTGCCTACGGGGACCATGCCACTGCCCCTTGGCCTGCTGGCCCTGTTGGGGAGCTGGAGAGGCCCGATATTGAGGGTAGGATTTGTAGGCAGCACCCTTCTTTGGGAAAAAGGGCTTCTTCCCCGAGCCAGAAGTCTTCCTGGACAGCCTTGTCCTGGTGAGAGTCTCAGTCTCGATTTCTGCAGCCATTTCAGTCATGGGCTTACCAAAGAGATTTTCACCTCGGCAAAAGACATCGACCAACTTGTCCTGCACCAATGGCTCCAGGTCTGATGACTGTAGCAAGGCCTGACGGCATGCACCGATGACGGCCGCGGCTACCCGTGCTGAAGCCTCGAAACCATCATAGGCTGCTCGAGAGATAAACTTTGAGCACTCTCGAATCCCTGTTGACAAAGCTTTGAACCTCTGCAAAGTTTCCTTAGAGAGATCAGCTAAGAACCCAGCAATCTCCTTTGCCAGGTGTCGTAGGTACATGCCCATGTACAGCTGGTAAGTATGGACACGGCAAGACAGCATAGAGCCCTGGAAGCACTTTCTACCGAGGGCATCCAGGTTCCGGGCCTCCTGGCCGGAAGGCACCAAGGAGTGCATCTTCTGACTCTTCAGACGGTGCATGGCCGATTCCACAACCCAGGGCTCTTACGGACTCGATAAATGGAATCGACCCATTTGCTAAGAACCGGTGTCGAGGCCGGTGCCTCCCAAATACGGAAGAGCATCTGTTCCAGCATCGGAGGAACCAGTACAGTAAAGGCTTCCTTCGGAGGAAAGTCATACTGGAGGGCATCAAGCTCCTCGGCTCGAGGCTCCTCCTCTGCGTCCGCAGGGAAGGCCAAGGCCTTGGCCATGTCCCTCACGAAGTCCGAGAACAGGGTATCCTCCGGGGGGAACCGTTTCCGAGGCTCAGACTCCGGTGAGTCCAAAGGGACGCACCGTGTCCGGAAGGTGTCCGAGGACTTCTCATCCTCCGTCTCCCACTCCGACTCCTCTGAGGAGGAATCGAGCGGCTCCGGCCGTGTGGGCCTCGGTGCCACCCACCCCGATGACCTCAGCCCCGCACGGGAGGTCGAGGGGGACATTGACAGAGGATCGACTCTTTCTCTGGGGTCGACTTAGACGTCGAGGTCCCGGTGGTCGGGGCAGATGCACCAGTCAGACCGGTGATCAGCACCCGCTGCTGCTCCATGAAGGCAGCCAAGCTGCTCTCCAAGGACTTCAATCTTAGTCCAAGCTCAGGAGACTCAGCAGGGCCCGACGTCGGCTCCCCCGGAGGAGAGTCTATGAGGACAACCGCACTTACGTGACTCGGGGACTCCGAGAGCCCGGGGCGGCGGTCAGGGCTACGCGGCATGGCCCTTGAGGAAACAGGAGCCTCCACCGCCGCCGCCCTCGTGAGCTTTTTCTTCCTTCGGTGCTCCCAGGAGGGAGACTCCCTTTCAGAGGAACCCCGACAGTGCTCGGGGTCAGACTCCCGAGATGTTGAGGCCTCTGACGAAGTCTGGGCCCGGCCAGACGCGGAGTCAGAGAAAATTCTCTCATGTTGATGCTGACGGCTCCGAAGCGCCTTCGACGACATTTTGCCGCACGGGCCACAGGCCAGCGGGTGATGGTCGGGCCAGAGGTATAGGAGGCAGCAGTCATGTGTGTCGGTGAGAGACATACGTTTCTTTCACCGATCACACTTTTTGAACCCGCTGTCTTTCTTCGGGGAAAAAGGGCCCCTGCAAGGTCAAAAGACCGGGCTGCCAGTGAAAACACAAAAAGAGCACGAACGCTAATCACGAAGGACAAAAGCAGAAAATTACAACTCCGGACTCAATACCGGTGTACCGAGCCCAGGCGGGAAGGAGAACCAGCGTCGAACCGGATAAGATAACGCGAAAATTGCAGAAAAAAATAATCTTTTCCCGGGTGACATGAAGTCACGTCCGTCGGGCTCCACGGAAAAAGAAAGACTGAGCAAGATGGCACCCTTGGGCGGGAAGGGGACCGCACAGGTGCGCTGCATTCCCAAAGGCTTTCTTTGAAAGCTGGGGAAATGCTCCGCACGGGGGCTCCGTCGGCGTCGATGTCACCCATATGTGAGGACTGACTTCCTGCTTGGTCCTGGATAAGAAAGGTTAACATCTCAACATTTTTTAGAGTTGAAAATCTCTATCTACAGTTTTCTAAATCTTCCCCCCCCCCCCCCAGTGTGAGCAAGTCTGTCCTGCTTGCTTACAATGTAAGTAGCTCAGAGACTGTAGATAGGATCCTGCTGACGGAAAGACTGTGGGGTTGGAGCACAGGAATGCTGTCCTAGTCACAAGAAGGGAGTAAGAGAACTGGGGTCAAGTTTTTGTGCTCTACCAGTTTAGTTTATACATATGATGGGAGATGGAAGAGAAATTAAGCCAAAGCCCCACGCCCCAAAACATGCCTCAATGCATTTCAATAGCAAAAGCATTTCTAACAGCTAAAACGTGGTTACTCAACTGTAACAGGTGTTCTCCAGGGACAGCAGGAATCAGTACTCACATATGGGTGATGTTGGCACCGGAGCCTGCGCGGAGCATTTCCACGGCTTTCAAAGAAAGCCCTTGGGAATGCCACCACGCATGTGTGGCCCCTTTCCCTCAAAAGGGTGGCATTTTACTCATTCAGATGCCATAGCTAGAACCCCTCGAAGAAGATAACAAATATGAAGAACTCCTCCTAGGGGAGGAGGGTTGGTTGTGAGGACTGATTCCTGATGTCCCTGGAGAACACCTGTTACAGGTGAGTAACTGTGCTTTCTCCAGGAACAAACAGGACGTCAGTCCTCACATATGGAACTCCCAAGTTACAGACTACTGAGGACCTGTAGGAAAAGGAAAATACCATGGCAGAGCCGTGAGCAGTCACCAGTGAATCCAAAGGCAGCCTGAGGACCCCGAGTCTATGGATGGCCATGCTTCCAATAGCCAGAAAAAGAAGGATCGGAAGGCAGGAGTCGCTTAACTCCGTAATCTGTTCGGGGTACGGAGTACAGCCTGGCCGAAGGCACTGTCCCAATGGGACTCCCTCTTCAGGGAATAGTGCACCACGAAGATGGGAGCGGATAACCAGGTGGCGGCCCTGCAGATGTCCGCCAATGGCTCAGAGTGCAGGTTAGCGACAGACATCACCATTGCTTGGACATTGTGCAACATGATTCGGCGGTCCAGTGGAAGCCCGGTCCGAGCCTTGGCAAAAGCGATGCAGGCCGCCACCAAGATGGATAGGGTCTGCTTGGTGACCACCAGTCCCAGGCAGCTGGAGTCATAGGAGACGAAGAGATGCCCGGATCTGCGGTGGTCCAGAGTTCGCTGCAGGTAGGAAAAAAGAGACCTCTTACAGTCCAGCATATGGAGAGTCGCCGACGCCCGTTCGGCGTGGGGCTTTGCGAAGAAGGTGGACAACACTATCTCCTGGTTGAGATGGAAGTCCGAGATGACTTTTGGGAGGAACTTGGGGTGAGTATGCAGAACATAAGATATGCCATACTGGGTCAGACCAAGGTCCATCAAGCCCAGTATCCTGTTTCCAACAGTGGCCAATCTAGGTCATACGTACCTAGCAGTATCCCTAAAAGTCACAGGTTCCACAATGCTTGTAATGGGTCAAGCATTGATATCCTGGGTTCCTTTTTAATAATGGTTTATGGACCTTTCCTCCAGGAACTTGTTCAAACATTTTTTTAAACCCAGCTACACTAACAGCTCTTCAAGAATCTCAATAAATAGTTTAATCGTGAAACAATAAGCCTGACATTTTTATATAAACCAAAGAGCTTTGAAGGACTTTCTTTGCTCCCCCCCCCCCCCATCCAGGAAGGGGCTCTGGAGTACAGGTTTGACAGCTCTCCAAAGACCACCTGTGTCCAATCAGAGGCTGGGGAGGGAGTGTTACATGCACACGTGCTTCAGGCTCATGGCTTCTTAAGAACATAAGATAAGAGCTACCCTGTTCTCGTAGAGCCTCGTGTACAGTGCCTCGGCCATCAGAGCCTGGAGCTCGCTGACTCTCTGGGCGGAGGTGAGGGTCTCCAGGAAGGCCACCTTCCATTACACGTGCCACAGTGAGCAGGTAGCCATGGGCTCAAAAGACGGCCTGGCCAGTTGCGTGAGGACCATGTTGAGGTCCCATTCTTCCAGAGGGAGGGAGGGTGGGGGGCTTGGAGAGAAGCATGCCCCTCATGAAGCGGGAGATGAGTGGTTACCTTGAAAGCAGTTTACCCTCAATGGGATGGTGGTTCGCTGAGATGGCACTCAGGTGAACCCTAACCGAGTTAGACTTCAGTCCAACCCGCAAGAGATGGAGTAGATACTGCAGGATCAAGCGGGTAAGGCAGGAAAATGGGTCCGTTTGGAACTCTGGGCACCACACCGAGAACCGGCGCCATTTGAAGGAGTACGTCTGCCTTGTCGAGTCCTATTGTGAAGCCAAAATAATGTCCTTGATCTCCATAGGGATATGGAGGGATGCTAGGGCGACCCGCCCAGCCTCCCGGCTGTGAGGGATAGAGACCTCAAATTGGGAAGTTTATCCCCCTTCCTGTGTCAGGAGCCCTGGCGAGTTTCCGAGATGAACCGGGGGCTCCACTGAGAGACTGAGTAGCAGATGGAACCAAAGTTGCTTGGGCCAGAAGGATTACTGAGACCCTGTCCCGCTAGAACTTGAGGAGCGTCCAAGCTATGAATAGCATGGGGGGAAAGGAACACAGCAGACTGGTTGCCCACAAAAGGAGGAAGGCGTCGGGAGCCAACCTGTCCGGGTGCAGGATGGGGCCACAGAACCTGGGGAGCTGCGTGTTCACAGGGCTGGCAAAGAGATCCAGGTTAAGTCCCCCAACACTGGAAGAGCTGCTGTGCCTCCCGGAGACACAGGCAACACTTGTGCGGCTGAAGGAATCTGCTTAGCTGGTCCGCTAAAGCGCTGTCCTGGCCTGGGAGATAGGTGGCTCAGAGGGCCATGGCCCTGGCTCACTACAAAGGAGCACATGGCCACCGCCTCCAGGCAGGGACTATAAGAGCCGGTCCTCCCCCCCACCCCCACGTAGAACATCGTGACCTGGTTGTCTGTCTGGACAAGCACCGCTCAGTGCTGCAGGCGGAGCCTGAAAGCCCTGAGCGCGAGGAAGATGGCTTGGAGCTCCAGCAGAGTGATCTGCTGCTGGGTCTTCGAGGGACCAAATCCCCTATGTGCGCAGTTGCTCGCAGTGGGCTCCCCAGTCCACCAGGAAGGCGTCAGTCGTCAAGATCACCTGGTGTGTCAGGGTCTGGAAAGGCATGCCTCGAAGCAGGTACTGTGTATCCTGCCACCAGCCCAGGGATTTTTCCAAGCAGGGTGTGACCAAGACATGGTCTCAAGAGTCGGCCGACTGCTTGGGTCCACTGTGTGCGGAGGCACCACTCTGTCAACCGCATGTTGAGGTAAGCACTGGGCACGACATGGACCGTGGAGTCCATGTGGCCGAGAAGCGAAACATCAACCGAACCGAGACTGTGCTGCAGCATTGCAGGTCGGAGGCCGGGGACATGAGGTGGTCTGCTCTGACCTGGAGAAAGAAGGCCATGGCCCGCAGAGTGTCCAAGCGAGCCCCGATGAACTCTAGGGATTGTACCGGAATGAGGTGGGATTTTGGGTAATTTACCATGAATCCCAGGTGCTCCAGGAGGCAAATGGTGCGGTCTGTGGCCGGTGGAGCCTCGGAGATCATGCACCCTGTGATGAGCCAGTTGTCTAGACAGGGGTAGACAAAGGTGTCCTGCAGCTGGAGGTGGGCCACTGCCATGGCCAGGCATTTTGTGAAGATTCGTGGGGCAGAAGGAAAGCAGAAGGGTGCACCCTATACTGATAGTGGTTCTCCTGTACCATGAAGCGAAGGTACTTTCTGTGCTTGGGATGGACGAGGATGTGAGTGTAAGCATCCCTAAGGTCCGAGGAGCATAGCCAGTTGCACTGCTGGAGGTAGGGCAACAGTGTGCCAAGGGAAAGCATCTTCAACTTCCTCCACACCAGGAACCTGTTGAGGTTCCTCACGTCGAGGATGGGCCGGAAGCCTCCTGGTCTTTTTGGGACAGGAAAATACTGGGAGTAAAACTCCCGTCCCTTGAGGTGCGACGGGACTGGTTCCACTGCCCCATCCTCGGATGAGACCTGCGAGCTCCTGAGTCAGGAGGGCTTGTTGCAAGGGGAGTTGACTTGGCTCACCACAATGATATAGAGGGGGGAGCTGGTCCAGATGGAGGAGATAGCCCTCCCGCATGACCTGGAGAACCAAGGCGTTGGTGGTGATGGATTCCCACCGGACAGCGAAGTGGACCAGAAGCCTCCCGACTGGCAGCTGGCCCACCAGCAGACAAGAGGCTATGCCGGTGGTGTCAAAACCCCGAGGCCAGATGGGCCTTAGGACCCTTCTGCTTGAAAGGACCCTTGGGCCCATCATTACCATGGCTGCCCTGAGCCAGGGTCGATGCCGGTGGGTAGGGCCGGTAGCCTCTATACGGAAGACCCTTCCTGTGGAAGAAAGGCTTCTTGCCCTGTTGTTTCTTCTTGGGGAGGGAGGTGTTTTTTTGGGAAAGGCGAGTACAGGTCACGTACTCCGTCTCAATCTCTGCTGCCTTGTCCTCCATGCGCTTGCCGAACAGCAGCTCCCCAAGGCAAGGGACATCCAGCAGTTTCTTCTGGACACACTGCTCCAGGTCTGAGGATTGGAGCAAGGCCTGCCGGTGGGCCGCAATGCCAGCAGCCGCGAACCAGGCGTAGGACTCGAAGCCGTCATACGCTGCTCGGGAGAGGTACTTTGAATACTCTCCAACTTCAAGAGGGCCTGGAAACGCCAGAGGTGGTCTCTGTCGAGGCCCACTACAAAGCCGCTGAGCTCCTTAGCGAGATTGTGGAGGAACATGCCAACATATGATTGGTAGACATGAATGCAGAATGCCAGCATGGAGACCTGATAAGCCTTTCTCCCGAGGGTGTCAAGGGTATAAGACTCTGCCTGGTGGGACCGAAGGCTCTTTTGCCTCCGCATGGCTGATTCGACCACCATAGAGGTGTAGGAAAGCTGGGGTTTCTGAAATCCCAGTTCCCACTGGACCCAACACGAAGTGTGACAAAAAAGAAACGAGACTATGGCAGCCACGCCCATGACTCAATGCCAATTGGCTAACCACTTATGTCACTGTGTTGTGCAACATCTTGCCACTATTCTGCTATAATATGTTTCATCTCTCTCACTCTGTTTTTCTTTTTCAGGTTTTTTTGTAGCACACTGCTCCATCGCTTTGTCACGCAACTGGATGTGGCAAAAATATGGAGCAAAGAATCAACTTAAAATTTCTGGTTAAGTTGGAGAAGACCCCAACTGTCTCCAACTTCTCCAAAAGGCTTATGGAAAGATGCAATGTCAAGGTCGCGAGTCTTCGAGTGGCACAAACGCTTCAAGACTGCCCACGAGGAGGTGGAGGATGACCTCAAGTCAGGACGGCCTTCCACGTCAAAGATGGCTGAGAACATTGACAGAGTGAACCAGCTGGTGCGGAGTGATCACAGACTGACGGTGCGGATGATAGCTGAGGAATTCAGCCTGAACAGGGAATCAGTGCAGACCATCTTGGTGCAGGAGCTGGGGATGCGGAAGGTGTGCACCAAGATGGTGCCCAAGCTTTTACCGGACGACCAGAAGGAGCACACTACTAAACAGGACTACTATACAAAGCTAATATCTTCCTCCGCTAACTCCTCCCGTGCATTATATTCTGTTCTTCGCTCCCTCTCGACCCCTCATTCTTCCTCTAATTCTTCCTCTTCCTCTCCTGACCCTGCTATTCTAGCTTCCCATTTCTCCTCCAAAGTCCTCTCTCTTGGTCTTTCCTTCCCCTTCTGTCCCTCCTCCCTTTCCCCAATCTTTCCCTCCCCGGTCTCATCATCCACCTCTCCCCTCCCTTCTTCTCCTTCCCCACCTTCTGTCCCTCCTCCTCTCTCCCATCGCTGGTCTACTTTTGAACCAATCACTACCTCAATGCTTTCCAAAGTCTTCGCCTCTTGGAAAACTACCTGTCCCTCTGACCCCATTCCCTCTCACTGGCTTTTGGAATCTTCTTTTGCCCTCTCTCCTTTTATTCTCTCTATCTTCAATTCCAGTCTGGCCTCCGGTATCTTTCCCTCTCTTGGAAGCATGCCCTGGTTCATCCCATCCTAAAGAAAGACTCCCTGGACCCCTCCTCTCCTTCTAACTGGCATCCCATTTCTAACCTTCCCTTCCTATCTAAACTCTTGGGAAAAATGGTCTTCCTCCAACTCTCCTCACATCTTGAGGCTTCTCTTACCCTTCACCCCCCGACAATCTGGTTTTTGCCCCGGTCACAGCACTGAATCTGTTCTCCTTTCACTTCTAAATGAATTACATGTTGCTCACGACCATGGCTCCCTTTCTCTCACTGTTTCACTGAATCTTTCCGCTGCTTTTGACTTGGTGGATCTTGCTTCGTCTTCAGGATGCCGACCTCTCCGGTCTGGTCCTTCAATGGTTTCGTTCTTTCCTCTCGTGCCACTCTTTCTCTGTTGTATCGGGTTCTGCTTCCTCTCCTTCCACTCCCCTCTCTTGTGGTGTTCCCCAAGGTTCTGTCCTCTCCCCTATTCTTTTTAATGTCTTTCTGGCTCCCCTCACTCTCTTAGTCCAACAGCACGGTGTCTCTGCTCACTACTATGCTGATGACATCTTTCTCCTTTATCACACTGATTCTTCTGACCCAGATATCACCCCCTCAACAACTGTCTTTCCTCTGTTGCCTCCTGGATCTCCTCCAATTTCCTTCACATTAATCTTGCAAAAACCTCAGCGATCTGGTTCAACTTTGGATGTCCCCCTCCTCCTCTTACGCCTCTGCTTTCTTCTACACCTATCCCTATGGTCACCTCCCTTAGATACCTGGGTGTCACTCTCGACTCTGCTCTCACCTTTAAGGATCATATTTCATCTATGGTTCAACGTTCCTTTTACTCTCTAAAACAACTCCGCACTGTCCAGCGTTTCCTTTCCTCCTCCTCTATGGCTACTCTACTTCTTTCCTTAGTCCTCTCACGTCTTGATTATTGTAATGTTTGTTTGGCTGATCTCCCCAAATCTCAGCTTTCTCACATTCAACACGTTCAGAATACTGCTGTCCTGATCCTCACCCACGCATCCCGTTTTGATCATTTCACTCCTTCTTTTGCACCAGCACTGGCTCCCCATCACATACCACATACAGTTTAAAATCCTTATTTTTGTACACAGAACTATTCACACTGGTACCCCTCTCTATCTCGCCGACCAGGTACGTCTTCACACCCCTCACCGTTCCCTTTCTTCCATTCACATTAATCGTATGTTTCTTCTCTCCCCATCTCAGGCCCACCTAGAGTCCACTCGATCCTCCGCTTTTTTCTTCCTTGGACCTCGGCTTTGGAACTTGCTCCCCCCGCCCTTCGAATGGATTCCGCTTTCAAATCTTTTAAAGCTCAACTGAAAACACACCTCTTCTGCACAGCTTTTGATCTTCCTTCCCCTCACTTCCTCACCTCCCAAGCAATAAAAGTAAATTAACGACTCCTTGGTTACCTCTCCTACCCCTTCCTTTACTGTTTGTCTTGTCTTTGCCATTATCCTTCTGTTCTTTCTTCTTTCCTGGCTCTGTCCTTTCCTTCCCTTTGAGATTCACTTATTGGCGTTCACCTTTCTTTTTCTGCAGCATTCTATGTATAATTTTTTAATTTTCAATTTGTAAACCACTCTGACACTATGTAATGGGCGGTATATAAAGTTTTAAATAAACAAACAAACACCGGTCAATGTTTGTCGAGACTTGCTGGAGAAGATCCATAGCTCGTTGGCCGAGTCATCACAGCAGAGGAGACTTGGGTCTTCCAGTACGACCCTGAAAGCAAGAGACAGAGCCTGCAGTGGAAGATACGACTGTTACCCAGACCCAAGAAAGTGTGCATGTCCAAATCAAGGATCAAGGTCATGCTGATCGCATTCTTCGACCAGAAGGGAGCGGTCCATCATGAGTTTGTGCCTGAGGGTCAGACAGTCAACCAGCACTTCTGCCAGCAGGTCCTCAATTGCCTCCATGACCGGGTTCTCCGCAACAGGCGGGCTCTGTGGAGAGAAGTCGTGGCTGCTCCACCATGACAACATGCCCACACACACCACACTCACTGTGAGGAAGCTCTTGGCCAACAAACAGATCACAGCTCTTGATCACGCTCCTTATTTATTTATTTAGTAGGTTTTCTATACCACCTTCTCTTATAACCAAAGCGATTTACAGATCAACATTTCAACTTTTACATAAAACATTGGGAGAGGGGGCAGGCATAGGATTGGTTTCAACTATTTACAGAATGAGCTATTTACATTATAGTACAATGCTTGTTAATTGAGTAGGGCTGTGTTATGAGGTCTTGCTGTGTAACATCTCCAAAATGTTCCACATAGAGAATTGTTTTCAGCTTCTTCCGGAAGTCCTTATAGTCTGAAGTGGCCCTTAGAGAGTCTGGGAGGGCGTTCCATAGAGCTGGGGCAGCCAGAGAGAAGGCTCGTCCGGATGTGGATTGATTTCATTTGGTGTATGCGTTAGGGGTAGCAATGGTGTCCGTGGTGGTGCGCCTTCTAGGTCTTGAGCAATTCTTCATCGTAATGAGATTACTCTGTATGTCTGTTGAGATGGCTTGCTTGATTTTAAAGATGTTTAGTGTGGTTTTATATTTGATGCAGGAGGTAATGGGGAGTCAATGAAGGTGATTCAGGAGGGGGGTGATGTGGTCGTATTTAGATGAACCAGTTAGAATACGAGCTGTGGTATTCTGTACCATCTGTAGGAGTCGGAGTGTCTGTTTGGATAAGTTAAATAACAGCGCAGACAGGGAGGATCCTTGTGGCACACCTTGTACTGATTGGAACGGGGTTGAGGTGCTTCTTCTGCATTTCACCTGAATTTGTCGGTCGATGAGGTAGGAAGAGAACCAATTAATGGTGGTTTTATAGAGGTCTATATCTTTCAGTCTGTCTAGCAGGAAGCTGTGGGACACGGTGTCAAAGACTGAGGAGTTATCAATGAATATTAGGAGAAAGCCCATCTTGATATTGTCCAATCCTCTGATCAAGTTGTCGAGTAGGTATATGAGAAGTTTCAACACTATGGTAAGGTCAAAATCCATGTTGGTGCGGGTCCAGTGGTGCATGTGAGTCAATATGATCCTGTAACTGTCCTTGGACGATTTTCTCTATAATCTTTGTGAGGAATGGGAGGCTGGAGATGGGACAGTATGCTGCTGGTTCGCTTTTATTTTGGGCTGAGTTCTTGGGTATAGGCCAGACTGTAGCAAACTTGAGGGTACGTGGCATGTAGCCTTGGGATAAGGATTGGCGTACGATGTGGTGGATGATTTGGCTTAGCTCCACTTTGGCTGATTTAATCCACGTTACTGGGCATGGGTCAGAAGGCGCGCACTGGTGTTTAGCTCTGAGATGATCTGTGATATCTGGTCAGCTGATGGGATGCTGAACTCAGCCCAGATTTGTTTGTGTTGTGTTGAGCTGGTCGAGACAGTCACGGTGCCCTCAGGTGGGGAGGTGTATTTGGACTGGAGGAAGTTAGCGAAAAATCATGGATGTATAATTTCGTCAACTTTGAGGGTGGGTTCTTTAGTGAGTGCTGTAACTATTCCAAATAGCTCTCTGGGTTTATTGGCATTGTATTCTTTTTTATGTTGGTAGATGAGGTTGTTGTATTCCTTTTGTTTCATGTGGTAGAGCTGCAGGGTTGTATGATTCTTGTTTTTTCTCCATTGCCTTTCTATCTTTCGTAGGGTTCTCTTTGCCTTTCGTATTTCACCTGTGTACCATGGGGCTGGATCTGGGATTCTTTCTTACTGGTTTGGAGTATTGAGCATCAGGTGCTTTTGCTGCTACGGAGATGGTTGAGTTCCAGCAGTCAATTTGTTTATCCAGGTCATTGAGGCCTTGGTTCAAGTTTGGGAGGACTTTGTGAAGGAAGTGGTCCTAATTGTATCTCTTGAATCTTCTGCCTGGGTGGGTCTGTTACTCCTGTTGGGTTGTGGGGGGGATCTGTACATACAGTTGTATCAAGTAGTGGTCAGACCAAAGCACTGGGGTTATTATTGGGGTTGATACATTGTTGCAGTCAAGGAGTCTTTTGGGTACGAATATGAGGTCTGGAGAGAATCCCAGGCAGTGAGTGGGCTCAGTGATAATTTGGGTGTAGTTTATTTATTTATTTATCAGTTTCTTCTATACCGCCCCTTCCAGAGATCAAGGGTGGTTTACATTGAACAATTAACAATTTTGTATACTAGAGTATTCTTTACATAGAACGCTGTTTGGAACTATGTACAGACTACTACATGGAACAGTAATACAACTATTTATTGAGTTTAGTGAGTCCATCGCATCAAGGAAGGATTCTGTTTCTTTGAAATTTGTTGATTTGAGATTAAAATCACCAAGGACCATCAGAAGTTTGTGGGGGGAGTTGGCTGCACAAACTGTTTCAAGGGTAGCAGAGAGTTCATCGGAGGTGGCATTTGGAGCTTTGTAGGTGAGGCATATGGTGATATGCTTGTTTTCTATGATAGTGGTATTGCTATGTGTTGTGGAGGTCAGGGAGAGTTTAAATCTGAGATCACTTCTTGCTAGGATTAGAACACCTCCTCCCCTTTTGTATGTGCGACCACCCTCCTTATTCCCCAGATCTCGAACCGTGCGACTTCGGGCTCTTTCACAGGCTGAAGACTGTGCTCAAAGGAATTCATTTTGCCTCTGTAGAAGAGATCAAGGTCACTGACGAGGGAGCTGAGGGACCTCAAGGAGGACGACTTTACCGAGTGCTTCCGTACGTGGCAGAAGCAAATGCAGAAGTGCATTAACTCTGGGGGGGATTACTTTGAAGGGGACAATGTGTAATTTCTCTGTAGATTTTGTAATAAAACATTTAAGGGACAGTCTTGTTTCTTTTTTGTCACACCTCGTATATAGCATCCAGGCATTTGCTGACGATAGGGATGGAGGCTGGGGTCTCCCCCATGCGGAGAAGGAACCAGTTCAGGATGGAGGGAACCGGGACCATGAGGCTTTCCTTCAGAGAAGATTCATATTGAAGAATATCGAGCTCCTCCGCACGGGGCTCTTCCTCCGACTTGGTGGCGATGGCCAGGGTCTGCACCATACTCCGGACAAACTCCAAGAAGGAGGTGTCCTTGGGAGGTGACCGCCATCTCTGGGTTGGTGGAGAGGGATCCAAGGGGAGGTCCCAGTGGACCTGGGTTTCAGGAGAGGTTTCCCATTGGATTATCAGTCCGAATAGTCCATGGAGGATTGGAGGTTGAGCGGTTCGAGTGGGGTCAGTGACCCGTGCTGGACCCCGAGGCCATAGTCTGCCCTGAGCCGGAGGCACTTGCCCAAGAGGATCTTGTGCCTAAGAACCAGGACGGAGATCGAGACCCTCGCCGAGGGCTCTTACGAGGTCTGTGGCTCTTGGGGGTCACTGCGGCAGCCTGGGGAGTCCTCAAAGTCGAGGTCCCTGTGGTCTCAGGGCGTGTCCCAGCAGGTCCTGGCACCAGCACCTGCTGAGCAGCGCGGAACGCAGAAACGCTGTGCTCCAAGACCAGCATTCAGGCCTCCCACTCGGGAGTGGGGTGCTGCGACACCGATACCAGGGTGACCGGGTTGGGTGTCTAAGAGGAGGGGGTCCTTGCGGGACGACACTCGGGAGATCAGGCGCCATCGCTGGAGGCTTCTGTATCGGTTCGAGATACCTTTCTGGGCTGCTCCCTCTCAGACACTTGAGTCTGCCCTGGGGGGGGGGGGGGATGAGAGACCGGGCATGTAACCTCTCATGCTTGTCTGGCACCCCTGACAGAGTCTTCACGGCCTTCTTCTTCTTCCGCTTACGTTTGGGCGACCCGTAATTGGAGTGCTGCCGGGCCTGTAGAGGAGCCTTGGAAGACTCCAGGGATTGCGGGGCCGCAGAGTGGGAGGCTACTGGGGCTGCATTGCAGAAGAGATCATCCAACTTTTGCTTATGACTCTGGATGGCCTTGGAGGACATCTTCTTGCAGAGGGAGCATAGCTCTGTGTCATGGTCAGCTCCCAGGCACCTGAGACAACAATCATGAGTGTCTATGAACGACATGTTTTTAGAGCAGGGGTCTCAAACATGCGGCCCGCGAGACAACTTTGTGCGGCCCGCGACGGCGGAAAACCAAAAATCCCCCAAAACCCTGGCTTCTGCTGCTGCCGTTGCCGCCGTGGCAGCAGCAGAATCAATTGTCATATTTTTTAAAAAAACTGACTTCTGCTGCTCAAGCAGCTGTCCTGCGGCCCCTTTCCCTCTGCCCGGAGTTCTGACTCTGCTCTCAGCGGCGTGCTTTTCAAGCCGCGAAGAGAGTATTCCCCTCTCGCGCGGCTTGAAAAACCGCGCGAGAGGGGAATACTCTCGTCGCGGCTTGAAAAGCACGCCGCTGATAGAGCAGAGTCGGATCTCCGGGCAGAGGGAAAGGGGCCGCAGGACAGCTGCTTGAGCAGCAGAAGTCAGTTTTTTTTTTAATTTGACAATTGATTCTGCTGCTGCCACGGCGGCAACGGCAGCAGCAGAAGCCAGGGTTTTGGGGTTTTTTTTTGTTGGACGGTAATGAGCTATGGAGGGGCTGACTGAACTGGAAGTGGGCTATTGGCAGAGGGGGGAGGGGGGGTTATGACTGGTAATGGGTTGGGGGGGGTTATAACTGGTAATGGGCTATGGTGGGGGCTAGGACTGGAAATGGGCAGATGGGGGTTAGGACTGGAAGTGGGCTATTGGCAGGGGGGTTATGACTGGTAATGGGCTGGGGGGGGTTATAACTAGTAATGGGCTATGGTGGGGGCTAGGACTGGAAATGGGCAGATGGGGGTTAGGACTGGAAGTGGGCTATGACTGGTAATGGGCTATGGTGGGGGCTAGGACTGGAAATGGGCAGATGGGGGTTAGGACTGGAAGTGGGCTATTGGCAGGGGGGGGGGTTATGACTGGTAATGGGCTATGGTGGGGGCTAGGACTGGAAATGGGCAGATGGTGGTTAGGACTGGAAGTGGGCTATCGGCAGGGGGGGTTATGACTGGTAATGGGCTATGGTGGGGGCTAGGACAGGAAATGGGCAGATGGGGGTTAGGACTGGAAGTGGGCTATTGGCAGGGGGGGGTTATGACTGGTAATGGGCTATGGTGGGGGCTAGGACTGAAAATGGGGTGATGGGGGTTAGGACTGGAGGTGGGCTGATTGGGGG
Organism: Ichthyophis bannanicus; assembly: GCA_033557465.1. NCBI lineage: Eukaryota > Metazoa > Chordata > Amphibia > Gymnophiona > Ichthyophiidae > Ichthyophis > Ichthyophis bannanicus. The sequence continues at coordinate 875,598,805 of CM066035.1, read as the reverse complement.
GTTAGGACTGGTAATGGCCTATGAGGGGAGGTAAGACTGAAAATGGGGTGATGGGGGATACGACTGCAAGTGGGCTATGGGGGGGACTAGGACTGGTAATGGGCTATGGGGGGGGGTAAGACTGAAAATGGGGTGATGGGGGGGTAAGACTGGAAGTGCGCTATGGGGAGGTTAGGACTGGTTATGGGCTATGGGGGGTCTAGGACTGGTAATGGGCTGGGGGGGTTGCTAGGACTGGAAATGGGCTGAGTGGAAGGGGGGCTTGAACTGCAAATGGCTGATGGGGAGGGGGGCTTGGAATGGAAATGGGCTGTGAGGGGAGGGCGCTAGGATCGGCACCGGGCTGCTGGGGGGCTAGGATTGGAAATGGGCTGATGGTGAGGCTAGGATAGGACTGGAAATGGACTGATGCAGGGACTAGAAAGGAGCAGATGCTGGGTGGGGCTGGAACTAGAAGGGAGCTGATGTTGGGGGAGGATTAGAATGGGATGGAGCTGGGAAAGTGAAATGGAGAGGGGAAAAATATTTTGTCTGGAAGAGAAGACAATCTACAATTGGCCAGGTATTGGGAGAGTAAGTGGGGATTGAGGATGGAGGGGTAAAATTTGAGTGGATGAAATAGGAATGAGGAAAGAGCAAAAGGAGAAAGATTAGTATGTTAAAGCAGATGTAGAGAGAGAGAATGGAAAAAAACTAGAAGAGAGAAGAAAGGACAAATGGACAGCAGACGATGGAGATAGCATAAGACACGAAGAAACCAGAAGTGGCTGGAGCAATTGCAACTGAAAAAAAATGCACAAAAGGTAGAAAAATATCTCTTTATTTTGAATTTATTAACTGGAATATGTCAGCTCTGGGAAATGTGCATCATTAATGTCTGTGCTTTGGTACAAGAAATTATTTATAGTTTTATTTCTACAGTGCTGAGGTATTCTGTGTAATTCCTATTTGACATTGCTACTTGTTCTCTTTTCCCAGTAGGTCATGTATTGTTCTCTGAAATGTATTGATTTAATATTTGCAGTGTTGCCTTTTGATAGGTAGGGTCTGGTGCTTTGTGAGTCCTGGTAGTGCTGTTATGATACGGGGGGTTTGCTATGGGTTCCAAATGTAACTATACAAAAATAGGAAAACCGGTCTATCTGGAGCGTACTGTAATCTTAATAATAGAAAAAACACTCCATTAAAATTATAACTTTAGTGGTAGAAAAATTCTTTCAACTAGACTCTACTGATCATCTGTAGATATATATGATTCCTTCAGTCGATCACTAAACTCCACGGAAACAGGAGCCAGGGTTCTAATGAAAAATCCAACTACTACAGGAGGTTTCAGACCATATATACCGCGCTTAATGAATGCTTATTGGATAAAGCTATAGCGCACTGGTTACATCAACAACCATCCTGTGTTATTTTTAATGCTTTTTTTTAGATTTTCAAACCAAGTGTCCATTTATACCCAAATATAAGTGAAAGACCAAAAAGCTTAACTTATGTCTTGTGCCTTCTGCGCCTCCCTCCGGTACCTCAATGCGTTTCACTCCGAGCAGGAGTTTCTTCAGGAGGATTGAAAAATAGCTGCCCGCGTTACACTCATATGCCTTGTAATGACTCAAAAAACGCCGCGGCGTTTTTTTGAGTCATTACAAGGCATATGAGTGTAACGCGGGCAGCTATTTTTCAATCCTCCTGAAGAAACTCCTGCTCGGAGTGAAACGCATTGAGGTACCGGAGGGAGGCGCAGAAGGCACAAGACATAAGTTAAGCTTTTTGGTCTTTCACTTATATTTGGGTATAAATGGACACTTGGTTTGAAAATCTAAAAAAAAGCATTAAAAATAACACAGGATGGTTGTTGATGTAACCAGTGCGCTATAGCTTTATCCAATAAGCATTCATTAAGCGCGGTATATATGGTCTGAAACCTCCTGTAGTAGTTGGATTTTTCATTAGAACCCTGGCTCCTGTTTCCGTGGAGTTTAGTGATCGACTGAAGGAATCATATATATCTACAGATGATCAGTAGAGTCTAGTTGAAAGAATTTTTCTACCACTAAAGTTATAATTTTAATGGGTTCCAAATGGGCAGTGTTAGTAGTAGTTCCTAATGTGCCTGGCGGTTGGCACTGGATTATAGTAATATAGAAATTTTCTAGTCTTTCTTTATCCATACACTCATTATGCAACATTATGCAAATATTTATGCAAATGAGGCCCCTTATGCAAATGAGGCCCGTGTCTTATGCGGCCCCCGGGTTACTTTACAAGTCCTCATTCGGCCCTCAAAGCAATTTGAGTTTGAGACCCCTGTTTTAGAGCATCTATTACATTTTTTGAAACTGGAGGTCATCGGGCCAAAAAGGACCCCTGCGAGGTCTTAGATCCTCGACTTGGCCAGTGGTTAAAAAGAGTGTGAAGTGCAGGAAAAAGAAAAAATGGAGAAAAAAGAATCCTGAGATCGAGAGCCGAAGCAGTGATGCTCAAGATGGCGGGAAGAGGACCGGCGAAGGCTGGAAAAAACAAAGAGTAAGAACTGAAAAACGTTTTCCAGAGATGAGACGCATGTCCGAAGGGCTCCACGTAAAAAAGGAGACTGAGTAAGATGGCACCCTTGGGAGGGAAGGGGACCACGCATGCGTGGTGGCATTCCCAAAAGCTTTTTTTGAAAGCTTGGGAAATGCTCCGCGCGGGCTCTGTCGGTGCGGACGTCACCCATATGTGAGGACTGACTTCCTGCTTTTTCCTGGAGAACATAGTAATTACAGAATTGCACCTGTCAAAACAATTCTGCCTTCTCATCTTTCCTTCCTATCACAGACACATAGAAACAACACAGATATAAATACTCTCACACACACATACTAACGTATCCACACAAGCACACACATATATATCCAAGTATTCGCATGCACAGCTACAAGCACACATGAAGTGACATACAAACTTACAGGCCGATGCAGAAAGCCGGTGCTGAAGACGTGCGCTATTAACTTTTTATGCCTAGTTGCAGCTCACTGATAATGCGTGACATTAATGCTGGCATACAGAAAGGGGTTCATATGCAAATTAGCCAAACATTAGCCATTCATTAAACTGTGCGCAAATGGCAGCATTAAACTGAAAGAGCAAGCCAAACACAGGCACACAAGTTGGCGCAAGAATGGCCATGCCATCCCAGAGAAACAGGGGCATAGTGTGGCTAATTTGCATATTTATTTTTTATTTAACAGGGGGTTTTTATACCGTTTTATCATTTCAGCCATTGTAACAAACTCGGTAAATTAAACAGGGACATTGATAACTTGGATTTTTATGAGGCAATGGAGGGTTAAGTGACTTGCCCAAGGTCACAAGGAGTGCTAGTGGGAATCGAACCCTGGTCTCTTGGTTCCCAAGCCAGTGCTCTAACCATTAGGCAACTCCTCCACTCCATATGAACCCTGACAATATTTTGATGGCATCGGGGAGGGGGGGCTTTCTCCGATGCCTGGATCATCTGATGATCCAAGCATCGGGAAAAGTCCCCGACACCATCAAAATACTGTCGGAAAGCAAATCCTTTGTGGCCCCCGCAGCCCCAATCCCCCACACCCCTCCCATCCCCCACACCCCTCCCAACTAAAAATAAACTAGGTAGACAACCGACCCCAAATCCCCCACCCGGTACCTTTACAAATGAGAGAGAATGCTGGCCACACGCTCCCGCTCCTGCACCGCTATTTTGAAAAATGGCAGCATCTGGCCTCACACAATGCACCGGGAAGGGTTAATCTACCATATAAAATATGTTCCTTATATGACAGTCCCAGAATGCACTGCGTGGAGCCAGGCGCCACCATTTTTCAAGATGGCAGCACACCTGCTCGTTTTTAGTTGGGAGGGGTGTGGGGGGGATCTGGGCCACCAGGGATTCATTTTCTCTTGGGGCCACCGGCACCCGCCAATATTTTGATGTAACACCTGGATCATTTTTGACATTTCCACTCAGATGATCTAGGCATTGGGGAAAGCACCTGGTGCCATCAAAATACTGGCGGGGGCATGCGCTAGATGTTTAAGTGACCTCAAGACCAGGCATAGAGATATTGGCACTAAGGCTAGTAGTTTAATCCTCTATGCATTTCTCTGCATCAGGTACAGGCAATATTTGCATGCCATATTATGTGCAGCTCATTTGCCTCTAGTTTAAATAAACAAATACTCGGCGTTAATTGTGTGATAGTTTTTCCTTTGCTGCTTTACGCATACATCAGTCTCTTTTCGGCATTTGGCAGTAGCAGTAAGTGTGCTTAGAAGAGCCGTTATCTGTGCTAGTTTTCTGCATCGGCCCGATAGGCACAAACATATTTATGCACAGACATACCGCCCCACAGACACATACATGCTTAATAGTAGTAGTAGTAGTAGTAGTAAATGCATACACACATACACAAGACACACCTACAAACAGAGGCAATACAAACAGATGAGTATGTGTGCATTCATAGACAAATACACAGAGGAGTTGGAAGAAATTCGATGAGCCATGCTCTGCATGTTTTCCCCACTTGTATACATGTAAACAGCAGTGTTTTCATGAGTAAATGATCAATAAATGCAAACCACTATTTTAGAAAGCTATTATATACAAGTATGGCTCTGCAGCGTGCAGTATTTCAAAAGGAACACTCTGGGTGGGCCAGAAAGGCGTGTATTTCCAATTTTTTGATGGCAATACATGCATATGTTAAAAAAAATCAGATGTCAGTATTTACTCTGAGGCAGGTGCAAGTATCCAACAATTGATCATTTGGATTTCGGGTCTGCACCACTGGATGAAAAATAGTCAATTTTTTCACTTGCTTCTTTAATTGGGTTCTTCCTGAACATCCAATTTTGTAAAATCTGGCATTCACACTTTCAAAATCTCAAATATCATTCTTTTTTTGAATGCGTTCTTTTCTAACATGGCTGTGCCCGCTGTATGTGATGCAATCTACAAGTCTATTTCTCATATTCTTACACGTACTTTACAAAAGGCTCTGCATTTATTATAATATTTATATACCGCTGAATAACAGAATTCTAGGGAGATTACAACATACATACATATATTTTAGACAAATAGCATAAATAAAACACCTCTAATACTCAATAAATTATACATTAAAAGCCAAAACAAGCAAATATGTTTTGAGCATTCTGTGGACTTCCATTAAGTCATTATACATTTTAATTCTGTGGAATAAGCTCTTCCACAAACACTGCACACACAAGGGTATGTTTATTAAAGGTTAACATGCATTAAGTGCTGCAATGGCCCAAAGAATGGGCAGTGGCAGCATTTAACTTGGTGTTTACTTAACGTGCGTTAACCTTTAGTAAACATTCCTTTATGTTTCTCCGGGCCACTCCAGGAACTCTCGGGTAGTCTCCAATCCCCTTCAGCAACTGAGGACTGATCATTGAAAACTTTCTCCTGACAGGCTACCTAGCCCCCCCTGGAGTGAGAAGATCAGCAACTGAACAGGACGTGGTAGACAGGCTCCCTGGAGTGTCATGGAGAAATGTTGGATTTAGTTTGTTTTCAAGCAAGAGAAGCTTTGACCGGGTATTTGCCCTAGCGGGGTGATAATACCGTGGTTTTTTCGGCTGATTAAAAGAGATTTATCTGTTTGACACAACTGCAGACTTCCCTCAGCGGAAAGTAGGGCAGAGCCTGCCTGTTAATTGCCTTGCTAGCAGTTCTGTTTCTCCGCGGCGGGAGGGAGACGCTGGGGGCCCCAGAATCCACCCCTCTCGCTCTGGTGTGTGTGTGTGATCTCTCTCTCTCTTCCCCGCTAGCAGCGGGAGCAAGGAGTGAGCGCAGTATCAGCCAGCTTCTCGGAGGTGAGTCGTGCGTGAGTGCAGTGAGTGGGCCGGCATTCGATTTGGCATCAGGCCTTGTTCGGTGGTGCAGCTGGTGTTCGGCAGTGAGCTGGCGGTTTGAGCGCATGTTACCGGCGGCTCCGTGTCTGCACTGTGGTAATCGCCAGGGGCTTTCTGGTTCAGGTTTCTGTTGTTCGTGTGTGCGGGGCAGCTCTTGTGTGGAACGGCTGTTTGAAGGCATTATGGATTCCCCTTCTGCTACGGGAGACCTAGCAGCGGCATCTCAGACTGCACAAATTAGCGCGGGAACGGCAGCCATTTTGGATGGTCGGACCGTTTCTGCAGAGCCTCATGGCAAGGCTGGGAAAAAGAAGGTGCGCGCCAAGAAGGTCCTGTTGGCTGGGGGTCCGGTGCAAGCACAGACTGGGGGATTCCCTGAGGGGGTGCAGTCTGTTTTTTCGCCGGATTTCATCTTGGCTCTGCACAAAGCTTATTGTTTAAAGGTTGGTCAGGGAGTCTCCCAGGACGTTTCTCCCACCCTGGGGACTCCGTTGGAGGATAGGTTATTAGCAGACCCTGGAGAGGGGCCCTCTCAGCAGGGGAAAGGTGCTGAGACAGGTGAGGAGACCTGCGGGTTGCATTTAGATCTGCCTTCTGCGGTGGAGGAGGGTGAAATCCTCTCGGAGGCAGGTTTAGACTCCTGGGCAGGGGACTTCGAAGACGGGGAACTGCTGCCCGGGGAGGACCCTAATGTGTTTCGGGTGTTTCGTAAGGAGAAGCTGGGAGCGTTGATTTCTCAGTCGTTGGCGGCTTTAAATCTCGCTCTGTCAGTGGCTACGCAGGAGCCTCTGGAGGAACCTTTGCTTCAAGGTTTTAAACCATAGCAGCGTTGTTTTCCCCTACATAGGGTAATACAGCAAATGATTGATTCTGAGTGGGAATGTCCAGAGGCCTCTTTGAGAGGGGGCCGTGCTATGGCTCGCCTGTATCCGTTGCCGCAGGAAGTGAAGGAGTTATTCCGCATGCCTAAGGTGGATGCTTTGGTCGCGGCGGTGACGAAGAAGACCACTATTCCGGTGGAAGGTGATACTGCCCTTAAGGATCCGCAGGACCGGAAGTTGGAGGCGCTGCTCAAACAGGCGTTTGATTCGTGTGCTTTGTCTCTGCAAGCCTCCGTGTGTGGGGCGTATGTTTCCAGAGCCTCTATCCGGTGGCTCCAAGGGGGTCTGGAGCCTGCCAGGGAAGCGGGGTCGTCTCCCGAAGGGGCGAAGTTAGAGTCTGCGGCAGCCTATCTGGCAGACGCCTTTTATGATTTAGTGCGGATAGCGGCTAAATCTATGGCATCGGTGATTGCCGCTAGGCGGTTTCTCTGGCTTCGAAACTAGGCAGCGGATTCGTCCTCTAAGACTCGGCTGAGCAAGCTGCCGTATAAAGTGAAGCTGCTTTTTGGTGAAGCACTAGAGAAGATAGTTAAGGATTTGGGGGATTCTAAAGGAGGTCGTTTACCGGAGGATAGACCGAAGCTAACAAAGCAGAGTCCGCTGTCACGAGGACAAAGCAGGAACAGGTTCCGGGGCTCTCCTTTTTCTCCGTATCAGAGAGGCCGGTTTCTCTCCAGGGGTCAGCCCTTTCGTGGAGCGTGAGGGTTCGGCAGGGGATACTTTGGTGCCCAGCAGAACCCTAACAAGAAGTCACAATGAAGGGACGCCGGTCCAGACAGAGATTCCGGTGGGAGGTCGTTTACAGGAGTTTGTCTCCGTTTGGGCCGCTGTTACGTCAGACCGGTGGGTGCTGGAGGTCATTCGCGAAGGGTACGCCCTGGAGTTCTCTCAGCCGCTGGCGGGGGCCTTCGTGGGGCCCTTCGTGAGGTCCCCATGCGGGTCGCCAGCGAAGGCATTCGCCATCTCGGCCACGCTGCAGCGGTTGTTGCAGCTCCGAGCGGTGGTGCCGGTGCCTCCCGACCAGTACGGTTTAGGTCGATACTCGATTTATTTCGTGGTTCCCAAAAAGGAGGGTTCTTTTCGGCCTATTTTAGATCTCAAGCACGTCAACTGGTGTTTGCGCATGCCGCATTTTCGCATGGAGACGCTCCGGTCCGTGATACGTTCCGTCCAGCCTGGAGAGTGGCTTTCGTCGACAGACTTGACGGAGGCTTATCTGTACATTCCCATCAGGGCTGACCATCAGACATTTTTGCGTTTCGCGGTGCCCATGGGTCATTTCCAGTTCAGGGCGATGCCTTTCGGGCTAGCGACTGCGCCTCGCACCTTCACAAAGGTGATGGTGGTGGTGGCTGCGGCTTTGCGCCTGGAGGGCATTCAGGTGCATCCCTATCTGGACGATTGGTTGATTCGGGCGCCCTCGATGGCAGAGTCAGAGGCCGCCTCCAGGAGGGTGGTGGCCTTTCTGGAGAGTCTCGGCTGGGTTATCAATCAGGCCAAGAGCAAGCTGCAGCCAGTGCAGCGCCTTTCTTATCTCGGAGCGTTGTTTGACACGGAGACAGGGTTCGTGTTCTTACCCGAGGACAGAATGCAAAAGATTTTGAAACAGATCTCTCTCTTTCTACGCTTGCTAATGCCGACGGCTTGGAGGTACTTACAGCTTCTCGGTTCCATGGCGGCGGCCTTGGACTTAGTGCCGTGGGCACAAGCTCATATGCGTCCTCTTCAGCAAGCCTTGCTGATCCGATGGTCGCCTCAGGAGCATTCTCTCGCCCAGCGGTTGGTCTGCCCGGGGGAAGTCCGCGACAGTTTGATGTGGTGGTTGGACCCGCAGCATCTTCGTGCGGGAATGCCGTTGCGGGAACCGGAGTGGTTGTTGCTCACCACGGATGCCAGCCTCTCGGGCTGGGGAGCGCATTGCCTCTCTCGGGTTGCGCAAGGAGTCTGGTCGGTAGAAGAGAGTGCTTGGTCGATAAATCGTTTGGAGCTCCGGGCGGTGAGGCTAGCTCTGTAGGAGTTCGCGGATCTCGTACGGCGGAAAGCCGTCCGCGTGTTTTCAGACAATCTAGTTACGGTGTCCTATGTCAACAGGCAAGGGGGCACGAGGAGCGTAACGATGCTGGAGGAGAGCCAGTTGTTGCTTCATTGGACGGAGACCCACTGTGTTAGCGTTGTCAGCGGCACATGTAGCGGGAAAGGACAACCTGCAGGCGGATTTCCTCAGTCGTCATTTTCTAGATCCCGGAGAATGGGAACTGAATGCGGCCGTGTTTCTCGACATCACGCGCAAGTGGGGCCAGCCCGTTCTGGATTTGATGGCGACGTTTCGCAATGCAAAAGCGTCTCGGTTTTACAGCAGGGGCAGGGAACACATGTCGGAGACATTCGACGGCATTGTGCAGCCCTGGCTGACGAACGGCCTGCTGTATGTGTTCCCGCCTTGGCCGATGATAGGTCGGGTGGTCCAGAGAATTGCGGGTCACGCGGGAACAGTCATTCTCATTGCCCCGGATTGGCCTCGGCGGCCGTGGTATGCGGACCTCGTACGTCTTCTGGTAGATTGACCATGGCGGCTTCCGGCACGGATCAACCTGCTGGCGCAGGGTCCCATTCTCATGCCGCAAGTGGATCGGTTCTTGCTTACGGCTTGGCTCTTGAGAGGGAAAGGCTGCGGCGTCGGGGGTACTCGTCGTCCGTGATTGCCACTCTCTTGCGCTCCAAAAGGCGGTCGACTGCGGTGGCGTATATTCGTGTATGGCGAATTTTTGAAAGTTGGTGCAACGACAGAGACTGTCGGCCTTTCGCAGCCTCCCTACCGGACATCTTGGCTTTTTTGCAAGGAGGGCTTGAAAAGGGCTTAGCGCTCAGTACTCTCAGGGTGCATCTGGCGGCTTTGGCCTGCTATAGAGGTAGGGTGCACGGCGTGTCTTTGCCCTCTCATCCGGATGTTCTGCGTTTTTTCCGAGCGGCGAAAAACATAAGGCCTCCATTGTGGCCAGTAGTTCCAGCTTGGGATTTGAACTTGGTGCTGGAGGCCTGGTCGCAACCTCCATTGCATTCCGCAGCAGCGCATGGGTTGAAGGAGCTTTCGTGGAAAACGGCCTTTCTGGTAGCCTTATGTTCCGCTAGGCGGATCTCGGATCTTCAAGCCCTTTCGTGTCGGGAGCCGTACTTGCAGTTTTCGGCAGACAAGGTGTGGCTGCGCTCGGTTCCCTCCTACCTGCCGAAGGTGGTTTCCAGTTTTCACTTGAATCAGCCGATCTCTCTTCCTACTTTTTCGGATAGCGTTTTGGGGGCGCAGGATCGCGTTCTTCGGCAGTTCGACATGGGTAGAGTCCTACGGCGGTACTTACGAAAGACGGCTCCCTTTCGCAGATCAGACAGATTGTTTTGTTTGGAGGTGTCCGTCAGGGTGAAGCAGCTGCCCAAGCTTCTATTTCTCGCTGGGTAAAGCAAGCGGTGGTGGCGGCATATGAGGCGTGGGGTAAACCTCTGCCCGCGGGACTCAGAGCGCATTCTACTAGGGGGCAAGCAGCGTCCTGGGCGGAGTTCGCTTTTGTCCCTCCAGTGGACATCTGTCGGGCGGCGACGTGGTCGACGCTCCACACTTTCACGAAGCATTATCGGTTGGACCTTCAGGCTCAGAATGACGCAAGAGTCGGAGCGTCAGTTTTGCTGGCGGGGCTCGCCGGTCCCTCCCAGGTATAGGAACTGCTTTGGTACTTCCCGAGAGTTCCTGGACTGGCCCGGAGAAACGTAAAGGAAGGAGAAATTAGGCCTTACCTGCTAATTGTCTTTCCTTGAGTTCTCTCCGGGCCAGTCCAGGTCCCACCCAGTATGGCTCGTAGTTCGGTTAGGAAGTTTGGAGTAGGTCGAGCGGCGCCAGGTGTTGGTGTGACTTGGAGGTTTTTTGTTTTTTCGTGATGGATTTTGCTTATTTTACAAGTCCAGTGAGGCTTCTACCAGGGTGGATTCTGAGATCCTAGCAGGGGTCATACATTCATTCAGTAGTAAATAAGGAAGCGAATGAAACAACAAAAAAAAAAGAAATAGAGAATAAGGCTTCGAATGGGGCTCGCTTTCAGTCGATTAATTCTTGGTGGCGTTGGTGCCATATGCTGTTTGGGGAGTTTGCAGTGTTTTTGTGACATTGAGTTTCAGTTGTGTTAGGTTAAGCTGCTTTGACAAAAGTAGACTGAGCTTCTCACTCCAGTGGGGGCTAGGTAGCCTGTCAGGAGAAAGTTTTCAGTGATCAGTCCTCAGTTGCTGAAGAGATTGGAGACTACCCGAGAGTTCCTGGACTGGCCCGGAGAGAACTCAAGGAAAGACAATTAGCAGGTAAGGCCTAATTTCTCCTTGCCCATAGAAAGAAAGCCCTCTTACATGTACCCTGTCTTCTCCCTTCCCACTGAAGGTAATACCAAAGAATGTTGTTAACATATCATCTTTGGTCTCTGTATCTTATGCCATCAACATTACTTTAAATCTAATATTAAACATGTAAGGAGCCATTGAAGCTTGACCAAACCTGGAGTAATGTGATCAAATCTAGATCTATTTAACAGAATGCATACAACATTTTATATTAATTGCAAGCCATTTGTAAAATACATGGAAAATGGTGCACATCCTGACCTGGAAGTCCCAATTCCTATTTAGATACCCTATGCAAAATCAGACTTTACAATGAATATTTAGCAAATGCCAAATCCTAAGATTATATATTAAGCAGTATGCCATTCTCTCTCTAGTAATTAAGTCCCATAATGTAAGTCCGTGAATCAAGATTGTGCCAAAAGTTACTACTACTTTAACTTAGTCAGTTGACTCAATTGTATCCTATAATGATTTAAATAAAAATAATTGTTCACCATAGATATTCCCATCTTTCAATGATCACAAGTGTAAACTCAAGAACCATTTATAAAAATAAGGCCAAAACCTAATCTTGATTACCTATATAGTACTTCATTTCTGTATCATGTTTGTTCATCAGCTCAAGAAGCCGTACTTCAATCTGGGCTTGGTTTAGGAAAGCCTTCTTGTTCTTTATAATTTTAATGGCCACCCACTCCTGTTCTACACGGTCATAAGCCTTTACAACCTAAAAAAATAGATTGTTAAAAGTATGTTAACTGAATAAATAACCTAATATCAGTAAATAAGTCACATAATCAACTTTGCATTTTGCTCTGCCAATTAGACAACTTGGGCTGAATCTGGTAATTATGGCATCAGCAAGAAATAAATCAAGCAGCAGCCACAGAAGCAGCTCAAAGACAACCGTAAGAGATTAAAGTGGCACACTTGTAAAAATAACAGAATGCATAGATTTTCTTTCAAGAGCTCTTAATATCAGAACACAGGAAGGCAGCATCTAATGATGTCAGCACCTTAAATTATCAACCAAAGTAATATATTTTTGACCAGCTATTTTTAATTGATAAAATTTTAATACACAACCTGTAAGACAGACTGGCCTCATAAAGGCTACAATCCAATTAATAAGGTTCCCAACATTAGTCACTCAATTAAATTACACATTACATTTAAATGTAAAGAGATCCTTATAATAGACTATATAAAGTGCAATACTTCAAAGCACTTTAAATCAAAAGCCTTTTAGCACAATCATTGGTCCTTGAACCCCGTGCAACAAAAATCGAAATTACACTTACCTGGTAATTGTAGTTCCTTGAGTGACGACAGTTTAGTCCTCTACTCCTGGGTAGTGCACCTCCTCCTGCAGCTTGGAGACTGGACCAATCAGAAACTTTCTCCCCACTGGATGTAGCCAACTGGAACTCCCATCAGCCTCCAGTGAACTATTGACAAAGCAGACTCACAAGAGCAACAAATAAGTAGCTACATATGAAAATTTTTTTTTTTATTTTTTTATTATCATTATTATTATTATTTTTTATAAGCTTGTTAATGAAACTAGAAACAAGAACAAAGAGAGCCCCCCCTTAAACGACCACGGGGTGAGAAACTCCATAGCGCCACTCTACCTCCTTGCAAAGTCTGGCAGAAGCGATAGAGGAAGAAAGGACTACAGTTGGGAAAGGAAGAAAGGAACCCGGCTGCACTCACCTGTTAAATACATTCGATGAAGGACAATGCGTGCCGAGCTAGCCCAAAAATCACGGGCGGGACGGAGGACTAAACTGTCGTCACTCAAGGAACTACAATTACCAGGTAAGTGTAATTTTGATTTCCTTTTCGTTCCTCCAGTTTACTCCTGGGATGTAACAGAGCAGTACTAACGGGAGGGACCCTGCCAGCCGGCACGCAACACCGCCGACCCAAAACAGGCATCCCCAGACGCTAGCACATCCAACCGGTAATGCTTACTGAACGTATGCAATGACGACCATGTGGCCGGCTTACAAATCTCCACCGGCGGAACCAGAGCATGCTCCGCCCAAGAAGCTGCCTGCGCTCTCGTGGAATGAGCTCGAAGTCCCACAGGCACCAGACGGCCGTTTAATAAATACGCCGAGGCAATAGCCTCCTTAATCCACCGGGAAATGGAGGCTTTCGAAGCAGCCTCACCCTTCCTGCAGCCCCCAAACAACACAAACAGCCGGTCTGACTTGCAGAAGGAGCTAGAGACAGACAAATAGCGACGTAACACTCGTTTGACGTCCAAGCGACTCAAACCGCGATCAGAGGACTGCTCCGCATCCGCCCTCAGGACCGGGAGTGTTACGGTCTAATTGATATGAAAAGGCGAAGACACCTTGGGCAAGAAGGAGGGCACCGGATGGAGCACCACCTTGTCCTGCGAGAAACAAAGAAAGGGTTCCCGGCACGAAAGGGCTTGCAATTCAGAGATGCGCCTAGCTGAACAGATTGCCACCAAAAAGACCACCTTAAGGGTCAAGTCCTTGAGCGAACTCTGGGATAAGGGCTCGAAAGGCGCCTTGCCCAGGGCCCGTAAGACCAAATTGAAATCCCAGGCCGGAACAGAAATCCGGCGGGCAGGACGTAGTCGGGAGACCGCTTTTAGAAAACGCACGATATCACCATGGGCCCTGAGAGACACGCCCTGGATCTTACCTCTATAGCAGGACAAAGCCGCCAATTGAACCCTCAAAGAACTGGCAGCAAGGCCCTTGTCGAAGCCATCTTGCAAAAAATCCAGCACCACTGCCACAGACGCTCTGGACGCTCGTACCTGATGTCTGTAACACCAGTCCTCAAAGATGCGCCAAATGCGCACATACGCGAGCGAGGTGGACCGCTTCCGAACCTGCAGCAAGGTGGAAACGACCGACCTAGAGTAACCACGCTTCCTTAACCTCGCCCTTTCAATGGCCAAGCCGTAAGCGAGAACCGATCCACTTGTGGCATCCGAAGGGGCCCCTGAATCAGGAGCTCCGGAGACAAGGGAAGCCGCCACGGCCTGCCGACCAAGAGGCGGATCAGATCGGCGTACCAAGGACGCCGAGGCCAATCCGGCGCTATCAGCAACACCCTGCCGCGATGAGCTTCGATACGCTGAAGCACCCGACCGACCAGGGCCCACGGAGGAAACACATACAGGAGACCGAGTGCTGGCCACGGTTGAAGTAAGGCATCGATCCCCTCCGACATGGGCTCTCTCCGCCGGCTGAAGAACCGATTCGCTTTCGCCGACTGACAAGACGCCATCAAGTCCATCACCGGAACTTCCCACCGGCGAGTCAGTTGAGCGAACACGTCCGGATGCAATTCCCACTCGCCGGCATCCACGTGGACTCTGCTGAGAAAATCTGCTGCCACGTTTTCTCTTTCGGCAATGTGCGCCGCTGAAATGGCCTGTAAGCGCGGTTCCACCCAGGCAAACAGCATTTCGGACTCCTCCGCCATGGCCGCACTGCCTGTGCCGCCCTGCCGGTTGATGTACGCCACTGTAGCCGCATTGTCCGACAACACTCGCACCGCTCGGCCGGATACCAGGCTCTCGAACCATTGAAGAGTCAATAACACGGCTCTCAACTCTAGACGGTTGATCGACCAGGAGCTCTCCTCCACCGACCATTGTCCCTGAGCAAAGAGTACCCCGCAGTGCGCTCCCCAGCCCGTGAGACTGGAATCCGTGAACAGAGGGAGCCACTATGGCGTCTCCAGTGGCATCCCCGCTTGTAAGTTCTCCGGGCAGAACCACCACCGCAGAGCCTGACGTACTCTCAGCGGGCAAGGCAGACGCTTGCTCAACGAGTCGGACTGATTGGACCACCGACGAAGCAAAGCCCATTGGAGGGGCCTCATGTGAAAGCGAGTCCAAGGAACCACCTCCAGTGACGCCGCCATGGTTCCTAACACCTGAAGATAATGCCATGCCGATGGCGCCGGCTGCTTCCTGAAGTTGCGTACCAGCGTCTGAAGAACCTGCGCTCTGCGTTGTCAGAAAGACTGATCCCTTCCGGGTATCGAACCGCACTCCCAGGTACTCGAGAACCTGCGTGGGTGCTAAATGACTCTTTAGCGGATTGACCACCCAACCTAGGCTTTGCAGAAACTCCACCACCCGACGGGTGGCTTGCATGCTCTCTTCTAGGGACTTGGCCCGTATAAGCCAATCGTCGAGGTAGGGATGCACTAGTATTCCCTGCTTCCGCAACGCCGCTGCCACTACAATCATGATCTTGGTGAAGACTCGGGGAGCCGTCGCCAGGCCGAAGGGCAGCGCTTGAAATTGAAAGTGACCCCAAGGCAGAGCGAACCGCAGGAACTTCTGATGTGACGCCCTGATGGGCACATGGAGATAGGCCTCGGAGAGATCGAGAGAAGAGAGAAACTCCCCTTGCCGAACCGCCACGATGACAGATCGAAGGGTTTCCATTCGAAAATGCGTTACTCTGAGACACCGATTCACCCCTTTGAGGTCGAGGATAGGACGAAGAGAGCCGTCCTTCTTTGGCACCACGAAATATATAGAGTAGCGCCCCCAGCCAAAGGAGGCGATCTAAGGTCTGCTGAATCTGTAATGCCTTCTGAGGCCCTCTGCAGGGAGATTGAACAAACGAGTCCCTTACCGGCCCCGCTAGATCCAGCACATAGCCGTCGCGAATAATCTCTAAGACCCATTGGTCTGACGTTATGTGGGTCCAGGCGGAAAGAAACCCCCTCAGGCGTCCTCCGATTGAGTGTCCTTCCGCTGGGACCCGCAGCCCTTCATTGGGGCTTTCGAATTGCACCGGTCGCAGGCGCCGCGAAACCTCTGCTTGCCCCACGGAACCCTCGGAAACCTTGGGCTCGAGAGACAAATCGTCCCCGTTGGGAACCGCTAAACCGGGGAGAACGAAACCTGTGGAAATCTCTAACCTGTCCCCGAAAGGACTGGTTAAATTTCCCCGGCTTGGATTTATCTTCCGGAAGTCTACCTCCCTTAGACTCACCCAAATCCTTGACTAACTTATCAAGGTCCTCACCAAATAATAATCTCCCTTTAAACGGAAGCTTGCCAAGGCGAGGACCCGTCGGCCGCCCAATTCTTTAACCAAAGGGCCCGGCGTACCGCAACCAAGGACGCCATACTATTCGATAAAGCCCTAATGAGATCATAGTGCACATCTGCTAAATACGCCGATCCGGACTCCAGACGCTGGAGCTCCCGCTGCTCGTCTGGCTCCAGGGATGCCGACTGCCCGAGGTGCTGGACCCAACGGAGGCAGGCCCTTGCCACCCAAGCCCCGCAGATGGAGGCCTGCAAAGAAATCGCATCCGCTTCAAAGGACTGTTTCAACAGTCCGTCCATTTTCCGGTCCTGCGCCTCTTTCAAGGCCGCACTGCCTTCCACGGGAATAGTGGTTTTCTTCGTGACAGCCAACACCGCCGCATCAATTTTTGGGATGCGAAAACGGTCCTTGTCCTAGTCCGCCAAGGGATAGAGTTTATGCATAATACGAAGCCCCTTCAGGCCCGCTTCCGGGTGGTCCCACTCGTTCTGAATCATCTGATCTATTACCTTATGAATAGGGAACACGACGTGCGTCTGGCGCACAGCCTGAATAATGGGATCCGCAGTATCCTCCTCGCCGGCAGTCTGCTCGGACGTAAGTCGAAGCGTCTGCAGTGCCTCTACAATGAGGGCCGGCAACTCCTCTCTGCAGAAGACCCGAATGATCCTCGCCTGATCCTCAGGCTCAGCTATCTCACCTTCTTCCAAATCTTCGTAGTCACCCTCCAAGTCAATTTCCTGCCCCTCATCCTCTGGTAAATCCACCTCAGAGGGAGAACGCTCCGGCGGACGTGACCTCTTGGGAGCACGGGCCACTACCGTCTCGGGCCCCGCCAGCCCGGAAGGCAGAGCGACCGAGGGGAGAAAGTCTGATGCATAAGCAAAACAAAATCTGGGGAAAAATCCTCCAGGATCCCGGAAACCCCAGTAGTTCCCTCGGCAGGCGGAGCGGAGGGCCCAGGAGTGCAAGCCGCCCCCTGCGGCTCCGCCAACACTTCAGGCAGGGCTGAGCCGGCAGCGTCGTCCATTTGATTCTCCAGGGTGAGCGACACTGAGGCACAGCACCTACAGACCCCTGTCTCCGGAGTGGTGCTCCTGCGGGTGCCACAAATCACACACTGTGACCTAGCTGGCATGAACAAACAAACACAGCAGTCTTACCAGAAGGTGAAGGGAAAACTGCACTCCCCCTTACACTCCGGAAATGTCTGCCTACAGCCCTGAGACACGGTATACCACAAAGGGCAGTGGCTACAATCCCAACAGCTGACTTTTGTCCATTAAGGAATATCTGGCTTTATGTAATATAATTCCTGCAGAGAACACAAAAACAAGAAACCCTTCTGGAGCCCCCCAGCCCCCACGGACCTGAAACTCCAGAAGCAGGGCAAAAAGGAAAAATCAAAGAAAGAAAAGAAAAGAAAGTTATTAACGCTAAGCTCAGCTAGGGTTGAATTGGAAGAGTGCAAGGAAAAACCGCTGCCGAAGCAAAAAAGCCGCCGCCGCTGAAGCCGCGATGTTTAAAATGGCCGCGGTTTCAGTCAGCGGTTTGGCGCGCTTTCTGGATAATGGCCCTTAAGCACCGCAGCACACAGGCACCGTGAAGGCCGACTTCCCCCCACTATCCCCGGCCCGTACCTGTATGAAGGGCTCTCGTTTCAGCTGCCCGAAAACGGACACGCTGCTGAAGACGCTGCCGCTAAGCAAAGCAGCCCCGGAGCCAGCACCGCTATCAGGAAAGCAGAGGGCTGCCGGGGAGACGAGAAAGGAGCTCTACCCCGTCCAATCAAGGGGTAAGAGGTCCTGCAGCAAGCCAAACGTTAGGGGGAAGGGGGGAAGTAAGCTAGGCAGAGTAGGCTATGGTTCAAACCCCTACTGCCGACAGCTGCCGAAATTCTTTTTTTTTTTGTTGTTAAAGGAACAGCATCCTACTAAACTAAGCCACTAGAAATAAAGAGAAATAAAGAGATCTCGAAAGAAAATAAAGCAAATAGCCTGCTCCTTAGTAGTTTCTCCAGTGAGACCAGCACTTAGGCTCACAAGGTCCTCCTGCTGCATGGAGACTGGACACACTGGAGGCTGATGGGAGTTCCAGTTGGCTACATCCAGTGGGGAGAAAGTTTCTGATTGGTCCAGTCTCCAAGCTGCAAGAGGAGGTGCACTACCCAGGAGTAGAGGACTAAACTGGAGGAACGAAAAGGAACTTTTTATTATTCATTTTTTGTTTTTCAGAATACCATTCACCATCCTTAAATTAAATTAAACAAGAAAGTCTTATCAATAATTTGTTTTAAAAGATACTACGTATCTGCTCCCAGCATAACCCATAAAGGCTAGTCATTCTAATAAAGTGATGCTACCTATAGTGGATGCTTTAACATAGTATCTGGCTTTAATTCAATAAAAGTAAAATAATATAGGCAAAACATATTAAAACTGCACTACATGTGTGATATGCCTGGCAAAATAGATCAGCATAGTCTTTTGTTACTGTCCAGTTCTAAACAAATGCATCATATATTTTTTAATCAGGGTCACAAGAACATACAAAGTAAAAATACCAGATATAGCTACATATACAAATGTCATTCTCTCCATCATTCCATATAATACATAACTGCCAGCACCTGAGCTGGGATTCTTATGTATGATCCCTCTAACAATTTTAACTTTTTGAATACAACAAAAATAGCAAAACAGCCCATCTACCTTCCACCCACCCCTTCCTAACGCCATCCCAACCTCTTGGAACCAAGAGCAACCTGTTTAACTCTTAGGCAAGCCATATTTCTCAGAATGGCTCCCACACCTTGTTAAATTGTTCCAGTTTCTTCAGCCAATGGGCAGTCCGTCATTCCATATCGCAAATTTCCTACAACCTGGCCAACCACTTCTGACTGGCTAAGACATTCACTTGTTTCAATGATGCCGCAATTACCAGCTTTGCCGCATTCAGAAAGTGTTTAACCAATTTCTTTTTGCACAATTCCGCATAAAAAAGTACTTTATTCAGCAATGTGTGAGATTTTAGATTGTCATATGCCAGAAGGTCTATATCTTCTGACATTGTCACCTAATGTGACCCATGGTTCCCCTCTATCCACAACCCTGCCAACAAAATATAAGTCGTCCCAACATACATGTAGTGAAGATGCACAGGAGTCAGATGCTATCTACTTAAAACCTTATAACTGTTTTCTTGAATATTAACTGCCGCAGAAGATTTAGGCAAAGCCTCCACCATTTCTTCCCAATCTTTGATGGTATATTAAATACCCAACTCTCGTTTCCATTTTTGTTTATATCGAAAAGCAGTTTTCAAGGATCCACATAAGGTGACACTTTACTTACCAGTTAATGTCCTTTCCTTGAGTCGTATTAGACCAGCCGGACAAGCGAATTGTGTTCCCCTAACAGCTGAACCCTCCTTCATCTTCAGGAGAACATCAATGAATGACTTATGTTCAGGCAACCTATGAGTGCTTGGCTCTGAGTGGACTTGAGAGCTCCTCAATGTCAATGCACTACCAGAGAAGATGCCACCTTGGAAGTCATGGAGACTGATGCCACCGATGCCGACAGATTGGACTTAGACGAACCAAAAAGGATGATGTGCTGCTTCTCTCAACCCTTTAGCCCTCTTTTTGTCATCTGCAAACACAATTTACAAGAGGACTCCTGATCGGTCCCAAGCACTGGAGGCACCAACTATGTGTGTCCGTTATGAAGATGGTCCTTGACCACCTGAAATAATACTTATAGTTGCTGGTGAGTTCATTGGCCACGTCGCCCAGGAAATTTGCCGCAGCAAAATCAATGACTCTATTTTGGATTGTAAAATTTTAAATAACCCTCACCGGAACACCAATGCCTAAAGGGGCTGAGGCATTGTGCAAAAAACAAAGAAAATTGTAAGCATTTGAAAACCCTATCTAATGAGTTTCTAAGGGAAAATAAGAGTACTGTGATGACAGGATAAAAAGATTCATGAAAATCATGGCCAGAAAAACACGCCAAAAGAATCTGCTGAAGGTACTGACAGAGCAGAATAATACATCTGAAGGGCTCTGCAGAAAAATAGACTGAGAATAAGATGGAGCCACAGCTTCAGGCAAGAAGACGCACGCATGCATGATACAGCTTCCAAAAGCTTCTAGGAAAAGTTGGAAAAACTCCAGCTCAGGGGTTCCGTCGGATAATGTCACCCATATGTGAGGAAATTAATAATTCCCTGTTTCCTGTGGGACAATAATGTACAAAGCAGGAACAAAACGAATCCAGAATCAGCATGTGTGAACTAGTAATTGAAATCCTAGTTTCCTTAGGACAGTAAATTGCCCCAATTAGAATCAGGTGCTTATGAGTAACAAGTAAACCACTCTGCTGAATAAATCTGTATAATGGAGTTTGGCATTCTGTCTTACCTAAAGATCCAAACTATTTTGTTTGGTCTTTGCCATCAAATTTAGCGAGAACTCATCATGCCATGATCAAATAAGATTTCAAAGGATGTATAAAAAAGAATAGTTGATGCTCCTCTGTTTTGATATGGCCACAAAGACTTCTGGGGCTCTATTCATCCATTGTAAGACAGAGTTTCCACAAAAGGAAAAAGTTGAAGATTACAAAGACTCTATTTAGAAGTGGTCATATTGCTAAAATCGCACAAAGAGAAAACTGGAAAACTATCTAAAAAGTCACAAAGAACTCCAGACTAACATCTAAGATCTACCAAAACAGTTCCCGTGAACTTCTTATTTTGAATCATTTAGAGGTAAGCAGTACGCCTTAATGTGCTCAGAAACAGTACAATCAGCCATTCAACAGTACTATTTGTCACTTAAGCAAATACACAACTCATGGTTCCAAGTCAAGAAACAGAGGGAGCTGGATTCCAGTATCCAAGGAAACTACCTAGAATGTGTTAGCTTGGAATGGACATGCTATCCTGAGAAGATGTGATATGAAGTTAAGTAACACAGATGTTATAAGTGATTCCAAACATTTTGCTGATAAAAACTTCTGATTTTGGCCAATGATTTCATAAGTGCCTGAACCTCTATGTGGTGAAGTCTATTAACCGCAGTAATACTAGTATGGCACACAGATGAGTTTCCTCAGTATAATGAGATACATAGTAAATATTTTTTTTTCATTAACTGCAAATGTAAAATAATATTATTTAAGATGAGTGATCCTTTTCTTTTCTTAACATCTAAAGATCTGCAAGACTTTCTTATTGTGGTTGATGTGAAGGTTCGTGCAACCACCATCAAGACAAAAATAAATGGGAATGGTGTTTATGGTGGGACTTGTGATAAGGAAGCTTATCATAGCTCAAGAAGGAGCTATAGAAAAGGTGAAGTGACTCTGAACAAGCAACCTGTCAGTTCTGGTAGAAATAAGAAAACAGAATTTTCCCATAAAAGACTACCAGTCCCAGAATGCACCAGGTTTCCAACAGCCATTAGAGGAGCTGAAGTGGGGAAACGTGTGTTCAATCAGGAGGGCTATGAGGTAATCCCTAAGCACTCATCTCAAAGGGCAGGGCCTGATTCAGCACAGCTGCGCTGTATTAGGGGGGAGCACTCATCTAAGCAGAATAAAGGTAGAGTTTATTCTACAGAGAATCAGTATCCTGAGAATCAGCTTGAGCTTGATCATCTTGATCATCAGGAGGATCATCAGAAGCAGAAGCCAAACCGGACGGACAGAGAGGGAAAGAAACCCTTTGGAATAAGGAAGAGAAAAGCCTTTGAGAGGTCTAGAAGAGTCCAGAGCAGTACGTATACTGGGAGGCATTCCAAGGGCCAGCATACACCATTGGACTGGGGAAAGCCAGAGGAATGGTGCTGCAGAGCTAGGAATCTCCAGACGGTACCTGTGAGAGAGACGGCTGCACGTGGAAGGGACCCTAAGACCCGTGCCAGAAGGTATGTGAAGAGAGATCCAGTGTCCAGGGATCTGGATTGGAAGGCTGGACATAAGAACTGGACTACATACTGGCCAGGCTATATAGAGAGGAACTCTAACAGCAATGGAAGCTCAGGTATGAACACTGATCTATGCCCTAGCTATAACCTTGAAAGACAGCAGGGAAACAAGTATTCTCCTGAAAGTGCTCCATTGGGACATTCATCTGTGCCAATCCATGATATTGAACCCATGCTTGTTGAAGAAGAGGGGGTGATAGCATATGAAGAATCTGTTTACATGGACTGCTCTCTGTCTAAACTCCTTTGGTGATTTTCTGTTATAAAGTACAGCAACCATCACAAAGAAATACAAACTTGTTCTTTAATCTACTCAGAAAAGCTCCTGAGTAGTATTTTTTTAGCCACGCAGTAGAAAGCAAGCCAGCTAAGGGGTTTCAGCTGGATAACTGCTAGCAATTGAGCCTTACCTAATTGCTTGTGAGCTAGGGGAGAATCACTTCTGAATCTATGTGGGAAGATATAAGAAGTTAACCTGAAAAGAACAGTTTTTTTCTTTCTTTGTAGCTTTTGGTTTGTTGTTTAATACATGCTAAGAAAATATTAGCTAAGCCTACAGAAAAGACCAGTTTGTTATCAACCAGGTCTTTATTTCTTTTGCTTTGATTGCCTGACAAGTTTAAAGGTTGTTTTCCTTATTTTGTTTTTCCAAGTTTAACACTGAAAGCAAGTAACCTGATTTATGTGCTACCAAGCATATCTGTGTTGGGAGAAATAACCCCATAAATAAATATCTTATTGGCTTTACCCAAAAGCACAACTATTGTAAACCGCTCTAATGCTTTGGCCTGAGCGGTATATCAAATGTAATAAACATAAACATAAACATAATTATTGTGAGCAGCTGTGTCTGGTGTGAATGGACTGCATTGCCCACAATCCCTTGCAAATCATATAGATATATGCATTTGCCAAGACTGTGAAGATTCTCACCCAGGCAGCCGTCTGACAGACTATGTAGGAAGAAACCATTGTTCTCTAAAAGTAATGCCATCTATCTCAGGTTCATGAAAGAGCATCTGGATGATTTCTGGAATAATATTTCCTAAGCGGATTAGTCGTAAATTTAACTTTCCAGTCAAACATTTTTAATTAGAGTTGCTAACTTGTGCTAACATTTTAGTGAACACAAACAACACTGCATTAGTAAATAGGCTCTATTACATAAAATGGCACCTGTAGCAAAATAATGAGCACTAATGTAATAAAGCGTAGTTACTCACCTGTAACAGGTGATCTCCGGGAACAGCAGGAATTTAGACTTCACATATGGGTATCGCCGGTACCGACGGGGCCTGCGCAGGAACGCCCCCCAGCGTCCAATAGGAAAGCTTTTGGGAGCATCCCACAGTGCCTACGTGCTGCCTTCCCGCCTTTCCCAACTGTCCATCTCCAGTTGAGTTTAAAGCTGAGACAAAACAGAGAGGGAAAGAGAGAAAGAGATACATACAGAGATACAACTCCAAGGGGAGGTGGGTGGGTTGTGAAGACTAAATTCCTGCTGTTCCCGGAGATCACCTGTTACAGGTGAGTAACTATGCTATCTCCAGGAACAAGCAGGAATGTAGTCTTCACATATGGGGACTCCCTAGCTGCAGATGCCAGGGAGAAACCCCAGACGTTGTGTGCCCTTGTGAAAGGGCTCCACTTCCCCCCATGGATCTCTGGCATCCTATCAGGGATGGTGGGTAGGAGTTGATTAAGTATGGAACAGGTGTTGAAGAACAACCTGCCAAACAAGGAATCCCGGTGGGAGTCCTTGTCTAAGCAGTAATGGGCTGTGAAGGTATGAACTGAAGTCCAAGTAGCTGCTTGGCAGATGTCATCAATAGACACAGAGTGAAGATGAGCCAAAGAGACTGCCATGGCTCTCACATTGTGAGCTGTGACACGGCCTTCCAGAGGAAGGTTTTTACTCTCATAAGCAAAAGATATACACTGTGCAATCCAGTTGGACAGTGTTCTCTTGGAGACTGAAAGTCCCAAATGACTAGGATCAAAAGCAACAAAAAGTTGAGAGGACTTCCTATGTTGCTGTTTCCTTTGTAAGTAAAAGGCCAGAGTCCTTTTACAATCCAAAGTATGAAGATTCCTTTCTGCATTTGCGGCATGAGGCCTTGGGAAGAATACAGGAAAGTAAACCACTTGGTTTAAATGAAAAGGTGACACCACCTTTGGCATAAAGTGTGAATGTGTCCTAAGGACTACCTTATCATGATGGAACCTTGTATAAGGAGGATCAGCCACCAACGCTTGCAATTCACTGATGCGACGTGCTGATGTAATTGCAATGAGAAAGATGACGTTCCAGGAAAGGAATTTCAAAGAGATAGTGGCTAATGGTTCAAAGGGCGGTTTCATGAGCTGCCCAAGAACCAGATTTAAGTCCCATGCCACCGGTGGAGGCTTAATGGGAGGCTTAGTTAAAAGAAGGCCTCATAAATCTCGCTATGAGAGGATGAGAGGAAATAGGTTGTCCATTTAGAGGCTTGAAAGAAGCTGCAATGGCACTCAAATGAACTCTCATTGAATTAGTCTTAAACCCTGCATTAGATAAATGAAGGAGATACTGCAGTAATGATTCCAGAGGTATCGCAAGAGGGTTAAGACCCTTCTGCGAGCACCATATGGTAAACCTTTTCCACTTGAAAGCATAAGAGTGTCTTGTGGAAGGCTTCATGGAAGCATAAAGGATATCCTTTAACTGCTGAGAAAGGTTAAGACCGTGAAGTTTGTGATAAGCTCAGGAAGGAGCTATAGTAAAGGTGAAGTGACTCTGAACAAGCAACCTGTCAGTTCTGGTAGAAATAAGAAAACAGAATTTTCCCATAAAAGACTACCAGTCCCAGAATGCACCAGGTTTCCAACAGCCATTAGAGGAGCTGAAGTGGGGAAACGTGTGTTCAATCAGGAGGGCTATGAGGTAATCCCTAAGCACTCATCTCAAAGGGCAGGGCCTGATTCAGCACAGCTGCGCTGTGCTAGGGTGGAGCACTCATCTAGGCAGAATAAAGGTAGAGTTTATTCTACAGAGAATTATCCTCAGAATCCTTATCCTCAGGATCAGCTTGGATATCCTCATCTTGGACATCTTCATCATCTGGAGGATCATCAGAAGCAGAAGCCAGAGCGAACGGACAGAAAGGGCAAGAAACCCTTTGGAAGAAAGAAGAGAAAAGCATTTGGGAGGTCTAAAGGAGTCCAGAGCAGTACGTATACTGGGAGACATTCAAAAGGCCAGCATACACCATTGGACTGGGGAAAGCCAGAGGAATGGTGCTGCAAAGCTAGGAATCTCCAGAGAGTACCTGTGAGGGAGACGGCTGCACTTGGAAGGGACCCTAGGACCCTTGCCAGAAGGTATGTGAAGAGAGATCAGTGTCCAGGGATCTGGATTGGAAGGCTGGACATAAGAACTGGACTACATACTGGCCAGGCTATTTAGAGAGGAACTCTAACAGCAATGGAAGCTCAGGTATGAACACTGATCTATGCCCTAGCTATAACCTTGAAAGACAGCAGGGAAACAAGTATTCTCCTGAGAGTGCTACATTGAGAAATTCCTCTGTGCCAATCCATGATATTGAACCCATGATTGTTGAAGAAGGGGGAGCGGTCTTAGATACAGGCTGTGAATATATGGATTGCTCTCTGTCTAAACTCCTTTGGTAATTTTCTGTTACAAAGTACAACAACCATCACAAAGAAATACAAACTTGTTCTTTAATCTACTCAGAAAAGCTCCTGAAGTAGGATTTGAGCCACACAGTAGAAAGCAAGCCAGCTAAGGGGTTTCAGCTGGGTAACTGCTAGCAATTGAGCCTTACCTAATTGCTTGTGAGCTCTGAGGGAATCACTTCTGAATCTATGTGTGAAGATATAAGAAGTTAACCTGAAAAGAACAGCTTTTCCTTTCTTTGTGGGTTTTGCTTGTTGTTTGCAGCCTTGCTAAGAAAATATTAGCTAGAGCCTACAGAAAAGACCAGTTTGTTACCAACCAGGTCTTTATTCTTTTGCTTTGATTGCCTGACAAGTTCAACTGTTTTCCTGATTTTGTTTTTCTAAGTTTAACACTGAAAGCAAGTATCCTGTTTTATGTGCTACCAAGCATATCTGTGTTGGGAGAAATAACCCTATAAATAAATATCTTATTGGCTTTACACCCAAGCACAACTAATTATTGTGAGCAGCTGTGTCTGATGTGAATGGACTGCATTTCCCACAATCCCTTGCAAATCATATTGATATATGCACTTGCCAAGACTGTGAACATTCTCACCCAGGCAGCCGTCTGACAAATGGCGTAGTTTTTCGGATTGCTTTTGCGCAAAGGGATTTACTTGCTAAGGATTACAACTCAAGTCTGAAGGAAAAGACAGTTCAAGCTTAAAAGCTGAAAGAAAAGATTTTCCCTCAACTGCACTTTGGAGGAGAGGTGGCTGTTCCAGGTAGTTGTTCCAGGAAGAAAAGACCCTGTGCAGAGCTGGATTCATCACTGGCATAAGGTAACAAGTACCTGGGCATGTCTAGTGGTGGATGGGAGTAAGGCACAGGGGTAATTGAAAAAAAAAAAGTAGAAAAAACACCTGTTTGGAAGGTGGTGCACTGTGGGGTTTTTTTTGTGTTTTCTTGCAGGGATCAAGATGGATCCAAAGGAACTAGCTCAATGGATGGCAGCCCAGTTTAGCAGGCAACAGGAGCTATCGCAGCAAGCTCAGGACACTGCTATGAAAGCCTTAATGGACCAGCAGAAGCCAGTGCTTGATCTGGTGCAAGCCCTAGTTAAACTGCAGAACCAAAGTGGACCAGATGCAAGACCAGCAGTAAATACTGGTACACCACATGTGGACAGTGTGGGACTCAATCAGGGAATTGGGGCATTTAGTTTTGGGAAGCTAACTCCAGATGATAATGTTGATGATTTTCTAGAGTCTTTTGAAAGAGTGGCACAAGCATTAGCATGGCCAGAGACCCAGTGGGCAGTAAGGCTGGCAGCCTCATTAACTGGAGAGGCACTTGCAGCTTATAGAGCAATGCCAGCAGCCCAGGCTTTGAATTATAAGGATGTAAAGGCTGCTATTAGAGATCGCCTAGGGTTGTCTATTTCAGAGTATAGGCGAATGTTTAGAGCTACTACATTGAGAGTGGGTGAAACACCCAGGGCTCTGAGTCAGAGAATCAGAGGATTAGCTGTAAAATGGTTGGAGCCTGAGCAAAAGACGGTAGAAATGTTATTAGACATTATTATGCTTGAACAATTTATGTCTGCTGTGCCTAACGATTTGCACACTTTCCTTATACAGCAAAATTGCCAAAGTCTTGGAGAGGCAACCATGCTAGCAGAGAGATTCTTGGAAGCCACGCAGGCTTGCCATAGAATGGGTGGCCCTCTGAAGATGGGTGCTGAGGCAAGCTGTGCTGTATCAGAAAAGAAAATAGTTAAAAATGTTTCTGAAAATAAATGTACTGTGCCAAAGCAGATGACACAGTGGAGTGAAAAGAAATGTTTCAAGTGTGGAAAATGGGGACATTTAGAAAAGGGATGTCAGACACACACTAGCTTAGTGGGTGTGGATTTAAAACAGCCCAAAGAAGGATTTATTTTGATGGTTGATGTGCAAGGAATTACCACAAATGCTTTGTTAGACTCTGGGGCAGACCAGAGTATGATGTCAAAAAGGCTTTGGAAGAGAATAGAG
This sequence comes from Ichthyophis bannanicus, assembly GCA_033557465.1. NCBI lineage: Eukaryota > Metazoa > Chordata > Amphibia > Gymnophiona > Ichthyophiidae > Ichthyophis > Ichthyophis bannanicus. The sequence continues at coordinate 875,570,874 of CM066035.1, read as the reverse complement.
GCCCAAGAAGGATTTGTGCCTAGAACCCCTGAAAGCCAAGTTCACATCAGATGCATTCATGGTGCTGCCACATCATATCCCACTTATAGGCTAAAGGTTAAGTGCCTGGGGAAACAAGAGGAAGTCCTTTTAGCAGTGGTGCCTAGGCTACCCTTTGATTTGGTTCTAGGAACAGACTGGCCAAGGTTTAAGCAGGGTCTAGTGGAAGGACTAGGAAAGAAGGAGGGAGAAGGATTAATGGTAATAGCTCCCGGGCCTTTATTTGGAAGTCCTCAGACCCCAGCTAAAAAGATGGTTAAGCGTCCAGAAGACCAAGCTACCCAAAAGCAGACATTCGTCTTAAAGTACCATAGGGTCACAGAAAAGGCCCAAGCACCTAAGCGGGCAACCCCTCAAGCTGCTAGGTTTGACCTGTGCAGCATAGAAAATGTGACTGTACCTAGCCAAGGGAGAGCCCTGGTTGACACTGGTCTCCAAGTGGAAATACCTATTGGATGCTATGGGAGAGTAACCCCAAGGTCCGGATTAGCCCTTAAATATTTCATCGATGTGGGTGCGGGAGTAATTGATCCCGATTACAGGGGCAATATTAAAGTTCTGTTATTTAATTTTGGACAGAATGATTATCACGTGAAGACAGGAGACAGAATTGCCCAATTGATCTGTGAGAGACTGGGTTTTCCACCTGTGGAGGAGGTCACATCCCTGGAAAATTCTGAGCGTGGAACCAAAGGCTTTGGTTCTACTGATGTCAAAGGGGTTAAAAGCCTAGCTGCCACCTGTGCCCGAGAGAGGGAGGTGAATGAAGAGGAAGATTTGGGACCCCAGGTATCTGATTGTAAAGAAAAATCAGAGCCCCAAATAGGGGAGGACCTACAGGAAGAACCTACAACCTACAATAGGGGAGGACCTACAACAGGAAGAAATTAGGAAATTGCTTAAAGAATTCCCAGATGTGTTGACACCCATACCTGGGGAGACAGATTTGGTTGCCCATGAAATAATAACTCCACCTGGGAAATTAGTTCGTCAAAGGCCATACCGCTTGCCTGAAGCCAAGAGACAGGAAATTGTGGCACAAGTCCAGGAGATGTTGGACATAGGAGTAATAGAGGAGTCAAAGAGTCCCTGGAATAGCCCCATAGTCCTGGTGCCGAAGCCTGATGGATCTTTAAGATTTTGTATTGACTTCCGGCAGGTAAACGCAATATCAGTTTTTGATGCATATCCAATGCCAAGAATTGAAGAGCTGTTGGACCAGCTTGGACAAGCTCAATACTTAACCACCCTTGATATGACAAAAGGATATTGGCAAATCCCTCTAACCAGGGAGTCAAAGCCGAAGACTGCGTTCAGCACCCCCGTTGGCCTTTTCCAGTTCAAGAGGATGCCTTTCAGACTGCATGGAGCGGCAGCTACCTGCCAAAGGTTAGTGGATCAGGTACTTCGACCCCACCAAAATTATGCTTTTGCATATATGGATGATGTCATAATCCATAGTAACACCTGGGCGGAGCATCTAAAGAGGATCAGGGCAGTCTTGTGCTCCATGAAGCAAGCGGGAATCACTTTAAACCCGAAGAAGTGTGCCTTTGCAAATAGGGAGGTAAAATACCTGGGCCACCTAGTGGGAAGAGGAAAAATTAAACCTCTAATGAGTAAGGTAGATAGCATCAGGAATTTTCCTCCTCCAACAACAAAGAAACAACTAAGAAGTTTCTTGGGACTTATTGGATACTACCGCAGATTTATACCGCAATTTGCAGAGAAAAGTGCAATTTTCACGGATATGCTGCGGAAGAATTGTCCAAACCAGCTAAAGTGGACACCTGAAGCTGAAAAAGCATTTTCAGTCTTAAAAGGAAAAATGTGTATAGGACCGGTACTGAAAGGGGTGGACTTCAAGAAACCCTTTCTGGTTCAAACAGATGCATCGGATGTAGGGCTAGGAGCGGTTCTATCCCAGTGTCATGAAGGGGAGGAGCATCCTGTGATGTACCTGAGCAGGAAGTTGTCACCGGCTGAACAAAAGTATTCCACAATAGAAAAGGAATGTTTAGCTATAAAGTGGTCAGTGGAGGCGTTAAGGTTTTACCTTACAGGGAGAAAGTTCCAGTTGGTCACAGACCATGCCACACTTAAGTGGTTGCAGCAAATGAAGAACCACAATGCCAGGTTGACACGCTGGTACATGGCCTTACAGGCATTTTATTTTCAAGTGGAACATCGTGCTGGGAAGTTACACAAGAATGCGGATGCCCTTTCCCGTATTACGGACTGTAGGGAAGAAGTTTCACCAGTTAAACCAGTCCGTAATAACTTAAGCAGGGGGGTATGTGATAAGGAACCTTATCATAGCTCAGGAAGGAGCTATAGTAAAGGTGAAGTGACTCTGAACAAGCAACCTGTCAGTTCTGGTAGAAATAAGAAAACAGAATTTTCCCATAAAAGACTACCAGTCCCAGAATGCACCAGGTTTCCAACAGCCATTAGAGGAGCTGAAGTGGGGAAACGTGTGTTCAATCAGGAGGGCTATGAGGTAATCCCTAAGCACTCATCTCAAAGGGCAGGGCCTGATTCAGCACAGCTGCGCTGTGCTAGGGTGGAGCACTCATCTAGGCAGAATAAAGGTAGAGTTTATTCTACAGAGAATTATCCTCAGAATCCTTATCCTCAGGATCAGCTTGGATATCCTCATCTTGGACATCTTCATCATCTGGAGGATCATCAGAAGCAGAAGCCAGAGCGAACGGACAGAAAGGGCGAGAAACCCTTTGGAAGAAAGAAGAGAAAAGCATTTGGGAGGTCTAAAGGAGTCCAGAGCAGTACGTATACTGGGAGACATTCAAAAGGCCAGCATACACCATTGGACTGGGGAAAGCCAGAGGAATGGTGCTGCAGAGCTAGGAATCTCCAGAGGGTACCTGTGAGGGAGACGGCTGCACTTGGAAGGGACCCTAGGACCCGTGCCAGAAGGTATGTGGAGAGAGATCCAGTGTCCAGAGATCTGGATTGGAAGGCTGGACATAAGAACTGGACTACATACTGGCCAGGCTATTTAGAGAGGAACTCTAACAGCAATGGAAGCTCAGGTATGAACACTGATCTATGCCCTAGCTATAACCTTGAAAGACAGCAGGGAAACAAGTATTCTCCTGAGAGTGCTACATTGAGGAATTCCTCTGTGCCAATCTATGATATTGAACCCATGATTGTTGAAGAAGGGGGAGCGGTCTTAGATACAGGCTGTGAATATATGGATTGCTCTCTGTCTAAACTCCTTTGGTAATTTTCTGTTACAAAGTACAACCATCACAAAGAAATACAAACTTGTTCTTTAATCTACTCAGAAAAGCTCCTGAAGTAGGATTTGAGCCACACAGTAGAAAGCAAGCCAGCTAAGGGGTTTCAGCTGGGTAACTGCTAGCAATTGAGCCTTACCTAATTGCTTGTGAGCTCTGAGGGAATCACCTCTGAATCTATGTGTGAAGATATAAGAAGTTAACCTGAAAAGAACAGTTTTTCCTTTCTTTGTGGGTTTTGCTTGTTGATTGCAGCCTTGCTAAGAAAATATTAGCTAGAGCCTACAGAAAAGATCAGTTTGTTACCAACCAGGTCTTTATTCTTTTGCTTTGATTGCCTGACAAGTTCAACTGTTGTTTTCCTGATTTTGTTTTTCTAAGTTTAACACTGAAAGCAAGTATCCTGTTTTATGTGCTACCAAGCATATCTGTGTTGGGAGAAATAACCCCATAAATAAATATCAAGCACAACTAATTATTGTGAGCAGCTGTGTCTGGTGTGAATGGACTGCATTTCCCACAATCCCTTGCAAATCATATTGATATATGCACTTGCCAAGACTGTCAACATTCTCACCCAGGCAGCCGTCTGACAAGTTCTAGGCTTTCAGCAACCAGACCCTGAGATGCAGAGACTGGGGGAAATGGGATGCCACAGCATCCCGTTCTCCTGAGAAAGGAGATGTGGAGCAGATCCTAACTCCAGAGGCGGAGCTTGAGAGAGATGTAGGAGCAGAGGGTACCACATTTGCCGTGGCCATTGTGGAGCTATGAGAATCATATGACCTCTGTCTCTCTGAAGCTTGAACAGCGTTTTGGGAATTAGGGGAATGGGTGGAAAGGCATACAGGAAGTCCTGGCCCCAATGGAGGAGGAAAGCATCCCTGGCCTGACAACCCTGAGCCGGAATTCTGGAACAAAACCGGGGAACTTTGGCATTCAGCGGACTTGCGAAGAGGTCTATGTCCGGGGTTCCCCAAATTTGGAAAATTTTGGCCACCGTGTCTGCATGGAGAGACCATTCGTGTGGAAGCAGAACTGGACTGAGTCTGTCTGCCCAAGAGTTTTGAATGCCTGGAAGATACACCGCAAGGAGATGAATCTGATGCTCTCTGACGAGTGCCCATAGTCGCAAAGCTTCGTTGCATAGCGGCACAGAGCCTGTTCCGCCCTGCTTGTTCACATGGAACATGGCTACTTGATTGTCCATTTGAACCAGGACTGTCTTGTAGCTGAGCTGGGTGTGGAATACTCAAAGAGTAAGGAAGATTACTCTGAGTTTCAGGAGATTGATATGTAGATAGGTCTCCTGTGCAGTCCAGGTACCCTGGATAGAGAGGCCTTGCAGGTGGGCTCCCCAACCCACCTGTGAGGCATCTGTTGTTAGAGTGGTTTGGGGTGGAGGTTGCTGAAAAGGAGACCCCAACAAAAGATTTTGGGGCGATTGCCACCATTGGAGGGACAAAATAAGGCGATCTGAGTTTGCTATTTTGTCTGACAGGCATCTTGATGCCTGAGTCCATTGAGTGGATAAAGTCCACTGGGCTGCCCTCATATGGAGGCGAGCATAAACAACCACATGTACGGTGGATGCCATGTGGATAGCAATTGTAACATTTCCCGAGCAGTGAGGTGAGGTTTTAGCACTGCTTGGGAAGCTAACTGCACAATGCGAAGGCAGCGGGGCTGTGGAAGGTAGGCCCTTGTCTGTCTGGTATCCAGCAGAGCTCCTATAAACTCTAGGGACTGAGTGGGAGCAAGGTTGGATTTTGGGAAGTTTATGACAAGTCCCAAATACTGAAGGATGCGCATTTTGCGAGAGAGAGAAACCCTGGCCTCTGGCTCTGAAGGGGCTCGAATGAGCCAGTCGTCTAAGTAAGGGAAGACGAATATTCCTAGGGTGCAAAGAAATGCTGTCACCACAGCCATGCATTTTGTGAACACCCTTGGTGCCGAGGACAGGCCAAAAGGAAGACGACGAAATTAGACTTACCTGCTAATTGTTGTTCCTTAAGGAACTCTAGTCCAGTCCCGGAACCAGTGAGTCTAGAATCCCCTCCAGCAGCTTTGGAGACTGACACCTGTCATCATTTTGATGATCCCAGCCTATATATACAGTAGGACCGCCCCTTCACCTTCAGTACCTATTGACAAAGCAAACTCAGCAGAGCAACAAATAAGTAGTTAAACATGAAAAGATAGATAAACCTAGAACAAAAACTCCATACCATCTTCCCAGTCCTGCCATTTTCGTTACGAAATTCCTGTTTTGTTTTTTTGTTTTTTTAAATTTACTTTCCTGTTCTCCAAGAACCAGGGATGAAGCAGCGCTGCAACCGGAACCCAACCGGCCAGGAGCACCGGAAGAAAAGAGCAGAAGGAAACTGAGAAGGCAGTGCAGACTGGACCCTCAACGCTCAATGATTTCGGGTGGGACTCCGGGACTGGACTAGAGTTCCTTAAGGAACAACAATTAGCAGGTAAGTCTAATTACGTCTTCCTTGTCGTCCCTCCAGTCCAGTCCCGGAACCAGTGAGGATGTATCAGAGCAGTAAGGCACCTAACGGGAGGGACCAGCCAAACCAGCCTGAAGCACTGCCGCCCCAAAACGACCATCTCCCGCTGCCTGAACATCGAGCCTATAGTGTTTAGTGAACGAATGCAACGACGACCAGGTCGCCGCCCTACAAATGTCCACCGCCGGCACCAAACCGAACTCCGCCCAGGAAGTAGCCTGCGCTCTAGTCGAATGAGTCCTGAGCCCAGCCGGTAACAATCTACCCTTTAACAGATAGGCCCCCGCAATCGCTTCTTTCAACCACCTGGAAATAGACGACTTAGCCGCTGCCTCTCCCTTTCATGGGCCTCCGAAGGAGACAAATAACCTGTCCGATTTTCGGAAGGATTCCGTACCACAAAGGTAATACCGTAGCGTCCGACGGACATCCAAAAGCTATAAACGACGATCCGACTTAACCTCCGGACCACCCTCAAACACCGGAAGCGACACCACCTGGTTCACATGAAATACCGAAACCAACTTAGGCAAAAACGCCGGAACCGTACACAGCACCACCTTGTGCTCATAAAAGGATAGATAAGGTTCCTTGCAAGAGAGGGCCTGAAGCTACGAAATGTGGCGAGCCGAACATATAGCTACCAGAAACACCATTTTTAAGGTCAGATCCTTTACCGAGGCATTCCCCAACGGCTCAAACGGCTGCCACAGCAGCGACTCCAACACCACGTTCAGGTCCCATGTCGGAACCAAACATCTACGAGGAGGCCGCATAAGCAAAACCGCCCGCAAAAAGCGGCGGATGTCGCCATGCGACCCCAACACCTGGCCCTGAACCTTACCTCGAAAGCAAGAAATTGCTGCTAACTGAACCCGCAAGGAACTTGCTGCCAAACCTTTCTCCACCCCATCTTGCAAGAAGGAAAGAATTTGGGGCAGCGACTTCCGCAACGGCCGCAAGCGCCGCTCTTCGCACCAGCCTTCAAAGATACGCCAGACCCGAAAATAAGCCAGGGACGTAGAACGTCTCTGTGCCTTCAACAAGGTCGAAATGACCTCTGGGGAATATCCGCGAGCTCTTAGCCTAGCCCGCTCAAGAGCCATGCCGTAAGCGAGAATCGAGCCACGTCCGGCATCCATAATGGCCCCTGACGCAAGAGATCCGGTTGAAGAGGCAGCTTCCAGGGGTCCGCCACCAACAGACGAATGAGATCCGCATACCACGGTCGCCTGGGCCAGTCGGGCGCAATCAAAATCACCCGGCCCGGATGCCCCTCTATGCACTGCACCACTCGACCGATCAGAACCCACGGAGGGAACACATAAAGCAGACCCCCACCCCCCCCGAGGCTAGCTCTGCACTAGGGCATCCATCCCTTCCACCATCCGTTCTCTCCTCTGGCTGTAAAACCTGTCCACCTGCGCCGAGTCAAACGTCGCCATGAGATCCATGATCGGACGACCCCAACGCCTGACAAGCAGGGAAAACACCTCCGGATGGAGCACCCACTCTCCCGGATCTACTCTGTGACGACTGAGGAAATCGGCCTCGACATTGTGTACCCCGGCCACGTGTTGCGCCGACAATCTTAGCAGATGCCTCTCTGCCCAACTCAGCAGCTGGCTTGCCTCTTCCTTGAGAGCCGCGCTGCCTGTGCCTCCCTGGCGATTGATATAGGCCACCGCCACAGCGTTGTCGGACAGCACCCTTACCGCTGTCCGTTGCAAGCAGACTTGAAACTGTAGAAGAGCCAGGAACACCGCTCTCAACTCTAATTTGTTTATGGAGTAATTCCGCTCCGACGGAGACCATTGCCCCTGAGCGAACCGACCGTCGCAATGTGCCCCCCAGCCCAGCAGACTGGCATCCGTCATCAACAATGTCCATGAAGGAGGTTCTAGCGGGACCCCGGAGCTCAACGTCGGCTTCCGCAACCACCACAGGAGCTCCCGGCGCACCCCCGGCGAACACACCAGATGGCGGGATAAAGGATCCGACTGATGGGACCAGCATCGAAGAAGAGATCTCTGCGGTGGTCGCATATGAGCCCGCGCTCAAGGCACCACCTCTATCGCAGCCGCCATTGTCCCGAGCAGCTGGAGGTACTGCCATGCCGAAGGCGCCTGTCTCGCCAGGAATCTTCTCACAAGACCTCTCAATGCGCGTGCCTGACGATCCGGCAAAAACACCCTGCCCAAGCCCGTCTCGAAATGCGCTCCCAAGTACTCCAGAGACTGAGAGGGAACCAGATTGCTCTTCGCTCGATTGACCACCCAGCCCAGGCTTTCCAACACTTGCACCACCCTGGCTGTGGCCTGTACACTGTCCTCTCTCGACTTTGCTCGAATCAACCAATCGTCCAAATACGGATGGACTAACACCCCCTCCTTTCGCAGCGCCGCTGCCACCACAACCATTATCTTGGTAAAGACCCGCGGCGCCTTTGCCAGCCCAAACGGCATCGCCTGAAACTGGAAATGCCCCATGGGCAGTACGAACCGAAGGTACCGCTGATGCTCGGGCCGAATTGGAATATGCAAATAGGCTTCCGTGAGGTCTAAGGACGTGAGAAACTCTCCTTCTCTTACCGCCGTGATCACCGACCGCAAAGTTTCCATCCGGAAATGACTTACCCGGAGACACCGATTTACCCTTTTTAAATCCAAGATCGGCCGAAAGGAGCCTTCTTTCTTGGGGACCACAAAGTAAATGGAGTAACGACCGGACCCGCACTGATTCGAAGGAACGGGAACTACCGCCCGGAGCTGTAGCAACCTTTGCAACGTCTCCGCCACCGCGCATATCTTCAGCGGAGACTTGCAGGAGGAGAGCACAAAGGAATCTAAGACGGGTCGATGGAGTTCGAGAGCATAGCCCTCTCGAATGACCTCTAGAACCCATCGATCCGTGGTAAGATGGACCCAGGCAGGGTAAAACTCCCGTAAGCGACCGCCGACGGGCAGCACCTCCGCCTAAGCCCGCCTCATCTCATTGTGCTTTCTTACCGGCCGAGGACTGATAGGGAACAAAACCCCTACCTGCCCCTCAAAACCCCCTAAAGCCGTGCCCCCGCACGGGAAACCTGCTCTGCTGCGCCTGGCCAAACCAAGAAGATCGAAACCTACAAAACTCCCTTTGACCACCTTTGGAACCCTTGCTTAGGTATATCCTCCGGCAAACGACCGCCCTTGGATTCCCCAAGATCCTTCACCAACTTCTCCAAATCTTCACCAAACAAAAGCTTTCCCCTAAAAGGAAGTTTACTGAGGCGGGCTTTGGAAGAAGAATCCGCCGCCCAATTCCTTAACCAGAAATACCTGCGCGCCGCCACAACCGAGGCCATAGCCTTCACCAGACCACGAATAAGGTCATAATGAATGTCCGCGAGATACGCAGAACCGGACTCCAGACGCGCTATTTCGGTGTCCTGCGCTCCCGACCGATCCCCCTGCAGCGCTTGGGACCACCGGAGACAGGCTCTAGCAACCCATGCTCCCGCTACCGAAGCTTGCATAGAGAGAGCACTAATATCAAAAACCTGCTTCAATAGGGTATCTAATCTCCTGTCCTGGACATCCTTTAAGGCCGCAGCACCCTCAACCGGAATGGTAGTCTTTTTAGTGACTGCTGAAACCGCCGCATCCACCTTTGGAGAGCGAAAGAGATCTTTATCCTGGTCCGAAAGAGGGTATAACCTAGCGATCGCAGTAGACCCCCTTAGGGCCAATTCGGGCACGTCCCACTCTTCCTGGATCATCTTCCTAAATACCCTATGCAGGGGAAAGACGTGCTGGGGGGTACGGACAGCCTGTAACAAAGGGTCTTCCAGAACTTCTTCCGAAGCAGGCTCCACCGAGGGCATATTTAACATCTTAAGCGTCTCCGCAATCAGAACCGGAAGCTCTTCCTTCCTAAATACCATGACCACTCTACTGCGCTGTTCCTCCTCGGGCAACTCGCCCTCTTCGCGCTCGTCCTCCGAGAACCCCGGCAGTTCACCGTCCGCTGACGCCAAGTCCCCCCAAAGAGAAGGGGCAGGTTCCTCCAAGCTGTCCGCCCTACACCGCTTGTGCGGAACCGGCTGCCCCCCCCCCACCGCAAGCGCCGACCACTTCAGACCCCGAGGATCCTGAGGGGGAGTCCCTAATGCCGGTTGCAACAGCGCAAATGCTTGCTGCATCAGAGCAAAAAAGTCAGGCGGAATGTCCCCCGCCGACCTAGGCTGGCTTGTTGGTAAGCAGAGGAACCCCCCGCTCTCCCTCCGCGGGACCCGGGAGCGGTTCCCCTGAACCCTCTAGGGAAGGCGGAGGGCCAGCAGCGGACTCCGCATGATCCTTGCTTGTGCCTTCAAGCAGATTGTCCATGAGGGCTGCCTCACGCGTGCAGGGCCTGCACACCCCCGCCTCTAACAACTCACTGCGCCGTGTTACGCATACTAGGCAGCGCGGCTTAGGTGACATACTCCCCCAATCTAAGCCTGATGCTAACAAAAAGCTATTAGCCGTGCTTGTCTCACCTCGTTTTTATCTTCGTCTTTTTTTTTTTTTTATCACAGCCTGTTAGCCATCAACCAGCCCTGTTTGCTGAAATAACTGTGGCCTAACTCGAAAGGGTAGCCTGATATACCCCAACGAAGAAAGGACCGTGCAGCAAACCGCTAAGCAGTTCGCGTCTGAGAAAATGGCCGCCGCTCCGATTTTCCCACCGAAATCGGGCGAGCGGCCTGCACACACGGAGCGCTTCCCGATTCTGCCCCCGCTACCAAAATCCGACGTCCCCTGCAGGACTCACCTCCGTGGGCTGCAACCGGACAATGGGGGGGCTCACAGCACGCTGGAGCTCAGCCGGACAGCGGCTTCAGCTCCCAGCAGCAACGGCTGCTTCGCCGCGAGTGCTGTGCCTGCAACCTGCTCCTCACCCGTAGCCATGGGTTCGGGAGCAGGGAGGCCGAGGTCGAGGTGCTGGGCTCTACCACCCCCCAAATGCTCGTTTGTACGCTGGGGAGCACAAAAGGCCAAACAAAATAAAGAAAATAAAGAAAGAGAAAGGAGGGGGGATGGGGGGGGAGGAGGGGACCAGAAGAGAGGTAGAGAGGAAAAGAACCGGTCTAACCAGCCAGTCTGTCTTCCAGCTGCAGCACCAACTGAAAGCAGAGAGGAAACCCCCAATAAGCAATTATGGCAATCAAAGAAATTTAACAAAGAAATTTAAAAGGAAATCTAAAAAGAACTAAACTACTCTGCTTATTTGCGCTGAGCGAGCCTAGAGCTCATAAGCCTCTTCAGCTGCTTGGAGACTGACATACTGAAGGTGAAGGGGGGGTCCTACTGTATATATAGGCTGGGATCATCAAAATGATGACAGGTGTATTTTATTTATTTATTTTATTTAACAATTCTTTTATACCGCGCTATTAAAATCAGTGCGGTGTACATAGAACAAGAACATACTACAATGCATACAAGTAACATTGAGCTTTACATTGAACAGGGAACTTCAACAATAGGACAACCGGGGGAACTATGTACAGATTAACTTAATGGCAAGGTGTAAGTCTCCAAAGCTGCTGGAGGGGATTCTAGACTCACTGGTTCCGGACTGGACTAGAGGGACGACAAGGAACCCTGTATTGGTAGTGCTTCCCTTGAAATAGAAAGCGAAGGAACTTTCGATGTGTTGGAAAGATGAGAACATGAGTGTACGCATCCTTGAGATCTAGAGAACAAAGCCAATCCTGACTCTGAAGGTATGGCAGCAGAGTTCCTAGAGAAATCATTTTGAACTTCTCTTTGAACAGGAATTTGTTCAATTCTCTGAGGTCTAAAATGGGTCTGTGTCCTCCTGTTTTCTTTGGAATAAGGAAATAGGGGGAGTAGAACCCTGTACCCTGTTGGAGAATGGGTTCCTCTTCTATTGCCCCTTGGGCAAGAAGCATAGTGACCTAACTGGTCGTTGAGAGAGGTCTGAGAATTGTAGGAGGGGGTATGCTGAGGAAATGAAGCTTGTACCCCTCTCTTACAATAGACAGAGTCCAATTTTCTACTGTTATCTGCCGCCATCTGGGGGCAAAATGACAAACTTCCTGGAATGGTGGAAGGCTCTGGGCCATTCAGGGCCAGGAAGGCAAAGTTCTCTAGATAGGAGTCAAAGCCCCTGTGGAGGTGGAGGCTGAGTCTGCTGAGCCGGATGAGGCTTAGCAGCTTTTATTTTTCTTTGCCTAGGTTGTTGCTGCTGTCTCTTTTGGGCAGACTGACCTAAACAATGCCCCTGCTGGGTATAGGAGGGATAAAACTTTTTCTTGTTACTTAAGAATGGTTTCTTGTAGGATTTTTTCCTTGCAGGATCAGCTGTAGATTTAGACAATCTATCCAAAGTGATTTTGTCAGCATCTATCTCATTAGCTTTTTCCTGCCAATTCTTGTCAAAGAGATTCTCTCCTGTGCAAAGAATATTCCCTAGTTTATCCTCTACCCAAAGTTCCAAATCAGATACCTGGAGCCAGGCAATCCTACGTGCACGTATGGCAATAGTAGAGGTTCTGCTTATGCACTCAAAGCCGTCAAAGGCTGCACCATTCATAAACTTGGAAACATCCTGAGCATGTTTGACAAGGGCAAGGTAATCCTGCCTCTTATCATCAGGAAGGAGAGGGCTCATAAGCTCTAAATCTCCCGTGACCTCCTTAAGGAACATTCCCATTTATAATATATAGGAACTGATCCTAGCAGAAAGCATGGAAGCCTGGACATCCAAAGGCGTCAAGAGTCCTACACATTCACGTCCTGGAGGATTAGATGCATGCCTTTTTGCACTCTTGATCCTTCTCATAGCTGATTCCACCACCATGGAATGGTGTGGTAGCTGAGTCTTCTGAAACCCAGGACAAGGAGGAACTCGATACATGGTGTCGAGTCTTCGAGAGTGAGGAGATGTGGTCAGAGGTGTTTCCTACATACTTAACATGAGATCATGCAAGATCTCATGAATAAGTAAGGATAGCGGCCTCCTTGGGAGCTTTAGGGTATTGTAGGATTTCTAATGCCTTTGCCCTAGGCTCTTTTTCAGGAGCCACTGTGATGGGAAGACCTCGAGCCACATCTCGGATAAAATCCTGAAAGGACATATCCTCTGGTGGAGACATCCTACACTGAGGAGAAGAAGAATCCTGAGGAAGAAGTACTCTGGTATCGGCAGAGCTGTCAGAGTCTTCAGACTCATCCGAGGATTCAAAGTATATCGGCAGAGCTGTCAGAGTCTTCAGACTCATCCGAGGATTCAAAGTATCTCCGATACGGATTATCGTGCAAGGCATGGTACCGGTACCGATCAAAGTCGGCATCGGAGGAGTCTGGTACAGACTTGTCGATACCGGATGGATAAGCATGACTACATTCCTACTTGTTCCTGGAGATTTTAGTCTTCACATATGGGTATCGTCGGTACCGACGGAGCCTGCGCGGGAATGCTCCCCAGTGTCCAATAGGAATACTTTTGGGAGCATCCCTCAGCACATGCGCGCTGACTTCCTGCCTTTCCAACTGTCCCTCTTCAGTTAAGTTTATAGCTGAGAGGAAAGGGATAGAGGGAAGAGACAGAGAGATAAGTCCTAGGGGAAGTGAGTGGGTTGTGAAGACTAAATTCCTGCTGTTTCTGGAGATCACCTGTTACAGGTGAGTAACTACGCTATCTCTAGGAACAAGCAGGAATGTAGTCTTCACATATGGGGACTCCCTAGCTGAAGATGCCAGGGAGATAGCCCCAGGAAGCTGCCACCCAAGTAAGGTGGGCCATGCTTCCACCCATGAATATCTTGCATCCCACCAGGGTTGGTGGGTAGGAGTTGAATTAGGTCTGGAAGAGATTTTGAAGAACAGCTTGGCCAAAGAAGGCATCCCGACGGGAGGCTTCATCTAGGCAGTAGTGGGCTGTAAAGGTGTGTACCAAAGCCCAAGTGGCTGCTCGACAAATGTCATCAATAGACACACAGAGTGAAGGTTAGCCATAGAGGCTGCCATGGCTCTTACATTATGAGCTGTGACATGGCCTTGAAGAGGAAGACTCTTACTCTCATAAGCAAAGGATATGCATTGTGCAATTCATTTGGACAGCATTCTCTTGGAGACTGAAAGTCCCAAATGACTAGAATCAAAAGCAATAAAAAGTTGAGAAGACTTTCTATGTTGCTGTGTTCTTTGTTGGTAAAAAGCCAAGGCTCTTTTACAATCCAAAGTATGAAGGTTCCTTTCTGCATTAGAGGCATGAGGCCTCGGAAAGAATACAGGAAGATAAATTGATTGATTTAAATGAAAAGGCAAAACCACCTTTGGCATAAAGCGTGGATGAGTTCTAAGAACAACCTTATCATGGTGAAACCTAGTATAAGGAGGATCAGCCACTAAAGCTTGCAATTCACTAATGCGACGTGCAGAGGTGATTGGAAATTAGGAAGATGACCTTCCAGGACAAAAGCTTTAGGGTTGTAGTGACTAAAGGTTCAAAAGGCGGTTTCATGAGCTGCCCGAGAACTAGATTTAAATCCAATGCCACCGGTGGTGGCCTGATGGGAGGCTTTGTTAATAGAATACCTCTCATAAATCTTGTTATGAGTGGATGAGAGGAAATTGGTTGTCCATTTAGAGGCTTATAAGGAAGCTGCAAATGCACTAAGATGGACTCTTATTGAATTGGTCTTTAGACCAGAATTTGATAGATGAAGTAGATACTCTAGTATCTATTCCAAAGGTATCATAAAATGGGTTTAACCCCTTCTGTGAATACCATACAGTAAAACGTTTCCACTTGAAGGCGTAAGAGCATCTTGTGGAAGGTTTTCTAGAAGCCTGAAGGATATCCTTTACCTGTTGGGAAAGGTTAAGATCCTGAAGGTCTAAGTTTTCAGCAACCAGGCCCTGAGATGCAGGGACTGGGGATTCGGGTGCCATAGCATCCCATTCTCTTGGGAGAGGAGATCTGGAGCATAGCCTAACTCCAGAGGTGCAGCTTGAGAGAGATGTAGAAGCAGGGGATACCACATTTGGCGTGGCCAACGTGGCGCTATGAGGATCATACGACCTCTGACTCTTTGAAGCTTGAAAAGTGTTTTGGGGATGAGGGGAATAGGTGGGAAGACATAGAGGAAGACGTGACCCCCAGTGAAGAAGGAGGCGTCCCTTGCCTGTCAATTTTGAGCCAGAATCCTGGAACAGAACCGGGGAAGTTTGGCATTCAGTGGACATGCAAATAGGTCTATGTCTGGGGTTCCCCAGATCTGAAATATCTTGGCCACCTGGTCTAGGTGGAGAGACCATTCGTGAGGCAGCAGTACTCGGCTGAGTTTGTCTGCCCAAAGGTTTTGAATGCCTGGAAGATATGCCATGAGAAGATGAATTTGATGCTGTATGGCGAGGGCCCATAGTCGTAAAGCTTTGTTGCATAATGACAGAGAGCCTGTTCCACCCCGCTTGTTCACGTAGAACATAACTACTTGATTGTCCGTTTGGACTAGGACTGTCTTGTAGCTGAGCTGGGCATGGAATACTCAAAGAGCTAGATAGATTGCTCTCAGTTCCAGGAGGTTTATGTGAAGACAAGCCTCCTGTGGAGTCCAGGTATCCTGGGTAGAGAGATGATGCAGGTGTGCTCCCCATCCCACCTGTGATACGTCTGTTGTTAGGGTGGCCTGGAACAGGGGTTGCTGTAAAGGAGACCCCACTAAAAGATTTTCTAGTGAATGCCACCATTGTAGGGACAAGATCAGTCATTGTGAGTTTGATATCTTGTCCGACAGACGTTCTGTGGCCTGTGTCCACTGTGTGGATAGGGTCCACTGGGCTGCTCGCATATGAAGGCGAGCGTAGAGAACCACATGAACCGTGGATGCCATATGTCCCAATAGTTGTAGTAGTTCTTGAGCAGTTATGGAGTACTTCACCGCTGTTTGAGAAGCTAGCTGCATTATACGAAGACAGCGGGGTTGTGGGAGAAAAGCAGTTGACTGTCTGGTATCTAGATGGGCTCCTATGAACTCTAGGGACTGAGACAGAGCAAGTTGGGATTTCGGGAGGTTTATGACCAATCCCAAGTATTGTAGGATTCTCATTGTGCAAGACAGTGCAGATCTGGCTTCTAGAACCGTGGGGGCTCAAATGAGCCAATCGTCCAAGTAAGGGAAGACGAATATCCCCAGGGTTCGCAGAAATGCAGCTACTACTGCCATGCATTTCGTGAATACTTTTGGTGCCAAAGCCAGACCAAAGGGAAGAACCCTGTATTGGAAATATTTCCCCTTGAAAAGGAATCGTAAGAATTTCCTGTGATCTGGATGGATCAGAATGTGAGTATATGCATCCTTTAGATCTAGAGAACCAAGCCAATCCTGACTTTCAAGGTATGGCAGAAGAGTTCCCAGAGAAATCATTTTGAACTTTTCTCGGAACAGATATTTGTTCAATTCTCTGAGGTCTAGAATGGGTCTTGTCCTCCTGTTTTCTTTGGAATAAGAAAAGAGGGGGAGTAGAACCCTGCACCCTGCTGAAGAATGGGCATGTCCTCTACTGCTCCTTGAGCAAGGAGTGTTGAGACCTCTTGATCCAGTAGATTGCCTGTAGAGGTTTGGGAATTGAACTGTCTTACGATTGTAGGAGGGGGCATACTGTGAAAATGAAGCTTGTACCCCTTTCCGACAATGGACAGAGTCCCGTTTTCTGTTGTTATTTGGTGCCATCTGTTGGCAAAATGACACAACCTGCCTGGAATGTTTAGGGGTTCTGGCCCCTTCAGAGGCAGGAAGGCTAAGTTCTCTATGAAGGAGTCAAAGCCCTTGAGGGGGCTGGGCCTGTGGAGCTGATTGAGCTCTAAGGCCTTTTGGCTTCTTTTGTCTGGATTGTTTTTGTTGATCCTTCTGGGCAACTTGACCCTGAGCTTGCCCTTGCTGGGTATAGGATGGATAAAACTTCCTCTTTTTGCTGAAAAGGGTTTTTTTATAGGGTTTCTTTTTGGCTGGAGTGGCTGTAGATTTTGACAATCTGTCTAAAGTGAGATTGTCAGTATCTATCTCATTAGCCTTCTCCTGCCAATTCTTGCCAAAGAGGTTTTCTCCTGTGCAAGGGATGTTTCCCAATTTATCCTGTACCCAAATCTCCAAGTCTGATGCCTGAAGCCAGGCAATCCGACGTGCACCAATGGCAATAGCAGATTCAAAGCAGTCAAAGGCTGCACGGTTTACAAACTTGGAGACATCTTGAGCATGCTTGACCAGAGTGAGAAAGTTCTGTCGTTTGTCTTCAGGGAGAAGGGGGCTCATAAGCTCCAAATCTCCTGTAACCTCTATGAGGAACATTCCCATATATAAAATATATGAGCTGATCCTAGCTGAAAGCATGGAAGTCTGAAAAGTTTGACGCCCAAAAGCGTCAAGAGTCCTGCATTCACGACCTGGAGGATTGGATGCATGTCTCTTTGCAGTTTTCATCCTACACATGGCTGACTCCACTACCATTAAATGGTGTGGCAGCTGAGTCTTTTGAAAACCAGGACATGGTGGAACTCGATACATGGTATCGAGTCTCCTAGAATGAGGAGATGTGGTCAAAGGTGTCTCCCACATTCTGAGCATCAAATCATGAAGAATTTCATGAATGGGCAGAGTGGCTGCTTCCTTGGGACCCTTAGGGTATTGGAGAATTTCCAATTTCTTTGCTCTAGGTTCTTTCTCAGGAGCTAACATGATTGAAAGGCCTCGGGCCACATCACGACTAAAATCCTGAAGAGACATGTCTTCCGGAGGAGACATTCTGCATTGGGGAGAAGAGGAGTCTTCCGGGAGAAACACTCTGGTACCGGCAGAATTATCAGAGTCATCGGAATCGGAGGTTTCGAAGTATCTCTGATCCCGATGTTCATGCAAAGCACGGTCTCGGTATCGATCGAAGTCGGTATCGAATTGGTCCGGTACCGATCTGTCGAAGCCAGAAAAAGTTTGCATGGGAAGGATTCCCATGGGGGCCAGTACCGTCGGTGCTGGTACCAGTATCTGTACCGGTGCCGGTACCAGTGCCCGTTGAACCACTGGTGTCAACAGTACCGCAGCTTTAAGGAGAGCTGCAAGACTGTGTTCGATAGCGAGGAATCTCTGGTCTATCGATGCTGCTGATGCCTGGGTATCAGTACCGGAAAAAGCGGCCAGAACCCCTGAGCATGGCACCGTTAGTTCTGCCGAGGTCTAAGCCCCGAGAACATCCTGGAACCCCGTTGATGCTTTTGGAGGCCGAAGCCTCCCGCCGGGGCTGTTTTGCCGGTGTAGTTTCCTCAAGGGCAATGCCAATGGCCTCTCGATGCTTTGAAGGAGAGCTACCCTTTGAGGAACGGCTCTTATGTTTAGTTACCTGAGATCCATGGGAGGAAGACGAAGCTCTTGAAGACGTCGATGCAATGGACCTGGTATCCGAAGAAAAGAGGGTACCGAGCTTTGCAGCTCAATTCTGTCTTCCTTTTTTAGTCATTTCCATACAGGAGGAACACTCAGATGGAGAATGGTCAGGGCCTAAACATTTTAGACACCAGTCATGGGTGTCGGTGATGGCCACATTTAGTACATTTTTTAAAACCACTAGCTGGTTTTTCCATCTTTTGGGAAAAATGGGGCCTAATGCCCAAAATGCCGCCTAGCACCAAAAGAAAGTTTCTGAAGAGAAACAGTTCAAAAATATATTAAAAAAAATTTTTTTTTAAAAGAAGAAAGAACCAGCGGTACCGGTAGGTGTCGTGCGGAGGCAGGCGCGACCACAAGAAAACAAGTTTAAAGAAGAAATTTTCTGCGGTGACGGGGTATGTGTCCTGTCGGCTCCGCGGAAAACAAAAAACTGAAGAGGGACAGTTGGAAAGGCGGGAAGGCAGCGCACATGTGCTGAGGGATGCTCCAAAAAGCGTTACTATTGGACGCTGGGGAGTGTTCTTGCGCAGGCTCCGTCGGTACTGACGATACCAATATGTGAAGACTACATTCCTGCTTGGTCCTGGAGATTGCAAGTTAACAACTTTAGCTGTTTGGCAAAAACCAAACACTACCTTCAATGTAAGAACTACATCCCAGCTGTCAGTCATGGTATTAGAGATATTATGGTGTGGAATATTATTCCAACAGGATATGGATAGCTTGACATCATTGATAGAAACATGAATTCTACTCCATTCGAGAAAATTCTGAAGGAGTACGTCACAGGCCATCTGTCTGTGAGTTGAAGAAGAAATTTTACATACCTGATAATTTCCTTTCCTTGAATCCTGCTAGACAAGTCCAGACAATAGGTTATTCTCCCTTGCCAGCAGGTGGAAATAGACTTGTGCAACTTTCATTTATGTCATCACTCTATAAAAATACTACTGCATTACTGAGAGAAGACTGTATACCACTTTGCAAGTAAAGTGCACTCGCCTGTAACAGGTGTTCTCCGGGGACAGCAGGAATCAGTCCTCACATATGGGTGACGTCCGCACCGAAGGAGCCCACGCAGAGCATTTCCCCATCTTTCAAAGAAAGCCTTTGGGAATGTTACCACGCATGCGTAGTCCCCTTGCCACCCAAGGGTACCATCTTGCTCAGTCAGATGACATAGCTAAAAGACTGCAAAAATAAAAGATTGTAAGGAGCAACTCCAAGAGGAGGGAGGATTGTGAGGACTGATTACTGCTTTCCCCAAAGAACACCTGTTACAGGTGAGCAACTATGCTTTCTCTGAGAACAAGCAGAAAGTCAGTCCTCACATATGGGGACTCCCCAGCTACAGGCTACCGAAACCCCATAACAAAAAAAGGAGGCTCCCAGACGGGGAGACGCAAGCATCAGCAATTGAGTCTGTGGCAGACCGACCGCAGGAGGACCACTGTGTTCGATGAACCATCACTCTGGTAGCCTGAACACAGAAGGGTCTGAGGGTAGGAGTTGCCTAAACCACGAAAAGGTTATGGAGCACAGCCTGGCCAAAGGCACTGTCCCATCGGGACTTTCTTTCCAGGAAGCAATGGGCTGCGAAGGTATGGACTGAAGACCAGGTGATGGCCCGGAAGATGTCCCCCATCGGGACGAAGCGGAAGTGTGCCACAAAAGCCACCATGGCCTTGACACAGTGTGCCGTGATGCGGCAGCCCAACTAGAGCCTCGCCTGCTCATACGCGAAGCCGATATAGTCCGCCATCCAAGTAGACAGCGTATGCTTGGTCACCGCCTGCCCCAGCCTACTGGGGTCATAGGAGATGAAAAGCTGAGAAGCGTTGCAGCAGGAATTTGGGGTTGTGCAAAGCACCACTCTGTTCTTATAGAACCTGGTATAGGCACCTCCGCCACAAGGGCCTGGAGCTCGCTAACTCAGCAAGAGGAGGTAAGCGCGACCAGGAAAGCCAACTTCCAAGAGAGGTAGAGGAGGTGGCAGGTAGCTAGAGGTTCAAAGGGCGGGCAAGTAAGCTGCCCCAGCACCACGTTGAGGTCCCATTCGGTTACCGGAGGGTGAACCGTGGGCTTCCATAAGAGCAGGCCCCGAAGAAAACAGGTCACCAATGGCTGGACTGAGAGGGGCTTACCGTCCACCAGATGGTGGTGCGCCACCAAGGCACTGAGGTGTATCCGGATGGAGTTAGATTTGAGACCAGACAGAGAGGTGGAGAAGGTACTGCAACCCCAGAGCCACCGGTAAGGAGAAAGTGTCAGCCTTGTGATCGGCATACCAAACAGAGAACCTGCACCATTTGAGGGTGTAAGCCTTCCTCGTAGAGGCCTTGCGAGAGGCCAGCAGGATGTCCTCCACTTCAACCGGAAGGTTGAAGGGGGCCAGAGTCACTCTCTCAGCAGCCACGCTGTCAGTGACAGGGACCCCATATTGGGGTGTAGGAGAGAGACTCCCTCGTGAGATAGGAAATAGGAGACTCAGGGCGGTCCCCAAAGGGTTGGGGGTGTCCCCCGTCAACTGTAGAAGCAGCAGGAACCACAGCTGCCTGGACCACAGAGGAGCTATCAGGATGAGAGAGGCTCTGTCACAGAGGGTCCTGAAAAAGGTCTTGGCATCAATGGGGTAAGAGGGAAGGCGTACATGAGGCATCTCAACCATGAGACCAGGAACGCATCTGCTGCCACCCGGGAGGGGTGGGCCTGCTGGGAGCAGAAGTGGGGCAACTGAAAGTTGTCCAGGCTGGCGAACAGGTCCATCACAGGTTATCCCCAGAGACGGAAGTGCTGACTGGCTACCCCGGGGTCCAGCTGCCACTCGTGCGACTGGAGAACTCTGCTGAGCCTGTCGGCCAGCTGGTTGTCCTGACCGGACACAGATACACTGCCTGAAGGAGGAAGCCCTGTCGGACTGCATACGAGCAGAGGGATAGAGCCTCCTGAAAAAGGGTATGAGACCCCATACCCCCTTGTTTGTTCATATAGAACATCGCCACCTGGTTGTCCATCTGGACCAGAATGGGCTGGTGCCGCAGGTGGTGACGGAAGGCCCTCAGGGCTAGTTATATGGCTCGGAGCTCCAGGAGGTTGATCTGCTGGGTGCTCTCGTCTAGTGACCAGTTGCCCCAAGTGCAGAGATCTCCACAGTGGACTCCCCAGCCGAGCAGGGAGCTGAATGTGATGAGGACCCTCGAGGGGCTTGAGGCCTGAAAAGGCATGCCCGCTTCGAGCTGCTGGGGCAACTGCCACCAGACCAGGAAGTCTGCCAATTGGCGGGTCAGGAAACTCTGTCTGCCTGTGGCCTGAGACCAGTGGTCCTGGAGACACCACTGCGCCGCCCTCATGTGGAGTCGAGTGTCTGGGATGACATGGACCGTGAAGGCCATGTGCCCGAGGAGGCGTAGGAGAAGCCGAGCGAGGCACCGAGGGACGGTGCTGCACATCCCGAGCTAGATACCTGAGACGGTCGGCTCAGTCCGTGGTCAAGAAAGCCTTTGACTGAAGAGTGTCGATCTTTGCCCCAGTGAACTCCAGACACTATGTAGGGAGGAGGTGAGACAAAGGGTCGTTTATGACAAAGCCCAAGCATTGCAGAACCTGGATTGTGTGTGCGGTGGCCTGCTGCACTTCTGAGGCTATGCCTCCCCTTTATGAGCCAGTCATCAGGTAGGTGAAGATGAAGACCCCCTGGAGCCGGAGGAAGGTGGCCACAACTGCCAGGCATTTTGCAAAGACTCTTGGGGCAGAGGCTAGGCCGAAGAGGAGCACCCTGTATGGAAAGTGCGCCCCCCCCCCCATGAATCACAGGAACTGTCTGTGGTTGGGATGAATGAAGCTGTGTGTATAAGCATCCTTGAGGTCTAAGGAGCATAGACAGTCTCCCTGCTGGCGGTATGGCAGCAAGGTTCTAAGGGAGAGCATCTTGAACTTCTCCTTCACCAGGAATTTGTTGAGGTTGCGCCTCAAGAGCTCCGATACTCCACAGCCAGCACCCGATAGACTTGCCGGGGATGACCGCGGTCCCAACGAGCAGGACTCGGAGTGTGACCTCGGCTGAGGATCAACTCGAGGCCGAAGGACCTCGAGGATCAGCTCGGCCTCTGGGGACGTCTTGGAGGTTGATGGCCCGGTGGTCAGGGTGGATGAACTGGTTGAACCGGACAACAGCGCCTGCTGCTGGTCCATGAAGGCAGACAAACTGCGCTCCAAAGCCGCCATTCTGGACACCAGCCCAGAAGGCTGTGGCAGCCTTCAGCATGGGCACCGAGGGACTTGGGCCCAATGTCGGCTCACCCGAAGGGGAATCCTCGACAAGAATGGTGTCTGGGGACTGAGGCCAGTCCGCAGTCGGATCCTTCCGGGGGACCTTCGCAGGTCGCTCCTTCTCCGATGCCTTGGATGAGTGCCTCGGACTACAGGTCCGGGGAGCTCCCAGCCGGTTGGAACCATCTAAGGATGCCGCCTTCGAGGGTTTCATCTTCTTTCTGGGTTCCCTTGAGGGAGACCCCCTTTCTGAAGACCCACGACGGTGCTCGGGCTCGAAAAACTTCACCCAAGGTGTTGGGGCCTCAGACGAGGCCCTGGTTTTGGGAGGTACTGGGGACTCAGGGAAGAACTTGTCATGCTGATGCTGGTAGCTCGGGGGCCTTGCTGGACATCCTCTTGCAAAGACCGCAGGCCGCAGGTTCATGGTCTGGCCCGAGGAAACAAAGACAGCAGTTGTGTGTCTGGCAAACGACATGATTTTAGAGCACCAATCACGCTTCTTAAAACCACTGGTAGCCATGGAGGAAAAACGCACCCCTGCGAGATCAAAGACCCTCCAGGCTGCCAGCGGGAGAAAAAAGGCACGAAGGCGCCAGAAAAGAAAAAGGAATGAAAACTACAAAAATCTGAACCGAATCAGACACCGAGGCACCGAGTTCGGTAAGCGGCAAGAGTACCGGTGCAATACCGGAGGCGAGCTGGAAACTCAAGGAACAAAATAATCACCTTTTTCCGGGGACAAGTCAGATGACATCTGAAGGGCTCCACGGAAAAAGGAAACTGAGCAAGATAGAAACCTTGGGCGGGAAGGGGACCATGCATGGGTGGTGGCATCTCCCAAAGGCTTTCTTTGAAAGCTAGGGGAAGCGTCCGCGAGGGCTCCGTCGGTGCCGCCACCAATATGTGAGGGCTGATTTCCTGCTTGTTCTTGGAGAATATCTGTAAGGGTCATATCCTTGAATGAGGCCCTCTGCATAGGCTCAAGGAAGGGGCAACTTTAAGAGCCTTTCGAATCAGAAACACACTCCATTGGGGAACCACTGGTGAACAAATCTGCTTTCCAATTTGAGGAAACGGGAGAAATCCGGGAGCGTTGCCAAAGATGTACCCTGAACACACCCCTCTTTAGCATGCTAGAGCTGCCACCTGAAACTCAAGAGCATTTAGAGCCAAATCCTAGTCCAACCCATACTACAAGAAAAGAAAACACCATAACTATGCCTTCTTCGCCTCGAGAGCCCAAGAGGCATACCACCTCTCGAAAACTCTTCATACTCTCACAAAGGCCAAGGAAGAATAGGTCCTATGGGCTTTAAACAGGGTGTCCAATACTGTTCCTGAGTAGCCCTTCTTGGATAGCTTACTTCGCTCAAGGGCCAGGCTGTAAGTGAGAAAGAAACAGAGTTCTCCATCACTAGGGGTCTCTGCCAAAAAAACCCTCTTTCTTGAGGTAAAAGAAGAGCGCCCTGCCAACCTGCTTAGGAAATCCAAGTGTCCGAATCTTGTGCAGAAGGCAGCTCACCAAGAACCATGGGGGGGAAAACATACAACAGTCTCTAGAGGTCACATATGAAGCAAGGCATTCAAGCCCACTGCTTATGGGTTCCTTAAAAAGCTGAAAATCTTTGAATTCCCCTGGTGGCCACTTGTTTAGCTATTTATATTGTTTACTTACTTAAAGTTGCTAGGGATACTTGTACCAATACAACAATACCCAATAAGTTTAAGGGACTTTGTTCATCTCAAGATGAATTTTAGGGTCTTTATTAATTAATCTATTCCTAATGAGGATAATCTATTAAACCTGAAAGTGAATTTGACCACTTCTTTCAAATGAATAGTTAAATAGGTTTAAGAGCCTATAAATCTAAGATTACACCTGGGTGGGAAAGAAACATTAACTGAAAACTGGCTTGCTACACAGTGCCCTGACTGACTTTTAGAGTTTGTTTTAAGTTCCTTGATCTCCGATGGGAGATAGGAGGAGTGTGAAAAAATAAGTGAGAACAGGGGGACCATAAAGACAGTAGATGCTTCTGAAGTGAGTGCATGTGGGCCCTGGTCCAAGGGGAAAATTTCAGGGATGGCACCATGGACCACAGGAGTTGGAGGTAGTCCCAGGCCTGAGAAGCTGACTGAGCACAAAGGTTCCTGAGTTGGTTCTGCAGCTTATGGGCTCTCCAGCATTAGAAGCACCTGACCCAGAAGCATACTGAACCTGGCTTAGAGATATTCTATTGCCCTAGGAAGGCAAGAGACAGCTCTTGGGGTAGCTGATCACTCACCCCAGCCATTCCAGCTGCTGAATCACCAGGGCTGTGTACTCCCTGGACTTCTCCAGGTAATCTGACCAAATCAGCCAGTTGTCAAGCAGGTAAACCCCAATTCGTTGCTTGTGTAGGAACGCCGCCACAACAACCATGAAGTTTGAGAAGGTGCTAGAAGCCATGGCCAGATCAAAGGGAAGAGCCCAAAACTGGAAATGGCTGTCCAGGATACAGAAGCGAAGGAACTGCTGGTGCTGCTCTCAGACAGAAATATGAAAGCAGCCCTCGGCACGATCTAGGTCAGTGGTTCTCAACCTTTTTTGTACCGCGACCCCTTTTACCATTGGTCAACTTGTGATGACCCCCAATGATAAAATCAAATGCATCTCTCTTCCTTTACCGTTAACGCATCGTTGCTGTAATCATTTGTTGATTAATATATTATAGGCCTTTGCAATATGTTTTAATTTATAAAATGTACTTATTTAAACCACAATAATTAATCACAATAACAAGAAACAATATTTGATTTCAAAATTATGATTTTGTAGTCAAATCACTAATATGAAATAAAATTATTTTTTCTACCTTTGTTGTCTGACCAATTTATTCTCTGATCATGCTGTTCCCGATCTGAGGCTTCTGCTTTCCTGTCTTCTCTTAGCTCTCTTTCTGTGGTCTACGGTCCATCTGCCATTTCTTATCTCTTCTTTTGTTTTCTTCACTTCTTTCCATCAGCCTATTTCCAGTCCCCTTCTAGTCCAAATACCATGGCAGCCTCTCTCAGCATCCACTCCCTTCCAGTCCCATTCTCTCAGCCCATTTGTAGCCCTAGCCCCCAGTTTTCTTCTAAGGCCAGCAGCTCTATCCTCCCCTCCCCACCATCAGCACATTTCCAGTTGAAGCCCCCCCCCTAATTAGCTCACTTCCAGTGCTAGTCCCCCCTCAATCCCATTACCAGTGTTAGGCTCCCCTAATCAGCCCATTACTAGTCCTCCCCCCACCCCATCAGTCCATTACCAGTCCTAACCTTCCCGATCAGCTCATTTCCAATGCTAGCCCCCCATCAGTCCATTACCAGTCCTACCCCCCTATCAGCCCATTACCAGTCCATTCCCAGTCCTAGCCTTTCCTAATCAACCTATTACCAGTCCTAGCCCCCTCCCCCAGATCTGCCCATTACCAGTGCTAGCCCCCCATCAGCCCATTATAATCCTAACCCGCACTGTCTCTCCCCTCTGTCCAGCATTTATACCGTCTGCCCAGTACGTCCCCGTCTCTCCCCTTTGTCCATGTCAGCCCCCCTCCCTCCATGTCAGCCCCGTCTCTCCCCCATGTCAGCCCCATTGCAGGTTCCCTGCCCCCTCCTCCCCTCTCCCTATGTCTGCCTGCTACTGCCCTGTTCTTCTGCAGCTGTGGTTCCCTGTCTCTTAGGGAACCGCGGCTATGCCTGTGAAGCTGTTGTGGAGCTTTTCTGTCTCTCACGGGCTCCGTGCAGCACTGTCCCGCCTCCAAAGGAATTTGGAGGTGGGACAATGCTGCACGGAGCCCGTCGAGAGACAGGAAGGCTCTGGAACGCTTTCACAGGCACAGCCGCGGTTCCCTAAGAGTCAGGGAGCCACGGCTGCAGAAGATTGGAGGTGGTGAGTTTGCCGCTGCCGAGAAGCAGACTTGGCAGCGGGAGCAACTTGTGCGATTTTTTATTTATTTATTTTTTTTAACGGCGGAGAGAGGCGACCCCTGCTAAATCCTGTGGTGACCTCCATGGGGGTTGCGACCCACAGGTTGAGAACCGCTGATCTAGGTAGATAAACTTCTCTTGCTGCAATAATATAATGACTGATCTGATGAATGATATAATGACTGATCTGGTGGTCTCCAAGCAGAAAGGGAGAATGTGTATCTTGGCATTGACTGCTTTTAGGTCCAGGATACGCCAGAAAGAGCCTCCCTTCTTGAATGGAATTAGGCCCCTGCTCTGCAGAGGATATTCATTTTATTTATTTATTTAGCATGGTTTATATATCTCCATTTGCCATGGTCAAAGTAGTTTACATAGAACAATTAATGAGACATTACATTGAACAGTGTGAACTTATATACAGTGTGGTAAGGAAGCCTATCCTGAGTTAGGGGAAAGGGAAAAAGGCAAAGAGTTCACCCTAGTAAAAGGGCCCCTTTTGCAAGGTCAGGGTAACAAAACCACAACCTCACCTAGGAACCAGAAAACCCCCAGCTGGAACAGGTTTCATGTTTCCCCTAGTGAAATAAGGGAGAGTGAATACAGACCTAAGGTCCAAGACCCTTACGTCAGTAAGCTCCTTGATTACTCAGGTGCCAGAAGGCAGAGTGATCTCCGCCACCTGGGAAGAGAGGAGGTGGGGCTAGAACCCTGGAGATATAAGCTTATGCTAGATTATAGTAAAGGAGAAAGAGAGAGGGTGGAAGGAACGCCAGAAGCAAGGGCAGAGGCAAAGGCAAGAAGAGGAGAAAGAGGGAGAGAAGCTGATACAAGC
Organism: Ichthyophis bannanicus; assembly: GCA_033557465.1. Taxonomy (NCBI): domain Eukaryota; kingdom Metazoa; phylum Chordata; class Amphibia; order Gymnophiona; family Ichthyophiidae; genus Ichthyophis; species Ichthyophis bannanicus. The sequence continues at coordinate 875,543,568 of CM066035.1, read as the reverse complement.
CGAGGCACAGGTACGAGCCTAAGAAGCCTGATTAATGCTGAGCAGAGCAGGAGAAGCCTGACTAATGCTGGGCAGTGCAGAGGAGCAGGAGACACTCTCAGCTCTAACGAGAGGCTGTCAGCCGAGCCCGGTGAGCCAGAAGGAGAGTCAGAGTCTATGCAGCTAGGAGAGCCTGATGCTGAGCTGAACGAGGAAGACACCCTCATGGATTGCTCTTTGTGCCAAGCCTTAGTCACAGAAGGGTTGAAGGAAAGCCAGCCCTGAGAGAAAGCCCTCCAGAGAAAGATAACCATAAGAAGCAGGTAGATGGATTGTAAATTCCCACATGGTAAAGAGGGGAAGTTTTACTAAGACATAAGAACAAGCTGGAGTTGTGAATTGTGCTGGTTAACCACCTGCTACCTGTGAAGTGAGACGGCAAGAAGCCAAATTAACTGTGAGGAAAAAGCTTTCTTTTTGCTCTTGAATTTTCCTGAGAAACCTGAATAGAACTTTGCTTGCACGTTGAAAGTTTGTTCCTGTTTGGAGTTTTTTTGTTTTTGCTTGTAAATTGGAAAACAGCCTAGGAAGGTTTGAGACTGGAAAAGAAGGCAAACTGCCACAGAAGAAAGCCTGTTTTTGTGTTTTTGCTTTAACCAGCAAGGCTAAAGGAAGCTGGTAGCCTTGCTGTTAAAAGGCTATGTTTTTCTGAGCTGAAGAATACTTTAAGCTGTCACTTTGGTTTGGGGTTTTGTTTTGCTTATAACCTGTTGTACTTTGAAGAAGCCTGGAGAAGTATGCCTGACTGTGGCATTTATGAACCTTTTTTGTGCTCAACAAATTTCTGTCATTGCCTTACCCAAGGAGCCCGACTACAGCTTTCTACCTGAAGCCCATATATATCGCAATTAAACTACATTTCCCAGAAAGCATTGCGGGGAACTAGTCAGTTAAGGCTGAAAGGGGAAAGTTCCTTATACAACCACGCCCCTATAAGCTGGAGGCGAGTGGTGAGGGCATGACAACAGCTAACAAGTAAACAACTTAACTTTATGTGGCAAGCAACAGATTAAAACTTATGTACAGTTAGGAAGGCTAATTGATATTGTTTCTAGTTGTAGTTTGATATTAACCTGATGAGGATCGTAAGTATCTGTTTCTGTATGGCATGGGGTAGGCAGGATTTAAGGAGATCTCTTTGTTGCAGGGGTTAGGTAGATAGACCAAAGTGTTCTATAAACAGGTGAGTTTACAGGTATTTTCTGAATGTTGGTAGGTCAGTTATTGTCTGTAGTGAGTCTGCGAGTGCATTCCATGCAGATGGGATGTACAGTTCAAAGTACTTGATGGGTTGATTTTCTTCTTGCATGAGGGATGGTTAAAGTGTTCATGGTGAATTGTCGCCTTGCACGGTCGTTAGGAGGGGGGGTTTGGAGCAGAGACCATAGGTGTGATACTGGGTTGCTGTTGATGGCTGTGTGGACTAGCAAGAGTGTCTTGTACTTGATCCAGCTGGGTAGAGGAAGCCAGTGCAGTAATTTCAACGTGGGTGTGCTATGGTTGTATATTGAGATTCCCATAAGGGTGCATGCTGCGGTATGTAGGACTGTTTGGAGAGAGAGTAGGGTCAAGTGTGGAAGGCCCTGAAAAATGGAGTTGCAGTAATCCATATGGGGAAGCATTAAGTTTTGGCATGCAGAGTGAGGTCTGATAGTTCGAGGAGGGGGCGGAGTCGTTGAAGGGTTCTGATCTTATTGACACTGGAGAGGAGGAGTGGCCTAGTGGTTGGGGCAAGGTACTTCAGGCCGGAAGGTCAGGGGTTCAAATCCCACTAGAGGACAGCAACCTTGGGCCGGAAGGACTGGGGTTTCTAGTCCCACAGGTGCTCCTTGTGGTCTTGGGCAAGCCACTTAACCCTCCATAGCCCATGTTCCCTGTAAAATAGTTATTTCCAAGTTATAATGCCCTGTTCAATGTAATTTCAGTTTGTTCAATGTAAACCACACTGATGCAGAATAGAGCGGTATATAAGAGAATGTAAATAAAATAAATAAATAAATAAATTTGTGGTGTTTTGTATTTGTGATTTGAGGAAAACGTATTGGTCTAGCATGATCCCTAGATATTTGATTTCAGGTTGTACCTTTTTGATGCTGTTCAGGGGGAGGTATGAAGTTGGTGTCCTTGGTGATGAAGAGCGCTTTGAGTTTTTGGCTGATGATTAAGCTGTTATGTTCTAACCACTGAAGGACGTCTTTGAGGCAGTGTATAAAGTTTGTGTTAGTGGGATGACTTTGGTTGAATGGTCCTTAAAAACCCTTTCCAGGCCTAGCCCAAAACTCTCGGGATCCAAAATTCTGACTAAATATTCCTATCAAATGGTATATAATATATGACCATAGCAGAAGGAAAATAACTATTAGAACATATTGAATAAGACGGGTACAATTTTCCTGAAATATGCAAAAATTAACCCGGCTGCAGAATGTGGATTAAAAATTTAAAGTAGGCCTTCAAAGGGTTAAAGCATAATGATATCTGCATAGATGTGGAAGTTGATGCTATGAGTTCTGATGATTTAACAAAGTGGTTGAAGGTAAATGTTGAAGAGCAGTGGGAATGTAGTGGATCCTTGTGATACGCCTTGTGCCTGCTGATAAGGGGTGGGGTAGAAATGTGTCCAATTTTTATTTGCTGTTGCCTGTTGGTGAGATAGGATTTAAACAACTGCAAAACCATGTTTTAGATTCCTGTGGCTTGGAGGCATTTGACACAGTAAGACCTTCTTGTTCATTGAGCACTTTGGAAATGTTACATAGCCTAGAAAATACAACAACCTAAACCATGCAGAACAATGGCACACATAATCCAATGCATTGACCGAACTGTAAATAAGTCAGTGTAAATGGTAAATAATTTCTATCTTGTTAACTGCCCTGCATGTCATCCCCTCCCATATGTTCTAGTTTATTGAACTCAGTTTAAGTTACAACGTAAAACCGCTTTGATTGAAGGATAAGGCAGTACAGAAAACTGGTTGAATAAATAATTAAAATACATACCTGCAAGATTGGCAGGACAGTTGAAACCCAAGAAAGAAAAGCCTAGCTACCCTTGAGAAAATGCCGAAGAGAGAAGGAAACCACTCTTAAATCTTTATTAAAACAGACAAGAGCCGATAGGCTTAAAAAATAAGCAGAAAAAGTCAGAAACTAAGCAAAAAAGGGAATGGGGGGCCAGAGCCTAACTTACCAAACCCCCTCAGGGGATCCTATGGGGTCCTCTCCTGGCCACTGTCTGGCCCCGCAAACACTAGGAACACCTTGGTTAGCAGCAATGGACAAGGAGTAAGCTATCGGTTCAAGGAGTACCCAAACACGAAGCAACATTGGGCCTTTAGGTCTCTGCCACACAGGTCAATGGCCAAGGGAAACAAGCCTATCTTCACCACAACACCAGTCCAAACATTTTGCCATCTGCTGGAGGCAAATGAATGCTGTACAAGTAGTGCATCGGTACTTATATAAATGTGATGACATCACTGAAAGTTGCTCAAGTCTGCCATAATCTGCTGGCAAGGAAGCATAACCACTCTTGGGTTAGTCTAGCAGGATAAAGAAGCTCAGTTGAATGTGGTTAATGTAGCCAGAAAATCTACAAAAAAAGAAGAGATGCTTTGTTTTGGATTGGCCAAGTCAAAAGTCCTGACCTAAACCTTATGGAAATACTGTGACAAAACCTGAAACAAGCAGTTCAACAAGGAAGCCCTCAAACATTAGAGCTGAAACAACTCTGTATGGAAAAGTAGGCTAAAATGACTCAAGGGTAATATGAGAGATTAATCAACAGTTATAGGAGATGCTGCCAGTTGCTTAAGTGTTCACATTTCTGCTCTTAAAAGAAAACTTATTGTTGAATCTTTTTGTTGAATAAATGAAAATATATCAATTTGGCATATATTGGCATGGCTCCAACCATGACCCCTTCACCTGTTTTAAGTGTGGAGCCTGGTGACACTGCTCGGAAATGTCCCCTGGACACAAAAGAACCAATGGAGGTCAACCTAACCACCCTCACACCTGCACCTTTGTGGACAGCCACCACCCAGGGGAACAGAACTTTGTAATTTCTGTGGAGCTCGAGGGCATCTGCCTCCAGGCCTTGAAAGACTCTGCAAGTGTGTGGATCCTTATTAGACAGGAAAACATAACCCGGTTTCATACTGATTATGCAAAGACAGCAACACTGACATGTATGCATGGAGACCAAAGGCACTATCCAAGGGCACAGGTCTCACTTAAGACTCCAGCAGGGCAGGTCACATTCGAGGTCAGTGGTGTTGCCCTGGCAACCATATCCAGTCGTGATTGGCCGAGACTACCCAAACCTCAGCAATATGGGCCGGGCTTACTGACAGTTCTGCTAAGTCAGATCAGGAAGCTTTCCCAGAGATCCTCCTCCTGGAAGACCCAGATCTATATGTTAAGTCTCCCAAACCTGTTAAGTCGAAGATAAGGGTTCGGTATATTGATTCCACTGGAATTCTAGATACTATTGTGGTCTTCACATTTTTAAAAGCTGCACTACAAACAGAATCTGAGGGCGGCTATGGGGGTCGAATCCTGAGAGAGAGCGCCAAGGGAAGAAACCCTTGAGGATAGCTCAGGGCTCAAAGGTAGTGACCCAAATACAAATGTCCCCTTCCCAGAGTGGGGGCTGGGGGAACGACCCAGGGATCTTCAGGAGAGCAATGAGATAATGGTGCAGGGAAGAGGGTTATGGATTTGGTAGGGACTGGGCAACATTCTGGGTAATGGAAGGGTTCTGGGGAACCAAGCTGCTGGCATTAACCTTTAAAAAGGAGACAGGGGAAAGCAGACAGTGGCCCAAGAGCGCAAGGTTCGGAAGGATGCATATTTGAAGGATACTAGCAAAAGAGGGAAGTTAGGGCATCCTGACAGAGAGGTTCCAATAAAGATAAAAGCAACCCAGGAAATGGTTAAAAGAAAGCAGAGAGTAGGGATAAATGGCCAATTTTTGCAATGGAAAAAAGTGAATAGTGGACTACCCCAGGGAACTGAACTGCGTCTGCTGACCTGGAAGTGGGAATAACGAGGGAGGTGATCAAATCTGGAGATGACACAAATTATTCAAAGTTGTTAAGACACAAGAGGACTGTGAAAAATTGCAAGAGGATCTTGATAAATTAGAAGACTGGACATTCAAATGGCTGATGAAATTTAATGTGGACAAGTGCAAAGTTATGCACCTAGGAAAGGACAACCCAAACTATGGTTATACAATCCACGGTTCCAAATTAAGAACACCACACTCAGGAAAAAGATTTAGGCATCATCATAGATAATACGTTGAAACCCTACAACCAATGTACAGCAGAAGCTAAGAAAGCAAATAAAATGCTAGGAACCATAAGGAAAGAAATGGAGAATAAAACAAAGGATATTATAATGCCTTTGTATCTTCCATGGTGCAACCACACCTTGAATATTGTGTGCAATTCTGGCCACCATATCTTAAAAAGAATATAACAGAATTAGAAAAGGTACAAAAAAGAGCCACCAAAATGGTAAAAGGGATGGAAGGATACACCTATGAGGAAAGGCTTAAAAGTTAAGGCTCTTCAACATGAAAAAGAGACGGGTGAGGGGAGAAACGACAGAGGTCTATAAATAAATGAATAGAATGGAACAAGTAAACAAAGATCAGTTGTTTATGCCATCAAAAAGTAGAAAGACTAGGGGACATGCAATGAAGCTACAATATAACCCATTTAAGACTAATAAAAGAAAATATTTTTTCACTCAAAGCATAATCAAACTTGAATTTGTTACAGGAGGATGTATTGAAAGCCATTAGTGTAGCTGGGTTTAAAAAAGGTTTGGAGAAGTTCCTGGAGGAAAGGTCCATAATCTATTATTAAAGAGGACCTGGGAAATCCACTGCTTACCCCAGGACAAGCATTGTGGAACCTGTGTATCTATTTGGGAACCTGCCTGGTACTTGTGACCTAGATTGGCCACTGTTGGAAACAGGATACTGGACTTGATGGACTTTGGTCTGATTCAGTATGGCATTTCTTATGTTCTTATGAACTCAAGCAGTTTTTCTATGCGATGAGCACTAACTGGTGTTGCCATGGAGCAAATGGGAGTTCCAGTGTAAATCTCTACATGTACATAGTTCACCCCCCTTGCATAATTTATCTCTTACTTAACTCCAAGTTGTACTCCCTGTTTAATGTAAACTGCCTTGGATAAATGCAGTATAGAAAAACTGTTAAATAAATAGCGACACCCCCCCCCCCTTCACTGTAAGGTGATATGTAGTGGTGATGTTGAAAAGATAATCGCGGATAAGGGTTCGGCATATTGATGCCACTAGAATTCTAGATACCATTGTGGTCTTCACATTTTTAATCAAGCTAATGGGATGACAATAACTGCCACTGTCATTTGGTCCAACATTTGTATGTGTGTTCTCACTGTGACCTTGGGCACCACTTAAGAGCATGCACTTGGGAGATAAGTATTTTAATGTTTAATATTTACATGATATATCACAAATCATAAATATGAATGTCCTGTTCTCTAGGAGTAAATTTCTGGATTGAAGAGTGTCCAAAACCATTCTACTAAAAGAAATGATGCGGCTAGGATTTCTGAAAGTTGATGAGAAAATCCAGAAACTAAAGAAGAGCAGTGATACCTTGCAGGAACATGAAAACTTGAGATTGGGTTGGAGTTACTAACAAGTCGTCCAGGTAAGGAAAGACCAAATGCCCTTGTTTGTAGAGGTGCAATGCCACTTCCTTGAGGCACTGTGAAGACACTCTCAGTGCTGATGAGTGGAGGCACTGTACTGACGACTAGATTGAAGAACAAGCTTGTGCATTTCCTATATTGCAAATGTATTGGGATGTGATGTAGGCATCTTTGAAATCTAGTATAAACATCCTATCTTCCTTGTTGAGCAACGGAAGAATGGAGGGTATTGTAATAAGTTTGAACTTTTGCTTGAACAGAAAATGATTGAGATCCCCGAGATCTAGATCAGGCACAATCCTCCAATCTTTTTTGGAATTAGAAAAATATATGGAATAATCCTGTGGGGAATAGGTTCTATGGGATGGACCTGGAGCAGAACTTTTTATACAAGACTCAGGTGATCTGCAGATGGTTTGGTCCAAGGTAATGACCATCCAATGGACAGCAGAGGAATCAGAGATGCTAGCTTTGATAAATGATGAAAAGGATCCATGAGTCTGTGGTGATCTATGTTCAGCCAGGAAGGAAAAACAGAACCCGTCTTCCCACAGGACATGTTATGCATGGTTAAGAGTGTTCTTGATAGCCAAAAAGAGGGCTGCTGATTGTGTTAAGTGGCCCGATTAGGTTGAGACTTTTCTCTTTGGCAAAGGTTTGGTATAAACAGATAAGTGCGTTTTTTGGAGCTGCTTCTGATAATAATAGCATTTGAGATAATAAAAATCTCACCTATAATGGTTCAACAAGGTTCATTTTGATGAACAGGAAGATGTGGAGTACTGGATAGCCAAGAGACACTGATCCCTGAACATAGTGATTGTTTCTTTCATCTTTTCTTTAAAAAAAAAAAAAAGAATCCCCTATACAAGTGGCATCCACAAATCACAAACTGGTGGCCAAGCTAAGCATCGAACTGCTATGGCAGAAGCAAAAATTTTAGAAAAATTTCAAAAATGTCATATGCCCGTTTAATGAGATGAGTGCCATATTCGTCTACTTTTTTACAAAGGAGCGGTGATTTGAAATTGTTCTGCCTGTGGTACAAAACCAGAGCAAAAACTTGTACATTTTGAAAGATAGTATGAATAGGGACCAGTTTTAACTGATGGGCCACTATACAGGCTGAAAAATAGACCCATGGAAACATGATGGCAGAAAAAGGGAGGAGTGCTCTAGTGGTTAGGACAAGGTACTTCAGGCCGGAAGGCCGGGGGTTCAAGTCCCACCTGGGGACAGCAATCTCAGGCTGGAGGGACTGGGATTTCTACTCCTATAGGCACTCCTTGTGGTCTTGGGCAAGCCACTTAACCCTCCATTGCCCATGTTCCCTGTAAGTATTAGCATATGTGTGTCATATCTCCTCGTGTTAAATGTATCCCCCAATTGACCGCTTTGACCCGGTGAAAAGCGGGATATAAATACAGCTAAATAAATAAAATAAATAAAAGACCACATGGCCTATCTAGTCTGCCCTTCCATATCAACCACAATAGTCCCCTTTTTTCCTCTAAAGATCTTCTGTTTTTGTCCTATGCTTTTTTGAATTCAAACACTGTCCTCGTCTCTATAACCTGCACTGGGAGGCTATTCCACGCATCTGCCACTCTTTCCGTAAAGAAATATTTCCATATATCACACCTGAGTCTATCTCCTTTCACCCTCATCCTATGTCCCCTAATAGCATAGCTTAATTTCAATCCTCTTATGCATTTATGTCATGGAGGTATTTAAACATCTCTATTGTATCTCCTCTATTCCGCCTTTCCTCTAATGTATACATATTAAGATCTTTAAGTCTGTCCCCATATGCTTTATAACGAAGACCACTAACCATTTTAGTAGCCACTCTTTGCATCGGACTCCATCCTGTTTATATCTTTCTGAAGGTGTGGTCTCCAGAATTGCACACAATACTCCAAATGAGGATGTACCAGAGACTTATACAGAGGCATTATCACCTACTTTTTCTGCTGGCCATTCCTCTCCCTATGCACCCAAGCATCCTTCTGGCTTTCACTCTCACTTTTTCTACATGTTTAGTCACTTTAAGATCATCAGAAACAATCACACCCAGGCCCCATTCTTCTTTTGTGGACAGAAGTACTCTGCCCCCTACACTGTACCACTCCCTTGGTTTTTTGCAGCCCAAATGTATGACCCTTTCTTTTGTTAGCATTAAAACTCAGTTGTCAAATTCTTGACCATTCTTCAAGTTTAGCTAGAACTCTCCTCAGATTATATATTCCTTCCTGCTTGTCTACTCTATTGCAGATTTCGGTATCATCCACAAAGAGGCAAACCTTACCTGACAGCCCTTCCGCAATATCACTAACAAAGATGTTAAAAAGAAACAGAGCAAGGACACTTCCTTTCTGATATGATCCATCAACCGAGGAGGGGTGTTAGATTCTCAACATTTCTTTGCCTTCCTCATAGCTGCTTTTACAACTACTGAAAAGTGTGATAGCTGTGGTTTATTAAAGCCCCAAGAAGGCTGAACTTTGTATCTGAGGTCCAACTTCTTTGAAATTGGTTGAATTTTAAATGCAATTTGCCACATATGGAGAAATTTCACTTACTGTTAATTTCCTTTCCTGGAATCCTGCTAGACCAGTCCAGACAAATGGGTTAAGCCCCCCTGCCAACAGATGTTGGAGACAGAGAAAAACTACCAGAAGCTTGATTGGTTGAGCCCTGGTAGACATATAGCTGTACCCCTAGAGGTTGCCCTCAGTATACTTTGACAAAGCCATGAAACAGTCACTGAATAAGGAATGATACCCGAACCACTGAGCGCTGCTCTCATGCAACGGCAAGACCTATAGATTATAGTTCATTTTACTTGATATATGGCCTATAGCAGGCAGCAGCTAGGTTGTCAAGGAAGTGACATGAAGCAACAACCCTTCATGAGGTGCGGCAATGAATGAACTGCAACATAAGAATGTGAGCATAGGCTGTTGAAAAGTACCCAGAACGGGTGGGTCCTGGACTGGTCTAGCAGGATTCCAGGAAAGGAAATTAACAGTAAGTGAAATTTCTCCTTCTAAGTCATCCTGTTTGACCAGTCAAGGCAAATGGGAAGTACCCAAGCTAACCCACTTCAGGGCGGGAAAAGACAGCAGCTACCACCACACTGGCACCAAATTGCATCACATCGCACGCTTGGAGATCAAGGCGACGGTGCCCAGGTTGTGAGCCCTTTGCTCATGGTGCTGCTTGAGACCGGGCACCAGCTTACCCTGGAGGATGTAGTCCGACTCAGTGGTTGTGCAGAACCCATTTGTAATGGAGGCACAAATTGAGATTGGATTTGCGAAAGGAATTGGTGACCCCACAGAGCGCCGTAGCACCCTACTGAGATCTATGGTGTGAAGTCCTATATTGATGCCCACATTGTTTTCTTGAAAGGCAGGAAACAAAATCATCCAGTTTGAGTGAAAAGGTGTAACCACCTTAGGCAGGAAGGAAGGCAGCACCCAGAGGGACATGCAATGCGGAGACCTTCCTGGCCAAGATTAATGGCTACTAGTAATGATGTCTTGAGGGACAAGTCCTGGAATGAGGTATGTTTGAGTGGCTCAAAGGATGCCCGGACAAGGCCCTGAGGACCAAGCACCTGCATACCCCTGAGAAAGCTAGCAACTTCTGCAGGAGGCACCATTGAGCGTCCTTCAAACAGGTTAATGCAGAGATGTGAACCCAGAGAGAACTAGGGCCAGACCAGAGTTGAGGGCATTCTGAAGGAATTACAGAATGTCCAGGATCTGAAAGGCGCTGCCAAAAGCAACAAGACTCAAGGATGCCACATTCTCGTATAAACTAAATATGTAACGGGCCGTCCTGCCTTGGACAGGAGAGCCACTACCTGTGTCAAGTGACCTCTGTAACTCACCCAGCGTCTTTCAAGCGCCAGATCATAAGCGAGTAGGGAGCAGTATCGGCCATGGTGATTGGACCTTGCTGCAAGAGACCTTTCTGAAGAAGGGAGATGACTGGGTTAGTCAAATAGGATCAGCATACTATGGCCGTTGAGGCCAGTCGCATGACACAAAGATCACCATGCCAGAAGGAGCTTTGATCCGAAGGAAAATCCTCCCAAGCAGGACACAAGGAAGAATCATGCACAACAGGGGAGCAGAAGGCCAGGACTGAACTAACGCGTCCAGGCACAAGGCCCATGCTCCTTCCGCCAACCGACAAAGGCCTGTGTCTTGGCGTTCTGTGCCGACGGCCTGAGATCCACTGTGGGCAACTCCCAGGTGCGAGCTATTTGTGGAAATGACCAGGAGGCTAGTTCCCAATTGTCGGAATATACAACGTGACAGCTGACGTAAGCTGCTTGCATGCTGTCCATCCCCATAATGTGCTGTGCCAACTTGTCGATGACACTCCATCCAGGGGAAGAGAAGAGCCATCTCCCTGGCTATTCCCGGACCGTTTGTTCCACACTGTCAGTTTAAATAGGACACCGTCATAGCATTGTCGGAAAGAAAGTAGACTACCTGGGATCGAAGGAGAGGCAGAAAGTGCAGCAAGGCAAGGTGGACTGCCCGGCTTTTAAGAAGTTGATCGTCCAGCATGCCTCCTGAGGCGACCAGGTCCTCTGAGCCGTCTGGGACTGGCAAAGTGCTCCAACACCCGAGAGACTGGTGTGTTTACTAGAATCCAGCAAACAGCCTGCAAGAGAATGCCCCAAAGCAGATGGGCCGCTGAATGCCACCGAGAAGACTGTATCACGTAGCGTAAAGGGGGAGAGGCAACAGTCATAGATCACGGAAACCAGGGACAGCGGGACAGACAGGAGTGTTGAAAGCTCTGCAGGAGTGTTGAAGGCTCTGCATGTGGGCTCTGGTCCATGGGATAAACGATGGTGGCCACCATGGACCTTAGGGTCTGAAGATAGTCACACACGCGTGCGCGCAGCTCTGTAGGAGAAAGAGTTGAAGGTGTGCAGAGTGCTTGAGAAAATGTTCTTGCGTCAGGGATACCTTGCCCAGCCAGTTATCGATTAGTGCTCCGAGAAACTCCACAGTTTGGGGTGGCCAGAGGCAACCCTTGGAATAGTTGACCACTCAACCGAGGCTCTCCGAGAAGGTGACCAGCCAGGAGACCGTCTGACTGGCATCCGACATGGAACTTGCATGAATGAAGGCGGGAAGCAGAGAAACGGAAACACAGCAGTGTGGAAAGCAGGGCAGTGCAGCCGCAGCAGTCTTGAAGTAAAGAAAAAACCACGGTGTCTCTGCGATAGTGGCAGCATGACCCAATGCTCAAAATGGAGGGGGGGGGGATTCAAACTCCCTGTGTCCTCCTGGAGAAGCAGGAGAGCCAAGGCAAGAGCAGTATTGCAAGAGACTGACTCAGAGCGCTTAGCAAAAATAAAAAGGCTCGCCCTGCTGCCGACCTACTGGAAGCCCCGCTGTACAAGCGCCCGGAGCCTTCGTATCCCAGAAGGTAAAGAAGAGCGGCAGACCCGGGGGGGGGGGGGAGAGGGGGAGGAAAGCGTAGTTACTCACCTGTAACAGGTGTTCTCCAGGAGCAGCAGGAATCAGTCCTCACATATGGGTGACGTCGGCGCCGGCGGAGCCCTCGCGGAGCAATTTTCCCCAGCTTTCAAAGAAAGCCTTTGGGAATTGCAGCGCACATGCGCGGTCCTCTTCCCGCCCAAGGGTGCCATCTTGCTCAGTCAGATGACATAGCAAAAAGACAGCAAAAATTAGCAAAAACGAAAGCATAAAACTGCAACTCCAAGGGGAGGAGGGAGGGTTGTGAGGACTGATTCCTGCTGCTCCTGGAGAACACCTGTTACAGGTAAGTAACTACGCTTTCTCCAGGACCAAGCAGGAAGTCAGTCCTCACATATGGGACTCCCAAGCTTAAGGCTACCGGAGACCCTAGGCACAAAAATGAGCTCCCTCTAGCTCAGCAGCACAGAAGGAAGGAATCTTCTCTGAATACGTCTCCAACCGGTAGCCCAACATCCAGGATGGAGGGTAGGAGTTGCCTATACCTCGAAGAGGTTACGGAGGACTGCCTGTCCGAAAGCACTGTCCCTGCGGGACTCCCTCTCCAGGCAGTAATGGGCTGCAAAAGTCTGGCTTGAAGACCAAGTAGCAGCCCGGCAGATGTCTGCCAACGGAACAGAGCGGAGGAAAGCCACTGACGTAGCCTTCGCCCGAACACGATGAGCGGTGACTCTACCTTCCAGCACGAGGCCCACAGCCTCGTAAACCCAAGCGATGCAGTCCGCAATCCAGATGGACAGAGTACGCTTGGAGACAGGGAGCCCCAACTTGTTGGGGTCATAAGACACGAATAGCTGAACCGCCCTTCGGTGCCCCCGCGTACGGTCCAGGTAGAAGTTCAGCGCCCTTCTACAGTCCAGGGTATGCAGGACCATTTCAGCTCGGCTGGAGTGTGGCCTGGGAAAGTAGGTCGGAAGTACCACCTCCTGGTTGATGTGAAAAGGGGAAACCACTTTAGGAAGAAACTTAGGGTGAGTCCGTAGGACTACCCGGTTCTTGTAGAACCTAGTGTAAGGAGGGTCAGATACTAGAGCCTGCAGCTCACTAACGCGTCTAGCAGAAGTGAGGGCCACCAAGAACAAGGTTTTCCAGGAAAGAAAACGAAGAGGGCAGGTAGCCATAGGCTCAAAAGGCGGACAGGTAAGCCGCTGTAAAACCACATTGAGATCCCAGTTCGGGGCTGGCGGGCGCAAAGGTGGTTTAAGGAGTAGAAGGCCCGGAGAAAACGAGCCACCAGAGGGTGGCTGGAAAGAGGCCTACCCTCCACCGGCAGGTGGTGCGCAGAAATAGCACTGAGGTGGACCTTGACCGAGTTGGACTTAAGTCCAAGATTGGAAAGGGAAAGCAAGTACTGCAATACCACTGATGCTGAACAGGAGAAGGGGTCTTGAGACTGCTCAGTACACCAGACGGAGAACCGACGCCACTTAAGGGCGTAGAACTTCCGGGTGGAAGGCCTCCTGGAGGCCAAGACGACCTCTTCCACTTCTGGAGGTAGCTGGAGAGGAGCAAGGACTACCCTTTCAGCAGCCAGGCCATCAGATGAAGGGACCGAAGGATGGGGTGCAGGAGCGTCCCCTGATCCTGCGAGAGGAGGTCGGGCTGAAACCCCAGAGGAAGAGGTGTGTCCACTGCCAGCTGCAGCAGAAGCGGGAACCAAGGTTGTCTCGGCCACCGGGGAGCCACTAGGATCACCGATGCCTTGTCTCTGAGAACCTTGAAGAGCGTCCGAGACACCAGGGGCATGGGTGGAAAGGCATACAAGAGGCCTGTGGACCATGGAATCAGAAAAGCATCCGCCGCCACCCGGAGAGGATGCGGCTGTCGAGAGCAGAATCTGGGAAGCTGTCGGTTCAGAGGACTGGCGAACAGATCCATGGTGGGGAGGCCCCACCGGAGAAAGATCCGCTGAACCACAAGCGGATCCAACCTCCACTCGTGCGGTTGGAGGACCCTGCTCAGTTTGTCTGCCAGGTAGTTTTCTGGACCTGGGAGATAGACAGCTTTGAGGACGATGTTGCGATGGACGGCCCAAGAGCAGAGCTTCTGTGCTTCCTGACAGAGAAGGAAGGAGCCGGTTCCACCTTGCTTGTTCACGTAGAACATGGCAACCTGACTGTCTGTCTGGACAAGCACTGACTGGTGAGAAATCAGGTGAGAGAAGGCTTTGAGCGCTAGACGGATGGCTCTGAGCTCCAGGAAGTTGATCTGCTGAGCGGACTCCCAAGGAGTCCAGAGACCCTGAGTACAAGTCCCTTGGCAATGTGCTCCCCAACCCTGGAGAGAAGCATCGGTCGTCAGGACCTGAGAATGTGTAGGGGGCTGAAAAGTCACCCCGAGTACTAGGTTTGGCAGGTGAAGCCACCATCGCAGAGAGGAGACCAGCTGGTCGGAGATCTGTACGGAGTCCGCTAGGCTCCCAGTGGCCTGATGCCATTGTTTGCGAAGGCACCATTGAGCAGGTCGCATGTTCAGGCGGGCATAGGGGGTTACATGGACCGTGGAAGCCATATGGCCGAGCAGTCTCAGAAATTGCCTGGCCGAGATCAGGGAATTGCTGTGAAAGCGGCTGGCGAGATCCATGAGCCTTTGGGCCCTGTCCAGAGGCAGGAAGGCCCGTGCCTGAAGAGTGTCCAACCTGGCGCCGATGAATTCTAGATCTTGAGAGGGGAGCAAAGTGGACTTTGCGAAGTTTATGACAAATCCCAAGTGCTGGAGCAGAGCCACCGTGCGATGAGTAGCTTGTGTGGCTTCTTGGGCAGACTGGGCCCTGACGAGCCAGTCGTCTAGGTATGGGAACACAAAGAGACCCTGAAGTCTCAGATAGGCCGCCACCACTGCTAGGCATTTGGTGAACACTCTGGGGGCGGAGGATAGGCCGAAAGGCAGTACTCTGTACTGGTAATGTCGTCCGTCCAACACAAACCTGAGGTATTGTCTGTGGTCTGAATGAATAAGGATATGAGTATATGCATCCTTCAGATCTAAGGAGCATAGCCAGTCTCCCTGCTGGAGGTAGGGCAGCATGATTCCAAGGGTAAGCATTTTGAACTTTTCCTTTGCAAGGAACTTGTTGAGGTTGCGCAAGTCTAGGATGGGTCTGAGGCCTCCTGTTCTTTTCGGAATCAGGAAGTATCGGGAATAAAACCCCTGACCCTTTAGGTGGTGGGGCATCGGTTCCACGGCTTGTTCCTGAACAAGACTTGCTAACTCCTGAAGGAGTAAGTCCCTGTGCAGAGGGAGTCTGGAAGGCTCCCCTGGAAAGTAGGAGGGAGGTACCTGGTGAAAATGAAGATGATAGCCCTTTTGAACTATCTGAAGCACCCAGGTATCTGTGGTGATGTTGGACCACCTGTGGGCAAAGTGGACTAGCCGGCCTCCTGTGCTGAGAGAAACCAGCTGAGGGGGAGAGGCTATGCTGAGAAAGTCAAAAACCCCCACCCTGCTGAGCAGGGGCCGTTGGTGCAGGCTTGGGGGCTGGCTGCCTACGGGACCCATTACCCCATCCCTTGGCCTGCTTTCCCTGTGGGGGAGCTGGTGAGGCCTGATACTGAGGGTAGTATTTATAGGCAGCACCCTTCCTTGGGTAAAAGGGCTTTTTCCCCGAGGCCTTCTTTTGAGAAGGAGCAGAGGTCTTCCTTGAGAGACGAGTCCTGGTGAGAGTCTCCGTCTCGATTTGTGCAGCCTTCTCATCCATGGGCTTGCCAAAGAGGTTATCACCTCGGCAGGGGACATCGACCAACTTGTCCCGTACCCAGGGCTCGAGGTCGGACGTCTGAAGCCAAGCCTGGCGGCATCCACCGATGCCGGCCGCGGCTACTTGAGCCGAAGCCTCAAAACCATCATAGGCTGCTCGAGAGATAAACTTGGAGCACTCCCGAAAGCCAGTAGACAAGGATTGGAACCTCTGCAAAGGTTCATCGGAGAGACCAGCAGAGAACCCAGCTATTTCCTTAGCCAGGTCTCAGAGATACATGCCCATGTAGAGCTGGTATGTCTGGACTCGACAAGCAAGCATAGAGCCCTGGAAGCACTTCCTACCGAGGGCATCAAGGCTTCGGGCTTCCCTACCAGGGGGCACCGAGAAGTGCATTTTTTGACTCTTCAGTCTATGCATGGCCGATTCCACCACCATGGAATGGTGCGGTAGTTGTGCCTTTTGGAACCCGGGGCTCTTGCGGACTCGATAAATGGAATCGACCCGCTTGCTTAACACCGGTGACGACGCCGGGCTCTCCCACATGCGGAAGAGAAGCCGTTCCAGCATTGGAGGAACCGGTACAATAAAGGCCTCCTTCGGGGGAGAGTAATATTGGAGGGCATCGAGTTCTTCGACTCGAGGCTCCTCCTCGGGATCTGCAGGGAAGGTCAAGGCTTTGGCCATATCCCTCACGAAGTCCGAGAACCGGGTATCCTCCGGGGGGGGGGGACCGTCTCCGAGGTTCGGACTCGGGGGAGTCCGAAGGGACACACCGAGTCCGAAAGGAACCAGGTGACTCTTCGTCCTCAGATTCCAAGGCCGACTCCTCGGAGGAGTCGACCGGCTCCGGTCGGGCGGGCTCTGATGCCATCCGCCCCGACGCAGAGGGAGTTGGCGTCGACGACCTCGGTCCCGAACGGGAGGCTGAAGGAGACCTCGACCGAGGATTGACTCGAGCCCTCATGGACTCGAGGATCGGCTCGGTCTCCGGGGTCGACTTGGAGGTCGACGTCCCTGCGGTCAGGGCAGAAGCGCCAGCGAGGCCAGCGATCAATGCCCGCTGCTGGTCCAAGAAGGCAGACAAACTGCACTCCAAGGCCGTCAACCTGAGTCCGAGCTCAGGAGACCCAGCAGCCCCCGACTCGGGCCCCGACGGCGTCGGGCCTGACGTCGGGTCCTTCGGAGGCGAGTCCACGAGGACAACAGTACTTACGTGAGCGGGCAAGTCCACCTCGAGTTGAGGATGTTTTGACAGCCTTTCCGACTCCAAGGACCCGGGACAGGAATCGGGGCTATGCGACCTGGCCCTCGAGGAACCAGGAGCGTCCACCGATCCCGCCCTCGCGGGTTTCTTCTTCCGATGATGCTCCCGGGTAGGAGACCCCCTTTCAGAGGAACTCCGACGATGCTCAGGACCAGAGTCCCGAGACGTCGAAGCCTCTGACGAGGTCCGAGCCCGGCCGGAGTCAGAGAAGATATGCTCCCGCTGGTGCTGCCGACTCCTCAATGCTTTTGAGGACATTTTGCCGCATGGCGTGCAGATCATGGGGTCATGATCTGGGCCGAGGCAGCGGAGGCAGAAGTCATGAGTGTCTGTAAGAGACATAAGTTTCTTACAGAGGTCACACTTTTTGAAACCACTGGCCGCCATCGGGGGAAAAAGGGCCCCTGCGAGGTTGAACGACCGGGCAGCCAGGGAAAAAGGAAAAAAGCGCAAAGTCTGTCACGAAGGACAAAAAAACGAAAAATAAAGGACGGACTCGCAACCGGCGTCGCGAGTCCGGGCGGGAAAAGAACCGGCGTCGAACCGAAGAAAAAATAGAGAAAAATCAACTTTTCTGCGGGGATTCACAGGCAACGTCTGTAGGGCTCCGCGGAAAAAAGAAGACTGAGCAAGATGGCACCCTTGGGCGGGAAGAGGACCGCGCATGCGCGCTGCAATTCCCAAAGGCTTTCTTTGAAAGCTGGGGAAAATTGCTCCGCGAGGGCTCCGCCGGCGCTGACGTCACCCATATGTGAGGACTGACTTCCTGCTTGGTCCTGGAGAACTTACTCACTGTGCCCCATGCGATTGCAGGAGTAGTAGAGCAGGGGAGCCAAGGCAGACGCTGCAAGAAGGCTGACCAAAAATTGCTGCTGTAGCTAAGCTCCCAAGGCAGACGCTGCAGGAAGGCTGCTGCTGTAGCTAAGCTCTATAAGAGCAATGAACGCTCCCACTGCTGCCAGCCTACCAGGTCCTCATGATCAGGAGGCGGCCTTCCCCTCGCATAATGGGAGCTTGACTAGTCCTCTTGACCAGGAGCTCAACCAGATCCCCAAGGCAATGAGCTGGGAAATTTCAGAGGGGCACCTCCTGTGTGCCCTGAAAACGTTCAGCTGAAATTAATAAAAGAAAACCTGAAGAGAAAAACAGAAGAACACCAGCATCTGCTGGAGACAGAAAATACTGAGGGCGACCTCTAGGGGTACAGCTATATGTCTACCAGGGCTCAACCAATCAAGCTTCTGGTACTTTTTCTCTGTCTCCAACATCTGCTGGCAGGGGGACTTAACCCATTTGTCTGGACTGGTCTAGCAGGATGACTTGGAAGCTGCTGTTGCTCCTTGGGCATGCTATGCACCAGAACCACCACAGTTGTTTCTGGAGCTTGTATATATTTCAGTAATCCAAAATCATCAGAATGGCATTCCAAATTTTGTTGTAGTTGAAAAGTAACTTATTTTCATATCTTGTGGACAAACGTCAGATAACTGATGTCCTCCTTAAGGCAGAGTTCGACAAATCCAGGCACCAGATGCAAAATTCCAGTAGCCTTGCCCTCCCCCCCCCCCCTCTTTTTTTTTTTAAAGCACAATGAGGGGAATACCGTGATCTTTGCCTGAATAATAGCTGGCTGCCTGCAGAAATCCCATCTTCCAAGGGCAGAAGGGAAGAGAGCTGCGGATCAGGGTCTGCAGCAAAAAAAGGTTAGACAAGGCAGAAGGACTGAGGCAGCAAAAATTTAAAGAGGCAGTGACAAAAAAAGGGGAGAATGGGGGGAAATAGAGGGCATGGGGTGGAAATGCTAGGGGGGAGGGAGAAGAGAGAAAGGAAGAGAGTCTGGTAAGTGAACAGAGTGAGGTAGCCAGTAGTAGAGGGGTTGAAGAGGGAAGACAAAAGGGCACGATGTATATATACCAAAAGGTGCATTCCCCCTGAACACACACACAAGCACTCCACTCCCACACCACACACATAGAGAGGTTTCTCAGCTCTGCAGCATCTGCACATATGCACAGTAACCACATAATTCCACGCATACAAAGACACTGTCACATCCCATGTAGACATGCAAACCACCCTTGTATTACATGCATACGCACACACACACTTGCTATCTGAAGCTATAACTTACCTATATATTTGTCTAAAGATGCCTCATACAGCCCTGCAACCATAAAAAGACAATATCATCTCTCTTTGAACTCTTCCACACCCCAGGACATGTATGAGTTTGCAAATGGAAGAAAGAGAACTGCACCATTTTGTCACACTATACATGTGTATTTTTCAATTTGCTTTTGTTTCCTATTCTGCGCTGTGGTGAACAGGAAGTTCTCTCTCTCTTTCTGCACTGCACTGCATAGTTCTACCTGAATCTGAGCAATGTGGTGCAATAACTCTGGCACTGATCTTGTGAGACTTAAGAAAATGAGACCGTGTGAGACAGTTCCTGGAGGAGGGGGGAGGTTGAGGAAGTCACAGCCACTGGCTCCTAAGATTTTGGCCTGGCTCCAAAATCCAAACAAAATTTGTCAAGGCCTGTTTTAAGGAGATTTGTTTTTTGGAGGAGAAAGCAAGGGATTAGAAGGTATGCCTATAGAGCCTGATGTCTATCTTCTGACAAAGGTGGAAGAAAGTAATCAAAGGAAGCTTCCACGTTGGAATGGAGAGACTCCAGAGTAGGAGGATAAGAACAGGCCTGAGAGTTTGAAAAAGACAAAAGGAGCACAACAGGATCAGGTCACGTGTCGCTCTGTGCTGGCGTACAACCAGGAGAATTAGAAGTATGATGAGTCTGCAACTGCAAATAGACTTCATATATACTTTGGATTGTCATTTGACAAAAATGTTGAACATGTTTTTCATAAAAGCATGTGAATGCTCAGGTAGTCTAACCGATAGGGGAGAAGATGAAGGCGCCCCCCCATGAAGAAACAGAAACACAGGAGTTTTCTTCAAAGGAGTGTTGGTTTGCTGTCGGCCGTATTCCGGGCAGCTGAAAGCCACCAATCAGCATTGCGGAGGGCCTTGATACAGCGGCCCCCACCGCGGGACATAGTTAGCGGGCACGTGCCCGTGGAAGCATGTCCAAAGGAGCATTGCAAAGGGTAGGTTCTGCACCTTTGGAGCCTATTTTGAAGTGTTTCGCTGCGATTCATGGGTAAGAAAAAGAAGCAAGCAATTTTGGCACCGGAGAAAAAAGTGGTACAGTGGTAGGCCAATGGATCTACACGTTGTTGCAACCTCCTCTACACTTGTGCTAAGCCCTTCCACTTCACGTGGTCCTCTCCACTTGGGGATGTTTCTACCTTATCCTGCCATTCCAGTGGTGAAGAGCCAGGGATCTTACAGACTTCTCTGGGGATTGTTTCCCCGGCAGCAAAGGTCCCTGACTTGTCTTGTACCGAGCAGCAGTTGGTGTCTATGGAAGGTGGGGGTGGTATGGAAGTTCTTTTTCCAAAACAGGTACGTTTTATTTCTTCTATGGATCCAGCTACTACCCCTTCTGGAGAGGTTTTGTTGAGAGACATTTTGTTGGCCATTAATCGTCTGGAAATGTCCTTAAGGAACTGTCAGATTTTACAGTGGGAACTGTAGCTAAATTAATTGATCAGGACAGGCGTACCACTTCTTTAAACAATCATGTTGTTAAAATGAATGCCTTACTCTGTGACACAAAATGTTTATACCTCTTTTGTTAAGGATAGTGTGTCATTCATCAGCGTTTAGAAACACTTGAGAATGCCCAGCATTCTTATAATTTACGGTTCCTGAATTTCCCCTGTACACGTTACCTTTCTTATAAGTAAATACTTTAAAGAGGTTTTGGGATTGCCTACGGCGGAAGAAATAGGAATTATGAATATATTTTATATTCCTAGTGGTAAGGTAAGTCCTAATAGTATGCCTGATGCTCCAGGTCTCGATCAGTTATCCATGATAGAACCAGATATTTCCGAATTCTTGGAGGACTCCTCTGATAAAGTTCCGACTAGGGCCACTTTAATTGTTACTTCTGGATCATTAGTGGATCATAACTTAATTTTGAAAATGTTTTTTTCAGCAAAAGAATAAATTATTTTGCGGTCAGAAAATTAATGTGTTTCCCGATGTCTCCAGAGTTACTCAATTGAGAAGAAGGTCGTTCCTGACGCTGAAACATTCTGTTTTGGCATTAGGGGCGACCTTCTTTCTCAAATTTGATTGCATGTGTTTAATAGTTTATCGAGCTATGCAATATGTCTTTCTGGAGGCCTCCCAATTAGAATTTTTCTTGAAGGATAAACCGCTGAGTTTGACATAGGGTGGGTTTTGTCTCTTTTTTCCTTTTCATAGATTTTTGCTATTTGTTCTTGTTCTCTGTAATGGCTAGTTAATTAAGGTATACTTTAGTTTTTGGGGGGGGATACCGGCTCCCTGGATGTGGGCTTGAAATTTAGTCTTGGTTTTGGGTTATTAATGGGTTGTTGTTCCCTTAATTTGGGTCAGCTGTATGATATTTTGTTTTCGTCTAAAAAGCGTAGTTACTCACCTGTAACAGGTGTTCTCCAGGAGCAGCAGGAATCAGTCCTCACATATGGGTGACGTCGGCGCCGACGGAGCCCTCGCGGAGCAATTTTCCCCAGCTTTCAAAGAAAGCCTTTGGGAATTGCAGCGCGCATGCGCGGTCCCCTTCCCGCCCAAAGGTGCCATCTTGGCCAGTCAGATGACATAGCGAAAAGACAGCAGAAAAATTGCAAAAACTAAATCAGAAGATTGCAACTCCAAGGGGAGGAGGGAGGGTTGTGAGGACTGATTCCTGCTGCTCCTGGAGAACACCTGTTACAGGTGAGTAACTACGCTTTCTCCAGGACCAAGCAGGAAGTCAGTCCTCACATATGGGACTCCCCAGCTTAAGGCTACCGGAGACCCTAAGCACAACAATGAGCTCCATCTAGCTCAGCAGCACAGAAGGAAGGAATCTTCTCTGAGTAATCTCCAACCGGTAGCCCAACATCCGGGATGGAGGGTAGGAGTTGCCTAAACCTCGAAGAGATTACGGAGGACTGCCTGTCCGAAAGCACTGTCCCTGCGGGACTCCCTCTCGAGGCAATAATGGGCCGCGAAAGTCTGGCTCGAAGACCAAGTAGCGGCCCGGCAGATGTCTGCCAATGGAACAGAGTGGAGGTAAGCCACTGACGCAGCCTTCGCCCGAACCCGATGAGCGGTGACTCGACTCTCCAGCGAGAGACCTGCCGCCGCATAAGTCCAAGCGATACAGTCAGCTACCCAGATGGACAGAGTGCGCTTGGAAACAGGGAGCCCCAATTTATTAGGGTCGTAAGACAGGAAGAGCTGAACCGTCTTACGGTGCTCCCGCGTACGATCAAGGTAGAAGTTCAGCGCTCTTCTACAGTCCAGGGTATGCAAGACCCTCTCAGCTCGGCTGGAGTGTGGCCTGGGAAAGAAGGTCGGAAGCACCACCTCCTGATTGATGTGAAAAGGGGAGACCACTTTTGGAAGAAACTTAGGGTGAGTCCGCAGGACTACCCTATTCTTATAGAACCGAGTGTAGGGAGGATCAGACACCAGGGCCTGCAGCTCACTAACGCGTCTAGCGGAAGTGAGGGCTACCAGAAATAAGGTTTTCCAAGAGAGAAAACGGAGAGGACAGGTAGCCATGGGTTCAAAAGGCGGGCAGGTGATCCGCTGTAAAACCACGTTCAGGTCCCAGTCAGGGGCTGGGGGGCGCAATGGTGGTTTGAGAAGAAGGAGGCCCCGGGAGAACCGAGCCACGAGGGGGTGGCCGGAAAGAGGCCTGCCTTCCACCGGCACATGATGTGCCGAAATAGCACTGAGGTGAACCTTGACCGAGTTGGACGAGCCCAAGATTGGAGAGGGAAAGCAAGTACTGCAAGACCACTGACACCGGGCAGGAGAAGGGATCTTGGGACCGTTGAGCACTCCAGTTGGAAAAGCGACGCCATTTAAGGGCGTAGGATTTCCGGGTAGAGGGTCGCCTGGAAGCCAGCACGACTTCCTCCACCTCCGGAGGCAACAGGAGGGGAGCAAGGACTACCCTTTCAGCAGCCAGGCCATCAGATGGAGAGATCTGAGGTTGGGGTGTAGGAGGGACCCCTGATCCTGGGTCAGGAGGTCGGGTTGAAACCCCAGAGGCAACGGGGTATCCACCGCCAGCTGCATCAGAAGCGGGAACCACGGTTGCCGGGGCCACCGGGGAGTGATCAGGATCACGGAGGCCTTGTCCTGAAGAACCTTGAAAAGAGTTTGAGACACCAGCGGCATGGGAGGAAAGGCATACAGAAGGCCAGTGGACCATGAGAGCAGAAAAGCATCCGCCGCCACTCGGAGGTTCCCGGGAGCAGAATCGAGGAAGCTGCCTGTTCAGAGGACTGGCAAAGAGATCCAGAGTGGGAAGGCCCCACTGGAGAAAGATCCCCTGAACCACCAACGGGTCCAATCGCCACTCGTGCGGTTGGAGGATTCTGCTCAGTTTGTCTGCCAGGTGATTTTCTTGACCTGGGAGATAGACCGCTTTGAGGAGGATTCCCCGGCTGACGGCCCAAGCGCAGAGCTTTTGTGCTTCCCGGCAGAGAAGGAAGGAGCCCGTGCCCCCCTGCTTGTTCACGTAGAACATAGCAACTTGATTGTCCGTCTGGACCAGCACTGACTGGCGAGACGTGAGGTGGGAGAAGGCCCCTAGAGCCAGGCGAATGGCCCTGAGTTCCAGGAAGTTGATCGGCTGGGCAGATTCCCACGGGGTCCAGAGACCCTGAGTACATGACCCCTGGCAATGTGCTCCCCAACCCAGGAGAGAAGCGTCGGTCGTCAGAACCTGAACCGGCGGAGGAGACTGGAAAAGCATTCCGAGCACTAGGTTGGGTAGGTGAAGCCACCATCGCAGAGAAGAGACTAGCGGGCTGGAGATGCATATCGAGTCCGCCAGTCTCCCCGAGGCCTGACGCCATTGAGAGCGAAGGCACCACTGAGCCGGCCGCATGTTCAGGCGGGCATTGGGGGTCACATGGACCGTGGACGCCATATGGCCGAGCAGCTTCAGGAAGAGCCGGGCCGAGACCCGGGAATGGCTGTGAAAACGGCTGGCGAGAGCCATGAGCCGTTGAGCCCTGTCGAGCGGCAGAAAAGCCCGCGCCTGAAGCGTGTCCAACCTGGCGCCGATGAACTCGAGGTCCTGAGAGGGGAGCAGAGTGGACTTTTCGAAGTTTATGACAAAGCCCAAGTACTGGAGCAGAGCCACAGTACGCTGCGTGGCGTGAGTGGCCTCCGTGGCGGACGGGGCCCTGATGAGCCAGTTGTCCAGGTACGGAAAGACAAAGAGGCCTTGAAGCCGGAGATAAGTCGCTACCACTGCGAGACATTTTGTGAAGACTCGTGGTGCGGAGGATAGGCCAAAGGGCAGTACTCTGTATTGGTAATGATTGCCCGCCACCACAAACCTTAGGTATTGTCGATGGTTGGGGTGGATGAGGATGTGAGTATAGGCATCCTTTAGATCCAAGGAGCATAGCCAATCTCCCTGCTGGCGGTAGGGCAGCAGGATTCCAAGGGTAAGCATCTTGAACTTTTCCCTCTCCAGGAACTTGTTGAGGTTCCGCAAGTCTAGGATGGGTCTGAGGCCTCCAGTCCGCTTCGGTACCAGGAAGTACCGGGAATAGAAACCGTGACCCCGCAGGTGGTGGGGCACCAGCTCCACCGCCTGTTCCCGAATAAGACTTGCCAACTCCTGAAGGAGTAAGTCCCGGTGGAGAGGGGTTCGCAGAGGCTCCCCTGGAAAGAAGTGGGGAGGTACCTGGTGGAAGTGCAGCCGATAGCCCTCTCGAACTATGCGGAGCACCCAGGCGTCTGACGTGATGTTGGACCACCTGTGGGCAAAGTGGACCAGCCGGCCTCCCGTGCTGAGAGAAACCAGCGGAGGGGGAGAGGCTATGCTGAACGAGTCAAAAACCCCCACCCTGTGGAGCAGGGGCCGGTGGCGCAGGCTTGGGGGCTTGCTGCCTACGGGATCCGTTACCCCGTCCCTTGGCCTGCTGACCCTGATGGGGAGCTGTGGAGGCCTGATAGTGGGGGTAGGCAGCCGCCTTCCTCGGGTAAAAGGGCTTCTTTCCCGAGCCCTTCTTCTTCTGGGAAGGGGCAGAGGTTTTCCTGGAGAGCCGAGTCCGGGTGAGAGTCTCTGTCTCGAGCTGGGCAGCCTTCTCGTCCATAGGTTTACCAAAGAGGTTATCACCTCTGCAGGGGACATCGACCAACTTGTCCTGCACCCAGGGCTCGAGGTCGGAAGACTGGAGCCAAGCCTGGCGGCGGGCTCCGATGCCGGCTGCGGCCACTCGAGCCGATGCCTCGAAGCCATCATAGGCTGCTCGAGAAATGAACTTGGAGCACTCTCGAACACCAGTGGACAGGGCCAGGAACCTCCGCAAAGGTTCCTCGGAGAGACCAGCAGAGAATCCGGCTAGTTCTTTAGCCAGGTCCCGGAGATACATGCCCATGTAGAGCTGGTAAGTCTGGACCCGACAAGCAAGCATAGAGCCCTGAAAACACTTCTTACCGATGCCATCCAGGCTGCGGGCTTCCCTGCCGGGAGGCACCGAGGAGTGCATCTTCTGGCTCTTGAGCCGATGCATGGCCGATTCCACCACCATGGAATGGTGCGGCAGCTGTGCTTTCTGGAAGCCAGGGCTCTTGCGGACTCGATATATGGCATCGACCCGCTTGCTTAATACCGGCGACGACGCCGGGCTCTCCCACATGCGGAAGAGAAGTCGTTCCAGCATCGGAGGAACCGGTACAGTAAAGTGCTCCTTCGCAGGAGAGTCATACTGGAGGGCATCGAGCTCTTCGGCTCGAGGCTCCTCCTCGGGATCCGCAGGGAAGGCCAAGGCCTTGGCCATATCCCTTACGAAGTCCGAGAACCGGGCATCTTCCGGGGGGGACTGCCTCCGAGGCTCGGACTCGGGGGAGTCAGAAGGGACACACCGAGTCCGGAAAGAACCAGGTGACTCATCCACCTCGGATTCCCAGGCTGACTCCTCGGAGGAGGAGTCGAGCGGCTCCGGTCGGGCGGGCACAGACGCCATCCGCCCCGACGCCGAGGGAGTCGGCGACGACGACCTCGGTCCCGAACGGGAGGCCGAAGGTGACCTCGACCGAGGATCGACTCGAGCCCGCATGGACTCGAGGATCGGCTCGGTCTCCGGGGTCGACTTAGACGTCGACGTCCCGGCGGTCAGGGCAGACGCGCCAGCGAGGCCAGTGATCAATGCCCGCTGCTGGTCCATGAAGGCAGTCAAGCTGCGCTCCAAGGCCGTCAACCTGAGTCCGAACTCAGGAGACCCAGCAGCCCCCGACTCGGGCTCCGACGGCGTCGGACCCGACGTCGGACCAGTCGGAGGCGAGTCAACGAAGACAACAGCACTTACATGAGCAGAGGAGTCCAGTTCCAGACGAGGCTGTTTGGACGGCCGCTCCAGCTCCAAAGACCCGGGATGGCTGTCGGGGCTATGCGACCTGGCCCTCGAGGAGCCAGGAGCGTCCACCGACGCCGCCCTCGTGGGCTTCTTCTTCCGCTGATGTTCCCGGTTAGGGGACCCCCGCTCAGAAGAACTCCGGCGGTGCTCAGAGCCAGATTCTCTGGACACCGAAGCTTCTGACGAGGTCCGGGTACGGCTGGGGTCAGAGAAGATTCTCTCCCGCTGATGCTGCCGACTCCGCAAAGACTTCGCGGACATTTTGCTACAGGGCCCACAGATCATTTCTTCATGATCGGGGCCCAGGCAACGGAGGCAGCAATCATGTGTGTCGGTAAGAGACATGAGTTTCTTACACTTAACACACTTTTTAAAGCCACTGGCGGCCATCGGGGGGAAAAGGGCCCCTGCGAGGTCGAACGAACGGGCCGCCAGGGAAAAAGGAAAAAAGGCGCGAAGATGTCGCGAAGGACAGAAAAAACCGAAAAAGAAGGGGAGGCCTCGCAACCGGCGTCGCGAGGCCGGACGGAAAAAGGACCGGCGTCGAACCGAAGAATTACTGACAAAAATAAGGAAAAAATCAACTTTTCGGCAGCGACTATTAGACAATGTCTGTAGGGCTCCGCAGAAAAAAGAAGACTGGCCAAGATGGCACCTTTGGGCGGGAAGGGGACCGCGCATGCGCGCTGCAATTCCCAAAGGCTTTCTTTGAAAGCTGGGGAAAATTGCTCCGCGAGGGCTCCGTCGGCGCCGACGTCACCCATATGTGAGGACTGACTTCCTGCTTGGTCCTGGAGAAATGAGCATTGTAAAATGTTACTATAAATTCTTAATAAAAAAAAAAATAATAGAAACATGATGGCAGAAAAAGACCACAAAGCCCATCTAGTCTGCTCTTCCATATCAACCACTACAACAGTCCCCTTTTTTCCTTTAGAGATCCTCTGTGTTTGTCTCAGGCGATCACTGGCTGAACTCTGTGAGCAGAACCGGACAACCTGGGCATTTTGCACTGTAGTGAAAAGATCCACCACTGGGATGCCCCATGCTCGGAAGATTTGATCCACCAACTCCCTCATGAGGGTCCACTCGTATAGCTGAAGCAGCCAGCTAAGGCGATTCATCAGGCCATTGAGCTAGACAGGCAGATAAGTCGCCCGGAGATCCATGCTGTGAAGCAGGGCAAACTTCAAGAGGCAAACAGCCTCCCAGCACAGGAGGTTTTTTCACATAGAACATCGCTACATGGTTGTCTGTTTGAATCAGGACCACCTGATTTGCTAGGTGCGCACGAAAGGCATGAAGGGCATTCACTATGGCTCGAAGCTTGAAAAAGTTGATTTGATGGAGACTCTCCTGCTTGGACCACAGATCTTGGGTGCTCAGGCCATCCAGGTGCACCCACAGCCGAGCTTGGATGCATCCGTTGTGAGCATCTTGCGGGGGGCTGCCGGCTGGAATGGGAGGCCCCAAAGTGGTTGTCCAGCTTAAGCAGTATGGAGACCACTATCCGGTCCCATAGATGGCCCAATGCTTGCTTCCACTACATACACAAGGTCCACTGAGTCTGCAGCATGGAGAGGCGGGCCTGAGGAGTGACATGCACCGTGGCAGCCATGTGTCCGAGGGCTCTTACAGCCCACAGGCTGTAGTGTGATGCTGGCGCTGTAACGCACCCACCATCTCGAAGAGGCGCTGCAGACAGTCTGTCAGCAGAAAGGCCCATGATGAGTGGTATCATGGAGGACCTTGATGAACTCTAGCTGCTGCATCAGTTGGGGGTGGGATTTCAGGTAGTTGACCACTAAGCAGAGGCCCTTGAGAACCTGAATTGTGAGAGTGGCGAAATGCCGAACGTTGGCCGGTGTGGGACCCTTGATAAGCCAGTTGTCCAGGTACGGGCAGACAAAGACCCTCCAGGTCCGGAGGAAGGTGGCCATGACCACCAGACAACTCAGTAAACCCTGGGGGCCACAACCAACCCGAAGGGAAGCACTCAGTACTGATAGTGCCGGTCGCCCAGCACGAAGCAAAGCTATTGCATGATGCAGTTGGATAGGAATATGCATATACGCATCTTTCAAATCCAAGGAGCACAGCCAATCATCCTGTATAAGGTAAGGGAGCAGCGTCCACAACGAGAAGATTTTGAACTTTTTGCACACCACGAACCAGTTGAGATTTTGCAGATCTAGGACATAACCTGCTGGTCTTTTTGGGAACCAAACAGTACCTGAAGTAGAAGCCCTGACTAATTTGAGCCAGGGGAATTAGCTTGATGAGGTCGGACAGCAGGGCCTCAAACTCGGTCTGCAGCAGGCTCAGTTCAAACATTTGAGGCTGTCAGGAGAGAATTTTTTTTAAAGCAGCTGTGCGCCAACCAAAATTCATAAATGTTGGAGAGGCAGGGCAAGCTTTATAGTTTTGTCTTTTTAAAAGAAAGAAAGAACCCAAATAAAACAAACCACCCATAAACCTTTGCTCTACCCCTTATCCCTCTCATTATCTCCCCCGGCCTAGAAGTGCTCCCTATCCCAGTGGCCACAGCTCTTCCCAGCCACCACTCCTTACTTACAATCCCTCTTCCTCACCCCAGTGGTTAATGTTCCTTTGGGCCTTGGGCCATTAATACTCCTACCTGACCCAGCATCTGGCTACCATTGTTTTTCCTACCAAAATAACTACTCTACTTTTTCTTTTTTTACTTATTTTTTTAAATTAGATTTCAACTAGTATATAACAAATTGATAATCCTTCAAGCAAGACAAAAGATGCATAAAGCAACATCTCTCTTCCCCCAACCCCACCACCCAAGCACTAATTACACCAGTCCAAATTCTTTATGCCTGAGGGAAATTTTAACTGGGCCCATCTTTCAAAAGATGTCCAAATCTTCTCGAACGTCTCCACTTAGCCCCTTTGCTAAGCAAGCAGTTCACTCATTAAGTAAGCACTTCACAGACTCAGATAACAAAGTCATGATTGGGACCCCCCAGTTTTCACCACAGCCAAGCCACCTCACATCAGGCTGCCATTATATAAGAAAAGAAGAGGGTGGTGAACCTTAGAGATCAAATCACAGGGGGCTGAAGAAGTAGCAGCAGCAGGTAGCCAGGTTCATATGCTACAGTTATTCTAGACATTTCCACAAAAACACCCAAACTGCTATCAGAATGACTGAATGCTTGGACAGCTGCATTACACATGATTAGTTTTTCAACATCCTCTCCAACACTCAGCAGAGGGCAAGCCATATATCCTCTTCGGTCTGCTTAGGGTGAGAAACAAACAAACTATCTTACAGACATTCTCAACCAAGTTAGCTGTCACCAAGACCTTGTATGTAGCTCTATAAACCTTTTGCCATTGAGTGTCCGAGAGGCATATTCCCAAATCCTGATCATATAACTGAATATGCTTGAAGCAGCTCAAGCCATTGGTATTAGATAATTATAAATTTGTGTTATCAATTTTGCAGTCCCTAATTGAACCTCCAGCAGTCACTCAAACACAGCTGTGTCCTGCAACAAATCCTTCATCATCCCACACCTCGACAAAATGGAGCCCATTTATCCATGTCCAAAAGTAGTCCCGGGGTTTCAAACAATATTCACCCTGTAAATGCTCAAAGTAACTAGAGGCCAATGCAGAAATAATGTGCTATGCTCTAGCATAGCATTCTGATGGCGATTTCCCCACGCTAGTCTTACTCGCCAATGCAGAAGGCAAGCTAGTGCAGGAAAGTCGCCAGCAAAATCACTGTGTTAGAGCATAGCACAGTGGGCATGCTAACCTGCAACATAATGAATTTTTAATTGTACCTAAAGTAATAAAATGTGCTGAAACACACAGCAGTTTTTTACTTTTCCTTTAATACTATATCTAATAACTATATCTTTACACCCACTTTAAAACAGCTGTAAAGATACAGTTCAAGCCAAAAGATCCTCCCACTTTTGGCCCCCTCCAATCATCCCCCAAACACAATGACCTGGTGGCCTAGTGGCCTCCCCCTCCACCCAATTCAACAAAATATTCCAGAGACCTCGCTCCTCGAACCCCCACTCTTCATTCAACAAAATCACCAGGCAGCCCAATGGCCACTAACCCCCAAACACTAAAATAGCCTGGTGACCCCAAGCTCCCACTCACCCTACTGGTAAGGCCTGTCAACCCTCCTGATATCTTAAAGGATGGAAGGAAGGGGGGGGCGTGGCACGGCAGCAATGCCCACATGCTCCCGCTCCACCTTCTGAAAAGTGGTGGTGACTGACTGTATAGTGCATCCTAGGATGCACGAGGATGGGCCAATCTGCCATATACCAGAGTACCCCCTTGCCTCGGAGTGCAATCAGGGACCCCACATCATGCATCCAAGGATGCACCCGGGGAGGGGGGTGCATATATGGAATGTTTGTCTTATATGGCAGTCTGACCTATCAAGTGCATCCCAGGATGCACTGCATGGGGCTAGGCACCTCAGTCTTTCAAGATGGCAGCATGGGAACATTAGTGTGTGGACATCGCTTGTGTCCCTGACTTTCAAGATATTTGGAAGGCAGCAGAAGACCCTACACTAGGAGGGGTTTGAGGAGGGGGGAGCTGGGGGTCACTACAGTTGTAGTCAACATTACTGGAAACCATGTGTACAATATCTTGAGAAATAATTGAAAATATCCCAAATGTATGTCATCATAATATTAAAATAGTATGTTGAAAGAAATACAAAAAAAAGAGTAGTTACTCACCTGTAACAGGTGTTCTCCAGAAGCAGCAGGAATCAATCCTCACATATGGTTGACATCAACGTCGATGGAGCCCCCATGCGGAGCATTTCCCCAGCTTTCTAAGAAAGCCTTTGGGAATACACCCACGCATGCGCGGTTCCCTTCCCGCCCAAAGGTGCCATCTTGCTCAGTCAGATGACATAGCTAAAAGACAGCACAAAAAAAGAGTAGTTACTCACCTGTAACAGGTGTTCTCCAGGAGCAGCAGGAATCAGTCCTCACATATGGGTGTCATCATATGCCCCAGCGGAGCATTTCTCCAGCTTTCTATGAAAGCCTTTGGGAATGCAGGCACGCATGCGCGGTTCCCTTCCTGCCTAAAGGTGCCATCTTACCTCAGTCAAATGACATAGCTAAGAACAGCACACAAAAATGAAAAAATAAACTATGTACAACTGCAACTCGAAGGGGAGGAGGGAGGGTTGTGAGGACTGATTACTGCTGCTCCTGGAGAACACCTGTTACAGGTGAGTAACTACTCTTTCTCCAGGACCAAGCAGAAGTCAGTCCTCACATATGGGTGACTCCCTTGCTCTGGGCTACCGAGGAACCCAGGCTGAACAAGAGTACTCTCTCTAGTCTCAGCAGCAAAAAAAGGCTTAAGGACACAACCTCCACCGGTAGCCCAACAGAGGGCAGGAGTTGCCTAAACCTCAAAGAGATTCCGGAGTACTGCCTGGCCAAAAGCACTGTCCCTACGGGACTCCCTCTCCAGACAGTAATGGGCCGCAAAAGTCTGGCTTGAAGACCAAGTTGCAGCCCTGCAGATGTCTACCAAGGGCACAGAGCGGAGATGAGCCACTGAGGCAGCCATTGCCCTGACACGATGGGCCGTGACCCGACCCTGCAAAGGAAGGTCAGCCACCTTGTAAGCCCAGGTGATACAGTCAGCCACCGAGATGGACAAGGTACGCTTAGACACAGCCAACCCCAACTTGTTGGGGTCAAAGGAAACGAAGAGCTGAGTAGCCCTTCTATGCCCCTGCGTACGGTCAAGGTAGAAGGATAAGGCCCTCCTACAGTCCAGGTTATGCAGGACTGCTTCAGTCTGGCTTGCATGAGGCCTAGGGAAGAATGTTGGAAGAATGTTGGAAGAACCACCTCCTGATTGAGGTGGAAAGAGGAGACAACCTTTGGGAGGAACTTGGGATGAGTCCTGAGGACTACCCTGTTCCTATAAATCCTGGTGTAAGGCCTATCACAGACCAGGGCCTGAAGCTCACTCACTTGCCTAGCCGAGGTAAGGGCTATCAGGAAGAGTGTCTTCCAGGATAGGAAGCGTAGTGGACAAGTAGCCATTGGCTCAAAAGGTGGGCGAGTCAGTTGCTGCAAGGCCACATTCAACTCCCACTCAGGGGCAGGACGACGGATCGGAGGTAGAGCAAAAGCAAGCCCCTGAGAAAGCGGGACACCAAGGGGACCTGACAGAGAATATCCCTCCACCGGTGAGTGGTGAGCTGCTAGAGCTGAGAGGTGGACCCAAACAGAATTGGACTTAAGTCCCTGATTTGATAAGTGCAGTAACTACTGAAGCACTACTGGCACAGTACAGGAGAAATGATCCTCTGTACGTAGCTGGCACCACACAGAAAACCTTTTCCATTTAAGAGCATAGGTTTTCCTAGTGCACTGTTTTCTAGAGGCTAGGACAACCTCCTCAACTTCCTGAGGTAGGCTACAGGGAGCCAAAACTACCCTTGCCGCCTCCAGGCCATAAAATTGAGAGCTTTGAAATTGGGGTGCAGAAGGGAACCCTGCTCCTGTGAGAGAAGGTCGGGTTGCAACCCCAGAGGCAGTGGGGGATCCACCGCCAGTTGAAGCAGGAGAGGAAACCAAGGCTGTCACGGCCACCTGGGAGCCACCATCAGGACCGAGGCCTTGTCCTAAAGAATTCTGAAGAGAGTTCAGGCCACCAAGGGCGTGGGAGGAAACGCATACAGGAGGCCCTGAGACCATGGAATCAGAAAAGCATCTGCTGCTATTCTCAGAGGATGCGGTTGCCTGGAGCAGAACATTGGCAGTTGATTGTTCATTGGGCTGGCAAAGAGATCTACCAAAGGGAGACCCCATTTTAGGAAGATCCTCTGAACTACTGAAGAATGCAGCTGCCACTGGTGGGGCTGCAGAATTATGCTTAACCTGTCGACCAGGTAGTTGTTCTGGCCCGGAAGGTACACAGCCTTGAGGAGCATGTTGTGCTTGAGGGCAAATGAACAAAGGTCCTGAGCCTCCCGACAAAGCATTCTGGACCCAGTCCCGCCCTATTTGTTCACATAAAACATGGCTAATTGATTGTCTGTCTGAACCAGGACAGATTGATGAGCCAGGGTAGGAGAGAAAGCTTTGAGTGCTAATCGAATAGCTCTGAGTTCGAGGAGATTGATCTGCTGTGTAGCTTCCAAAGGAGACCACAGGCGCTGGGTGCACTTGCCTAGACAATGAGCTCCCCAGCCCTGCAGGGAGGCGTCTGTGGTCAGTACCACCGTGTACTCTGGAATCTGAAAAGGCACCCCCTTTAGTAGATTGGGTGGGTACAGCCACCAGTTGAGGGAGTTCAGAAATTGTCTGGACACCCTTATCCTGTCTCTGAGGCTGCCTGTGGCCTGTGACCACTGAGTCCGAAGGCACCACTGTGCAGGCCTCATATGGAGCCATGCAATGTCGAAGCCATGTGGCCAAGCAGCCTTAGGCAGAGTCTGGCGGAGACCAGTGACTTGCTGAGAAACTGGTTTGCTAAGTTTATCAGTCTTTGGGTTCTGTCTGCTGGCAAAAAAGCCTTTGCTAGCAGGGAGTCCAGCCTTGCTCCTATGAACTCCAAGTTCTGGGAGGGGAGCAAAGTGGACTTTGCAAAGTTTATTACAAACCCCAGGCTTTGAAGAAGAGCAATAGTTCTGAGGGTGGCTTGTCCGGCCTCCTGGCACGTCTGACACTTGATGAGCCAGTCGTCCAGATAGGGAAAGACAAAGATTCCCTGATTTCTCAGGTAGGCCGCCACCACTGCCAGGCATTTGGTAAAGACCCTGGGAGCGGAGGTGAGGCCAAAAGGCAGTACTCTGTACTGATAATGGTTTCCCCCCACAATGAACCAGAGGTACGTTCTGTGGTCTGGATGAATGAATGTACGCATCCTTTAGATCTAAGGAGCATAGCCAATCTCCCTGCTGGAGGTAGGGCAGAAGTGTTCCAAGAGTAAGCATCTTGAACTTTTCTTTCTCGAGGAACTTGTTGAGGTTTCTGAGATCCAGAATGGGTTGAAGGCCACCGGTTCTTTTGGGTACCAGGAAATACCTGGAGTAGAATCTGTGACCGTGCAAGTGGGGAGGCAGAGGCTCCACCGCCCTGTCCACCAACAGACCCTGAAGCTCTTGAAGGAGAAGGTCTGTGTGCAGGGGAGGCCTTGGAGGCTCCCCTGGAAAGTAGGGAGGAGGCAGTTGGTGAAAATGCAGGGCATAGCCACTGTGGACTATGTCCAACACCCAATTGTCCCCGGTGATGAGAGGCCACTGGTGGGCAAAGAGGGCGAGGCGACCTCCTGTGCAGGGTTGGGAGAGCAGGTATGGAGAGGCTACGCTCAAGGAGTCAAAAACCCCCACCCTGCTGAGTGGGAGCAGGGGCTGGAGGCTTGGGGGTCCTCTGCCTATGGGGCCCATTACCCTGCCCCTTGGCTTGCTGAGCCTGAGGGGCAGCCTGATATTGAGGGTACTGTTTGTAGGCAGTGCCCTTCCTCGGGTAAAAGGACTTTTTACCCGAGCCCTTCTTTTTATGAAATGGGGCAGAGGTCTTTCTAGACAGCC
This sequence comes from Ichthyophis bannanicus, assembly GCA_033557465.1. Lineage (NCBI taxonomy): Eukaryota > Metazoa > Chordata > Amphibia > Gymnophiona > Ichthyophiidae > Ichthyophis > Ichthyophis bannanicus. The sequence goes on along the minus strand of CM066035.1, from coordinate 875,508,246 downwards.
TTGTCCGTGTAAGGTACTCTGTTTTGAGCTGGGCGGCCTTCTCGGTCATGGGCTTGCCAAAAAGGTTTTCAACTCGGCAACGGACATCGACCAACTTGTCCTGAACCCATGGCTTAAGGTCCGATGACTGCAGCCATGCCTGGCGTCGAGTCGCGATGCCGGCTGCCGCAAATCGGGCCAAAGCCTCAAAGCCATCGTAGGCGGCGCAGGACATGAACTTCGAGCAGTCCCGAAACCCCGAGGACAAGGACTTGAATCTCTGCAAGGGTTCCCCGGAGAGTCCAGCAGAGAACCCGGCCAACTCCTTGGCCAGGTCCCGCAAGTAAATGCCCATGTACAGCTGGTAAGACTGGACACGGCAAGCATGCATCGAGCCCTGGAAGCACTTTCTACCGACGCCATTGAGGTTTCGGGCATCCCTGCCGGGGGACACCGCGGAGTGCATCTTCTAGCTCTTCAGACGATGCATGGCCGATTCCACAACCATCGAATGGTGTGGTAGCTGTGCCGTTTGAAAGCCAGGGCTTTTTCTGAGTCGATAGATCGAGTCGACTCGCTTGCTTAAAACTGGCGCCGAGGCCGGTGCCTCCTACATCCGGAAGAGGAGCCGTTCCAGCACAGAGGAACCGGGACAGTAAAGGCCTCTTTCGGAGGAGAGTCAGACTGCAGGGCCTCGAGATCTTCAGCTCGAGGCTCTTCCTCGGGGTCCGCCGGAATAGCCAAGGCAGCGGCCATATCCCGGACAAACTCCGAGAACCGAGTATCCTCCTGAGGGGATCTACTCCGGGGCTCAGACTGCGGTGAGTCCGACGGGATGCACCGAGTCTTGAACGTATCGGGGGACTCCTCATCCTCAGTCTCCCAGGCGGACTCGTCTGACGAGGAGTCAGGGTCCGACCCCGCGGGGCCCTGGAGCACCCGCCCTGACGCCGGAGGCACCGGCGTCGACGCCCTCGGTCCCGAGCGGGAGGTCGAGGGAGACCTCAACCGAGGTCGACTTTGAGCCATGATGGACTCGAGTATCGGCTCGGTCTCCGGGGTCGACTTCGAAGTCGATGTCCCAGTGGTCAGGGCAGATGCGCCAGACAAGCTGGCCATCAGTGTCCGCTGCTGCTCTATGAAGGCAGACAGTCTGCTCTCCAAGGCTGTCATCCTGAGCCTCAGCTCGGGAGACGCAGCAGCCACCGATTCGGGCCCCGGCGGCGCCGGGCCCGACGCCGGCTCTCTGGGAGGAGAGTCCTCGAGAACTACGGGGCTTACGTCTCCAGCAGACTCTGGCTCCACGTATGGAACTTTGGCAGGCTTCTCTTGTTCCACAGGCCCGGGGCGACGGTCGGGGTCTTAGACCTGGCCCTCGAGGAGCCAGGGACCTCCTCCGATGACGCCCTCGCGAGCCGCTTCTTCCTCTTGCGTTCCCGGTCGGGGGACCCCCTGTCCGAGGAGCTTCGATGGCGCTCAGGATCCGAATTCAGAGATGTCGAGGCCTCAGACGAGGTCCGGGCCCGGCCGGAGGCTGAGTCCGAGAAAAGCCTTTCTTTCTGCTGCTGGCGACTTCGGAGTGCCTTGGAAGACATCTTCCCACATGGTCCACACGACTTAGGGTCGTGATCAGGACCGAGGCACCGAAGGCAGCAGTCGTGTGTGTCGGTGAGAGACATTAATTTCTTATACCGATCACACTTTTTGAAACCGTTGCAAGCCATCGGGGAAAAGAGGGTCCCCGCGAGGTCAAAGGACCGGCCTTCCAGGGAAAAAAACAAAAAAGGGCGCGAACGCCAGCCACGAAGGGCAAAAACCAAAAAAGAAGAATCGGGCTCGATACCGGTGTACCGAACCCGGCGAGAGGGGAACCGGCGTCGAACCGGGAGAAAAAACAGCGAGAATCGCCGAAAAAAATCAACTTTTATCAGGGATGACAGGACACACGTCCGGTGGGCTTCTCGGAAAAAAAGAGACTGAGGTAAGATGGAACCTTTAGGCGGGAAGGGAACCGCGCATGCGTGCCTGCATTCCCAAAGACTTTCATAGAAAGCTGTGGAAATGCTCCGCTGGGGCTTCATCGGCGCCGATGACACCAATATGTGAGGACTGACTTCCTGCTTGATCCTGGAGAAACAAATGAACTATGTACAACTGCAACTCCCAGGGGAGGAGGGAGGGTTGTGAGGACTGATTCCTGCTGCTCCTGGAGAACACCTGTTACAGGTGAGTAACTACTCTTTCTCCAGGACCAAGCAGGAAGTCAGTCCTCACATATGGGTGACTCCCTAGCTCTGGGCTACCACGAACCCAGGCTGAAAAAGAAACTCCCTCTGTGAAGCCGTAGAATGAAGGAAAGAATTTCACTGAGACCAGAACCCCTCGGTAGCCCAACAAGAGGAAAGGAAGGTAGGAGTTGCCTAAACCTCAAAGAGATTCTGGAGTACTGCCTGACCAAAAGAACTGTCCCTACGGGACTCTCTCTCCAGGCAGTAATGGGCTGCAAAAGTCTGGCTTGAGGACCAAGTTGCAGCCCTACAGATGTCTGCCAACGGTACAGAGCAGAGATGAGCTACTAATGCAGCCATGGCCCAGACACGTTGGGCTGTAACTCGACCCCGCAAGAGAAGGTCTGCTGCCCTGTAAGCCCAGGTGATACAGTCCGCCACCCATATGGACAAGGTACTCTTGGAGACAGGAACCCCCAAGATGTTTGGGTCAAAGGAGACGAAGAGCTGAGTAGCCCTTCTATGACCCTTAATACGCTCAAGGTAGAAAGACAAGGCCCTTCTATAGTCCAGAGTGTGGAGTACTTCTTCAGCCCTGCTTGCATGGGGCCCAGGGAAGAATGTTAGAAGAACCATCTCCTGGTTGAGGTGGAAGGAGGAGACCACCTTCGGTAGGAACTTAGGATGAGTCCTAAGGACCACTCTGTTCTTATAGAAACGAGTGTACGGCCTGTCACAGACCAGGGTCTGAAGTTCACTCACTCGCCTGGCCGAAGTCAGTGCCACTAGGAAGAGAGTCTTCCAAGAAAGGAAGCGAAAAGGGCACGTAGCCATAGGCTCAAAGGGTGGGCGAGTAAGCTGTTGCAAAACCACATTCAACTCCCACTCAGGGGCAGGTGGACAGAGAGGAGGCTTTAGCAGGAGCAAGCCTCTGAGGAACCTGGCCACCAGGGGGTGAACCGACAAAGAATGGAGTGGTGTGCTGCCAGAGCAGAGAGGTGTACCCTAACCGAATTGGACTTAATACCCTGATTAGACAAGTGCAGCAGGTACTGAAGCACTACTGGCACAGGACAGGAGAATGGGTTTTCCTGGCGCTGATCACACCACAGGGAGAACCGCCTCCATTTCAGGGCATAGGTCTTTCGGGTGGATTGCTTCCTTGAAGCTAAGACAACCTCTTCCACTTCCTGAGGCAAGCCCCAGGGAGCCAGCACTAACCTTGCAGCTTCCAGGACATCAAATTGACAGCTTTGAGATTGGGGTGCAGAAGGGATCACTGATCCTGAGAAAGAAGATCAGGTTGAAACCCCAGAGGAAGAGCCGTTTCCACCGCCAGTTGTAACAGGAGGGGAAACCAGGGTTGCCTTGGCCTTCTGGGGGCCACCAGGATGACCGAGGCCCTGACCCTCAGAATCTTGAACAAGGCCCGAGCCACCAGGGGCATGGGAGGGAATGCATACAGTAGGCCCTGGGACCATGAGATCAGGAAGGCATCCGCCGCCAATCTTTTGGGATGCGGTTGCCTGGAGCAGAACTGAGGCAGCTGCCGGTTTAGGGGACTGGCAAAGAGGTCGATAGACGGGAGTCCCCACCTCAGAAAAATAGTCTGGACCACTAAGGGGTGCAGTTGCCACTCGTGAGGTTAAAGAACTGTGCTCAATCTGTTTGCCAGAAAGTTTTCCTGACCAGGAAGATAGACAGCCCTCAGCAGCATGTTGTGCTGAAGGGCAAAGGAGCAGAGGGACTGAGTCTTTCGACACAGGAGCCATGACCCTGTGCCCCCCCTCCTTGTTGACATAAAACATTGCCACTTGGTTGTCGGTCTGCACCAAGACAGCCTGGTGGGCCAGGGTATGGGCGAAGGCCTTCAGGGCTAAACGTATCGTCCTGAGTTCTAGCAGGTTGATCTGCTGAGTGGCCTCCCATGGGGACAACAGGCCCGGTGTGCACTTGCCCAGGCAATGTGCACCCCAACCCTGCAAGGAGGCATCGGTTGTGAGTACCACTGTGAGAACAGGTACCTGAAAAGGAATCCCCTGTAGCAGGTTGGGGGAGTGTAGCCACCACTGCACAGAGGTCAGGAAGGGTTTGGACACCCTTACTCTGTCTCTGAGGTTTCCTGTGGCCTGCCTCCACTGAGTCCTGAGACACCACTGTGCAGGCTGCATATGCAGTCGAGCATTGGGGGCCACATGCACTGTCGATGCCATATGGCCTAGGAGCCGTAGGCAAAGCCTGGCGGAAACCAATGGGTTGGTCATGAACCGGTTGGCCAAGCTTATCAGCCTTTCCGCCCTGTCCTCTGGCAAGTAAGCCTTCGCTTGTAGGGAGTCCAACTTTGCCCCTATGAACTCCAGGTTCTGGGAGGGGAGCAAAGTGGACTTTGCGAAGTTCATGACAAAGCCTAGTTGATGAAGGAGAGAGACAGTACGGAGGGTGGCTTGCCTGGCCTCCTGGAGAGTCTCACCCCTGATAAGCCAGTCGTCCAGGTAGGGGAAGACAAATATACCCTGGTTTCTCAAGTAGGCCGCTACCACAGCTAGGCAATTCGTGAAAACAAGTGGAGCGCAGGTTAGGCCAAAGGGCAGTACCCTATACTGAAAATGGCTTCCTGCCACCACGAACCTGAGGTACTTTCAGTGGTCTGGATGAATAAGGATGTGAGTGTACGCATCCTTTAGATCTAAGGAACATAGCCAATCTCCCTGCTGGAGGTCGGGCAGTAGTGTTCCAAGAGTTAGCATCTTGAACTTCTCTTTTTCCAAGAACTTGTTGAGATGTCTCAGGTCCAGAATGTGCCGGAGACCTCGAGTCCGCTTTGGCACAAGAAAGTACCGGGAGTAAAAGCCTTGTCCCCACAGATTTGGAGGTACAGGCTCTACCGTCCTGTCTTGAAGCAGACCTAGCAGTTCCTGGAGAAGGAGTTTCTGAAGCAGAGGAGGCTGTGAAGGCTCCCCTGGGAAGTAGGTAGGGGGTACCTGATTGAAATGGAGCAGATAGCCCTGTTGGACTATGCTCAGTACCCAAGCATCCCTTGGGATGGGGGGCCACTGGTGGGAAAACAGGACCAAGCGACCCCCCGTGCTGAGGTAGGCCAGCAGGAGTAGAGAGGCTATGCAAAGGGAGTCAAAAGCCCCCTCCCTGCTGGGTAGGAGCAGGAGCTGGAGGCTTGGGGGCTTTCTGCCTACGGGGCCCATGTCCCTTGCCCTTTGTCTGCTGACCCTGCTGGGGAGCTGGGGAGGCCTGATAATGAGGGAAAGGTTTGTAGGCAGGCACCTTTCTTGGGTAAAAGGTCTTTTTCCCTGAGCACGTCTTCTTATGAGAAGGGGCAGAAGTTTTACTAGACAATCTTGTCCTCGTTAGTCTCAGTCTCGAGCTCAACGGCCTTTTCGGCCATGGGCTTGCCGAAGAGGTTTTCACCTCGGCATGGGACATCGACCAACTTGTCCTGCACCCATGGCTCGAGGTCCGATGACTGTAGCCATGCCTGGCGTCGAGCAGCGATGCCGGCCGCCGCTACACGGGCCGAAGCCTCGAAGTCATCATAGGCCGCCCAGGAGATGAATTTAGAACATTCCCAGACCGCCGAGGACAAGGATTGAAACCTCTGCAAAGGTTCCCCCTCTGAGACCAGCAAAGAACCCGGCTACCTCTTTAGCCAGGTCCCGCAAGTATATGCCCATGTACAGCTGGTAGGCTTGGACACGGCAAGCAAGCATCGAGCCCTGGAAGCACTTTCTGCTGATGGCATCCAGGTTTCGGGCCTCCCTGCCGGGGGGGCACCGCAGACTGCATCTTCTGGCTCTTCAGACGATGCAAGGCCAATTCCACAACCATAGAATGGTGCGGCAGATGCACCTTCGAAAACCAGACCTCTTCCGGACTCGATACATGGAATCGATCCGCTTGCTCAAAACCGGCACCGAGGCCGGTGCCTCCCACATTCGGAAGAGGAGCCGTTCCAGCATCAGAGGAACCGGCACAGTAAAGGCCTCCCTCGGGGGAGAGTCATACTGGAGGGCATCGAGCTCTTTGGCTCGAGGCGCCTCCTAGGGGTCGACAGGAACATTCAAGGCCTTGGCCATGTCCTTAACGAACTCCGAGAACTGGGTATCCTCCAGAGGGGACGTACTCCGGGGTTCAGACTGCGGCGAGTCCGAAGGGACACACCGAGTACGAAAAGTATCGGGGGACTCCTCATCCTCCATCTCCCATGCAGACTCATCCGAAGAAGAGTTGAGGAGCTCTGACTGCGCGGCTTCCGGCAACACCCGCCCCGACGCTGAGGCCAACAGCGTCGACGCGCTCGGTCCCGAACGGGAGATCAAGGGAAACTGTGACCGAGACCGGACTCGGGCCTTCATGGCTTCGAGAACCGACTCTGTCTCCGGGGTTGACGTCCCGGTGGTAGGGGCAAATGCATCAGTCAGGCTGGCCATCAGCACCCGCTGCTGATCCATGAAGGCAGACAATCCGCACTCCAAGACTGTCAGCCTGAGTCCAAGCTCAGGAAACTCAGCAGCCACCGACTCGGGCCCCGGCGGAAGTCAGCGCCCTAGGAGGACAGTCCTCGAGGACAACAGGACTTACGTGCTTGACAGACTCCGGCTCTACATAGGATACCTTAGTTGGCTTCTCCAGCTCCAAGGGCCCAGGGTGGCGGTCAGGGGTCCGAGATCTGGCCTTCGAGGAACCAGAAGCTTCCTCTGACGCCGCCCTCACGAGCTTTCTCTTCCTCTTATGCTCCCGACTGCGGGACCCCCTTTCAGAGGAACCCCGACGAAGCTCGGAGTCCAACACCCGAGACGTCGAGTCCTCTGACGAGGTCCGGGCCCGTCCGGAGGCCGAGTTCGAGAAAATCCTCTCCTTCTGATGCTGCCGGCTCCTGAGTGCCTTGGTGGACATTTTGCCACATGGGAGACAGACCTTGGGATCATGGTCAGGCCCGAGGCAGCGCAGGCAGCAGTCGTGTGTGTCGGTAAGAGACATGAGTTTCTTACAACGATCACACTTCTTAAAACCACTGGAGGCCATCGGGCAAAAAGGGCACCCGTGAGGTCAAAGGACCGGCCCTCCAGGGAAAAGAAAAAAGATCGAACGCGTGCCACGAAGGGCAAAAAAACGAAAAATAGAGATCGGGTCGATATCGACGTACCAAACCCGGGCGGGAAGGGGAACCGGCGTCGAACCGGACAAAAAGAGGCGCGAGAATCGCAGAAAAAAAATCCTAATTTTTCCGGGTGACAAGGACAGACGTCCGCTGGGCTCCACGGAAAAAGAAAGACTGAGCAAGATGGCACCTTTGGGCGGGAAGGGGACCGCACATGCGTGGGTGTATTCCCAAAGGCTTTCTTAGAAAGCTGGAGAAATGCTCCGCATGGGGGCTCCATCGACGTCGATGTCATCCATATATGTGGACCGACTTCCTGCTTGGTACTGGAGAAAAAAAGATTTCTGTGCAACTTAGACGCAGTAATTTCTGAGGGAAAAAAATATATCACCTGGACAGAATTAATGGCACCCTTTACCAATATTTGGTTGCACAACCCTTGGGAGTGATGACAGCTTCCAAACATTTCTTGTAGCCATCTGTATGTTTCATATATCTGTCTGCTGGTAGTTTCTCCCACTCTTCACTTGCAATTTGTTCTAGCTCATGAATGTTTCCAGGATTCCTTCTAACAAAAGCAGATTTCAGTTCTTTCCAAAGGTTCTTGATTACCTTGAGATCAGGACTCATTGCCTGCCAGTTTAAAACAGTCCATTTGTTCATTTTTAAACTATTCTTTCATATTTTTGAATGTATGCTTTGGGTCAATGTGCTGCTGGATGACCCAAGACATTTGACCCAAACATAGCTTTCTGACACTAGGTAGCACATTTTGCTCCAAAATACCTTGGGTCTGACTTCACGATTACTTTAATACACAGAAACAAAGAAATATGATGACAGAAAAAGACCACATGGCCTATCTAGTCTGTCCTTCCATATCAACAACTAAAACAGTCCCCTTTTTACCTTTAGAGATCCTCTGTGTTTGTTCTATGCTTTTTTGAATTCAGTTACTGTCCTCATCTCTACCACCTCCACTGGGAGACTATTCCATGAATCCACAACTCTTTCCGTAAAGAAATACTTCCGCATATCACTCCTGAATCTATGTCCCTTCACCCTCATCCCATGTCCCCTCTTAGCAGAACTTGCTTTCAATTGAAAGAGGCTCTCTCCCTGAACACGGAGGTATTTAAACATCTCAATCATATCACCTATTTCCCATCTTTCCTCTAAGGTGTACATATTAAGATCCTTCAGTCTGTCCTCATATGCTTTATACGAGTAATGAAGACCATTAATCATTTAGCAGCCACCCTCTGCACCGACTCCATCCTGTTCACATCCTTTTTTTAAGCTGCGGTCTCCAGAATTGCACACTATACTCCAAATGAGGTCGCACCAAAGACTTATACAGAGGCATTATCGCCTCCTTATTTCTGCTAGCCATTCCTCTCTATATTCACCCAAGCATCCTTCTAGATTTTGCGGTCGCCTTTTCTACCTGTTTAGCTACTTTAAGATCATCAGACACAAGCACGCCTAGGTCCCGCTCTTCTTTAGTGGACAAAAGTACTTCACCCTCTATACTATATTGCTCGCTTGGATTGCTGCAGCCTAAATGCAAGACCTTACATTTTTTAACATTAAATCCCAGCTGCCAGATTCTAGACCAAGCTTAGCTAGATCCCTCCTCATGTTATCTACACCTTCCTGGGTGTCTACTCTATTGCAGATTTTGGTATCATCTGCAAAGAGGCAAACCTTAACCGACAGCCCTTCCGCTATATCACTAACAAAGATGTTAAAAAGAATGGGACCAAGGACAGATCCCTGGGGCACACCACTGGTAACATCCTTCTCCTCAGAGTGAGCTCCATTTACTTGTACTCTTTGTCGCCTCCCACCCAACCAATTTCTAACCCAAGCAGTAACTTTAGGGTCCATCCCTAGGGTGCTCAGTTTGTTTATAAGTCGCCTGTGAGGAACAGTGTCAAAGGCTTTACTGAAATCTAAATACACCACATCTAGGGCTCTCCCTCGGTCCAACTCCCTGGTCACCCAGTCAAAGAAATCAATCAGATTTATCTGACAAGACCTGCCTCTGGTGAATCCATGCTGCCTCGGATCCTGTAATCCGCTGGACTCCAGAACCCTCACTATTTTCTCTTTCAGCAGCATTTCCAATAATTTACTCACCACCAAAGTTAAACTAACCGGCCTGTACTTTTCAACCACATCCTTACTTCCGCTTTTGTGTAAAGGCACCACATGAGCCTCTCTCCAGTCCTTTGGCACCACTCCCGACTCTAATGAGGCATTGAAAAGGTCAGTCAGTGGAGCTGCTAGAACATCCCCAAGTTCCCTCAGTATTCTAGGGTGTATCCCATCTGGTCCCATCGCTTTGTCTACTTTAAGTTGAGATAGTGTCTCACGAACACAGTCTTCTGAAAATTGTTCAAGATGTCCCTAGCTTCTGTTCCTGTTTGTGGGTGTTTTCTGAGGTCCTGCTCATGGTTCTTCATCTACGAACACAGAACAGAAATATTTGATAAGCAATTCCGCTTTATCCTTATCAGCTTCTACATATTCCTCCCCTGCACCCTTGAATCTGACAATACCACTTTTGCCCTTCCTCTTCTCACTAATATATCTGAAAAATGTCTTATCCCCCCATAATATTGCATTGGCTATTTCCTCCTCCTTTTGAATCTTTGCCTTCCTGACTACTTTGCTAGCTTCTCTAAGTTTTTCCAAATACAGATGTCTGTCTTCCTCTGTCTGCGATCTCTTGTATTTCATGAAGGCCTCCCTCTTTTTCTTCACTTTTTCAGTTACTTCTTTCGAAACCCATAGCGGTCTCCTTTTCCTTTTACCTTTATTTACCATTTTAACAAAAAGGTTGGTTGCCCTTAAAATATCCCCTTTCAGTTTTGCTCACTGTTTTTCTACATCCCCCAACTGTTCCCATCCCACTAACGACTCTCTGAGGTATTGGCCCATCTTGGCAAAGTAAGTCTTCCTAAAGTCTAAGATCCTCACCTTTGAATGGATTCTAACAGTCCTAGTCCTAATACTGAACTACACCATCTGATGATCACTGGATGCAAAATGATCTCCCACTACAACATCAGAAACACTTTCACCATTGGTAAGCACCAAGTCCAGTATGGCCCCTTCACGTGTGGGGTCTGTTGCCAATTGCCTGAATAGTTTTCCCTGTAGAGAAAGCATAGTTACTCACCTGTAACCGGTGATCTCCAGGAACAGCAGGAATTTAGTCCTCACATATGGGTATCGTCGGTACCGATGGAGCCTGTGAGGAACGCTCCCCAGCGTCTAATTAGGAAGCTGTTGGGAGCATCACACAGCGCCTGCGTGCTGCCTTCCCGCCTTTGCCAACTGCCTCTCTCCAGTTGAGTTTAAAGCTGAGACAAAAAGAGAGAGAGAGGGAAAGAGAAAGAGATAGATAGAGAGATACAACTCCTAGGGGGGTGGGTGAGTTGTGAGAACTAAATTCCTGCTGTTCCCGGAGATCACCTGTTACAGGTGAGTAACTATGCTATCTCCAGGAACAAGCAGGAATGTAGTCCTCACATATGGGGACTCCGTAGCTCTAGATGCCAGGGAGAGACCCCAGAAGTTGTGTGCCCCTGTGAAAGGGCTCCACTTCCCCTCATGGATCTCTGGCATCCAACCAGGGATGGTGGGTAGGAGTTGATTAGGTATGGAACAGGTGTTGAAGAACAGCCTAACCAAACAAGGCATCCACGTGGGAGTCCTTGTCCAAGCAGTAATGGGCTGTGAAGGTATGAACCGAGACCCAGGTGGCTGCTCGACAGATATCATAGACAGACACAGAGTGCAGATGAGCCATTGAATCTGCCATGGCTCTCACATTGTGAGCTCTGACATGGCCCTCCAAAGGAAAATTCTTACTCTGATATGCGAAGGAAATACACTGAGCAATCCAGTTAGATAGTGTTCTCTTGGAGTCCCAAATGAGAAGGATCAAAAGCAACAAAGAGTTGACAGGACTTTCTATGTTGCTGTGTTCTTTCTAAGTAAAAAGCTAAAGCTCTTTTACAGTCCAAAGTATGAAGATTTCTTTCTGCATTAGATGCATGAGGCCTTGGAAAAAACACAGGCAGGTAGACCGCTTGGTTTAGATGAAAAGGCGAGACCACCTTTGGCATAAAGCGTGGATGAGTCCTAAGGACTACCTTGTCATGATGGAACCTTGTATAAGGTGGATCAGCTACTAGTGCCTGCAACTCACTGATGCGACGTGCTCATGTGATTGCAATGAGAAAGATAACTTTCCAAGAAAGAAATTTCAATGAGGTAGTAGCTAAGGGTTCGAAAGGTGGCTTCATAAGCTGACCAAGAACCAGGTTTAAGTCCCATGCCACAGGTGGTGGCCTAATGGGGGGCTTAGCTAGAAGAAGGCCTCTCATAAATCTTGCTACAAGAGGATGGGAGGAAATAGGATGTCCATTTAGAGGCTTGAAAGAAGCTGCAATAGCACTCAAATGGACTCTTACTGAGTTAGTCTAAAGTCCTGCATTGGATAAATGAAGGAGATACTCCAATAATGATTCCAAAGGTATCGCAAGGGGGTTAAGACCCTTCTTGAGCACCATATGGTAAACGTTTTCCACTTGAAAGCATAAGAGCGTCTTGTGGAAGGCTTCCTGGAAGCATAAAGGATATCCTTTATTTGCTGAGGGAGGTTAAGATCATGAAGATCTAGGCCTTCAGCAACCAAGCCCTGAGATGCAGAGACTGGGGATTGGGATGCCATAACATTCCGTCCTCCTGAGACAGGAGATCTGGAGCAGACCCTAACTTCAGTGAGGAAGCTTGAGAGAGATGTAGAAGCAGAGGGTACCACACTTGCCGTGGCCAATGTGGAGCTATGAGAATCATACGGCCTCTGTCTCTCTGAAGCTTGAACAGGGTTTTTGGGAATTATGGAAATGGATGGAAAGGCATACAGGAAGTCTTGACCCCAGTGAAGGAGGAAAGCATCCCTGGCCTGAGAGCCCTGAGCCGGAATTCTGGAACACAACCTGGGAAGTTTGGCATTCAACGGACTTGCAAAGAGGTCTATGTCCGGGGTTCGCAAAAATTTGAAAAATCTTGGCCACCTGGTCTGCATGTAGAGACCATTCATGTGGAAGCAAAACTCGACCGAGTCTGTCTGCCCAAGAGTTTTGTATGCCTGGAAGATACACTGCCAGGAGATGAATCTGATGCTCTCTGGTGAGGGCCCATAGTCGCAAAGCTTCGTTGCAAAGCGACAGAGAGCCTTGTTCCCCCCTGCTTGTTCACGTAGAACATGTCTACTTGACTGTCCGTATGAATGAGGACTGTCTTGTAGCTGAGCAGGGTGTGGAACACTCGAAGAGCAAGGAAGATTGCTCTGAGCTCCAAGAGATTGATATGTAGATGAGTCTCCTGTGGAGTCCAGGTGCCTTGGGTGGAGAGATCTTGCAAATGAGCTCCCCAACCCATTGGTGAAGCATCTGTTGTGAGAGTTGCCTGGGGTAAGGGTTGTTGAAATGAGGAACCCAGCAACAGGTTCTGAGTGGACTGCCACCATTGGAGGAACAAAATAAAGCGATTTCTGTTTGCTACTTTGTCTGACAGGCACCCTGATGCCTGGGTCCATTGAGTGGTTAAAGTCCACTGGGCTGCTCTCATATGGAGGCGAGCATAAGGAACCACATGCACGGTTGATGCCATGCGGCCTAGTAGTTGTAACATCTCTCGAGCAGTGAGATGAGGCTTTAGCACTGCTTGAGAAGCTAACTGCACCATGGTATCCAGCAAAGCCCCTATGAACTCTAAAGACTGAGTGGGAGTTAGAGTGGACTTTGGGATGTTTATGACCAGACCCAAATACTGAAGGATACGCATTGTGCAAGATAGAGAAATCCTGGCCTCTGACTCTGATGGGGCTCGAATGAGCCAGTCATCTAAGTAGGGGAAGACAAATATCCCTAGAGTGCGTAGAAATGCTGCTACCACAGCCATGCATTTCATGAACACCCTTGGTGCGGAGGCCAGGCCAAAAGGAAGCACCCTGTACTGGTAGTGCTTTCCCTGAAAAAGGAACCGAAGGAACTTTCTGTGAGTTGGATGGATGAGAACATGGGTGTACGCATACTTGAGATCTAGAGAACAAAGCCAATCCTGACTCTGAAGGTATGGCAGCAGAGTACCTAGAGAAATCATCTTGAATTTCTCTTTGAACAGGAATTTGTTCAATTCTCTGAGGTCCAAAATAGGTCTGTATCCCCCAGTTTTCTTTGGGATAAGGAAATAGGGGGAGTAAAACTCTGTACCCTGTTGATGAATGGGTACCTTCTTCTATTGCCCCTTGGGCAAGAAGCATAGTGACCTCCTGATCTAACAGGTTGATAAGAGAGTTCTGAGAATTGAACTGTCTTACCATTGTGGGAGGGGGTATGCACAGAAAGTGCAGCTTGTACCCCTCTCTTATAATGGAGAGTGTCCAATGCTCTGCTGTTATCTGCTCCCACCTGGGGGCAAAGTGACATAACCTTCCTGGAATGGTGGAAGGCTCTGGTCCATTGAGGGCTAGGAAGGCTAAGTTCTCTAGATGAAAGTCAAAGGCCTTGTGGAGGCTGAGACTGCTGAGACGGTTGAGGCTTAGCAGTCTTTTCTTTCCTTTGTTTAGGTGGTTGCTGACCTTTCCTGGCGGGCTGACCTGCAGAATGTCCCTGCTGGGAATAAGAGGGATAAAACCTCTTCTTTTTTGAGAAGAAAGGCTTCTTGAAAGATTTCTTTCTCGCAGGATCAGCTGTGGCTTTGGAAAACCTATCCAAAGTGGAGTTGTCAGCATCTAATTCATTGGTTTTTTCTTGCCAATTTTTGCCAAACAAATTCTCACCTGTACTAGGGATATTGCCCAGTTTGTCCTGCACCCAGAGCTCCACATCAGATGCCTGGAGCCAGGCAATTCTATGTGCACCTATGGCAATGGCAGAGGTTCTGCTTATACACTCAAAACAGTCAAAAGCTGCACGGTTGACAAACTTAGAAACATCCTGGGCATGTTTGACCAGTGTGAGAAAATCCTGCCTTCTATCCTCAGGAAGAAGAGGGCTCAAAACCTCTGAATCATCTGTAACTTCTTTAAGGAACATTCCCATATATATAGGAACTGATCCTGGCAGAAAGCATGGAAGCCTGGAAAGTACGACGTCCAAAGGCATCCAAGGTTCTACACTCACGTCCTGGAGGATTAGAGGTATGCCTCTTTGCACTCCTGATACTTCTCATAGCTGATTCCACTACAATAGAGTGGTGGGGAAGCTGCGTTTTCTGGAATCCAGGACAAGGAGGGACTCGATACATGGTATCCAGTCTGCGAGAGTGAGGTGAGAGGTGTCTCCCACATTCTCAACATGAGATCATGTAAGATCTCATGGATAGGCAAGGTAGCTGCCTCTTTAGGAGCTTTGGGATATTGTAAAATCTCCAACTCCTTAGCTCTGGGCTCCATTTCAGGATTCACAGTAATGGACAAACCACGAGCCACCCCTTCCTGATGAAGTCCTGAAAGGAGATATCTTCTGGAGGAGACATCCTATGTTTAGGAGAGGAAGGCTCCTCCAGGAGAAGTATTCCGGTACCGACAGAGCTGTCAGAATCCGCAGAGTCCTCTGAGGATTTGAAGTACCTTCTGTCCAGATGCTCTTGGAGAGTCCACAACCCGTACCGACCGAAGTCCGTACCTGGGGGAATCGTTACCGGGGTATCGGTACCGGAAAGCATCGCATGACTGGGTGCTGACAAAGCCGACACCAATGTCGATGCTATCGGTGCCAGTACCAGTTGAACTGTCTGACGCGGTTCCGAGGGCGTAAATGCCGCAAGGAGAGCCACCAGACTGCGTTCAATAGCCAGGAACCTCTGGTCTATCGACGCTGCCGATGCCTGGACGTCGGTACCGGAGGAAGTTAGTACCCCAGAGCATGGCACCAGTAGTTCTGCCGAGGTCGAGGCCTCAAGAACGTCCTGGAGCCCCGATAATGCTTTGGAAGCTGAAGCCTCCCGCCAGGGCAATTTTGCCGGCACAGAACCCTCAAGGGCAATGCCATGGGCATCTCGATGCTTAGAAGGAGATCTACCCTTTGAGGACCGGCTGGACTTATGTTTAGTTACCTGAGATCCATGGGAGGAAGACGAAGCCCTGGAAGATGTCGATGCCACCGAGGCTGCATCGGACGGAAAAAGGGCGCTGAGCTTGGCAGCTCGGTTTTGTCGACCCCTCTTGGACATCATGGCACAAGCCATACACTCGGAGATGGAGTGGTCAGGACCTAAACATTTAAGACACCACTCGTGGGTGTCGGTGACGGAGATGGTACCGTCACACTTGGTGCACTTTTTAAAACCCGAGGCGGGTTTCTCCATGATGGAGGAAATTTTGGGTCTAATGCCCAAAATGGCGCGTGCACCTGGAAAAGAAAAGTTAGGAAAAAAAGGATTTAAAAAAAAAAAAAAAGAAAGAAAGAACCACTGGCGGTACCGGTATAGCGTCGAGGAAGGCAGACGCGATCACAAAAAGAAGAATAAGGAAAAAAAAATTCTGCGGTTACAGGAACACGACCTGCTGGCTCCGTGGAAAATGAAGAACTGGAGAGAGGCAGTTGGGAAAGGCGGGAAGGCAGCACGCAGGTGCTGTGGGATGCTCCCAAAAGCTTCCTAATTGGACGCTGGCTCCGTCGGTACCGACGATACCCATATGTGAGGACTACATTCCTGCTTGTTCCTGGAGATTCCAGGATCTCCTTACTTCTAGATGATACTGCAGCAGGAATGTGCCAATCAACATCTGGCATATTGAAATCTCCAATCAGTAGCACTTCCCCTTTCCTAGTAATGTTGTGTATGTCTTCAATTAACTCTGTCCACTTCTTCCTCTTGTGAGGGAGGTCTGTATATCACAGCAATGCAAATTGATTTCTCTTTCCCTCTTTCTAGTTTAACCCACAATGCCTCCTCTCTCCCTTTTAAGCTCTGTAATTCCAAAGCTTTAATAGTAGTTTTTACATATAGTGCCACTCCTCCTCCCCTTCCTACCCTTGTCCTTTCTGAATAAAGTACGAGCTAGGTATAGTTACATCCCAATCATGGTTTTCTGTGAACCATGTTTCTGTAACTGCCACTAAATCCAAGTCAGCCACTCCCACCAAAGCTTCAACATCAGGGATCTTATTTACCATGCTCTGGGCATTTATACACACTGCTTTCCATATGTTACCCCTGTTACCCATTTCCATAAAGGTATTTAATGTATCACCTACCTGGGGGATTTCACCTACCTGGGGGCTTTTTTCACCCATCCCTAACGAATCCAGTTTAAAGCCCTCTTCAGTAGATTAGCCAGTCTACTACCGAAGACGCGTTGACCTTTCTTGGACAGATGGATGCCATCTCTGCTCCAGGCCGTTCCAGGCCTCCAGCTCTTGAGGCAGCTAAACAGCTCCACATCATTATGGAACTTCCACCATATTAACTGTAGGAAGAGCGTTTATATCCTTATAAACTTCACTTCTTCACCACCTGTAAATGTATCGCTGGTCTGCATTGCCAAGAGCCAAGTTTGGTTTCATTTGTCCACAGAACATTTTCCCAGAAGGATTGTATTTGGGTAAAGATCAGGCGTGTCCTTTTATATTTGTCTTTGAGCAGTGAGGTCTTCCTTGTCTTTTGCCCATGAAGTCCTTCCTTGTTTAGCACGTGGCATATGGTGCAGGTTGAAACTACCACTCCAGATTTCTCCAGGTCAGTCTTAAGCTCTTCGGATGATGTACATGGTGTTTTTCCAACAGTTCACACTAATCTTCAAAGACTTCTTGGATTAATTTTCCTCTTCTCACCACATACTGGGAGGTACCTGACAGTTCCATGAGCAGAAAACCCCTTAATAACATTGTGAACTGTAGGCACAGGAATCCCAAGGTCTTTGGAGATGGCCTTGTATCCCTTTGAAGTTTGATAATGGCTTTTCTGATGGTTTCAGACAGCTCTCTCATCTTCACCATTGTGAAAAAAGAACAGAGTGAATGTGGCCATTTTAAACAGACATCATTGGTTGATTCAAGTCATGTGAGTACTAACAATTGATCACAGGTGTGTCTAATTTTACAATGGGAATGTGGTTCTTCAATTCAATTGATTTGAATTGTTTATAAGAATGCCAATAATCATGTCCTCCAAACACCTATAGGCCTGTCCCAGAACAGATATCTCCCTTTTGTCCATAACTCTTACAAAATATTTTTTGTCGGACAATGACTACAGGTGGGGTTAGCCACTACTGAAAGTCGGGTCAGATAAGTACACGTTTATAAGTATTGGCTGACCTGCCTTGTTTTTACTGCAAGATCAAAAGGACCAGACTTTCAGTAGTGGCTATCCCCACCTGTAGTCACTGTCTGACAAAAAATGTGTTTTGTAAAAGTTGTGGACAAAAGGGAGATATCTGTTCTGAGACAGGCCAATAGGTGTTTAGAGATACATGGGGTGGGCTGTGTCCTATTAGCCCTGTTGGAGTTATTTGGTGTGTGGATAAATATTTGTGTGTGTAAATAGACTACCGTCATGGTATTTGCTTAAGATGTAAATAGTTTCCCCAGTTCAAATCCATGTTATGTTCCCTGTTATATGTAAACTTAGGTCAGTTCTTGACTGTCTGAGTGTTATATTGTTGAATGTAAACCGCACTGATAACAAAGAGCGCGGTATATAAGAGCTGTTAAATAAATAAATAATCATGTCCTGGGCAATGTCCCAGTTCTTATACTATTTCCTACTACTTTCTTTTTTAATTGGTCTTGTTTTATTTGATTTTTGTGTGTGTCAAATAACTGTGCATATATAGCCCAAAGCCATTTCACTGGTCACTTTTTTTTTTAGGAAATATTGGACATTTAGAGATTGAACTAAAAGGGTGCCAATAATGTTGACCACAACTGTATGCCATCAGCCCATTTTCTTGATTTCAGGGTGGGGGTTAGGGGCCACTGTGCCTCTGATTTTGTTGGATGGCAAAAGGGTTCAGGGGAGGCACCTGATTTTGTTGGATGGGTGAGGGATTGGGGGATCGCTGGGCAATTTTTTTGCAAGTCCTCATGTATGGGTGACGTCACTGAAGGAGCCCCGCAGAGAACGCTTCCCAGCTTCCAAAGGAAGCTTTAGGGAGGTACACCGTGCATGAGCGCCTGCCTTCCTGCCTGCCGCGGTGCCATATTCTCCAGTGAAATATCAAAGCAGGAGCCAAAGGCAACTCCCCAGGGAGGTGGGAGGGTTATGAGGACTTATTCCTGCTGTTCATGGAGAACATCTGCTACAGGTGAGTAACTACGTTTTTTCCATGAACAAGCAGGAAATAAGTCCTCACATATGGGACTCCCAAGCTACAGGCTACCGGAACAACAGGAGATGAGAAGCCCAATCAAGTAACAAGAACTGGAGAAGCCAGAAAGACCATAGAGGTAGTACTGCTGAGCGAATGTGATTCAATATCATTAGCCAACATTGACCTGAGGGGATTATTTTAGTAGGTGGCCTGGACGGACAGAAGGGCTTGTGGGTAGGAGTTGACTCTAAGACCCAAAGAGATTCCGGAGCACGATCTGGACAAAATTGATGTCCCTTTGGGAATTCTCATCCAGACAGCAGTGTGCTGCAAAGGTATGGACCGAAGACCACGTCACAGACCTGCAGATTTCCTTTGCAGACACCGAACGAAGGTTGGCCACGGATGTGGCCATCGCACGGACATTGTGAGCCAAGACATGACCCTCAAAGCTCAGCCCAGCCAGAGAGTATGCATCAGCAATGCAATCCACTAGCCAGAGAGATAGCATATGCTTCGACAGCGATGCCCAGCCTATTGGAGTCAAAAGGAAACAAACAGCTGGGCGCCATTGTGTGCTCCAGATAGAAGGCCAATGCACATTTCAATTCCAGCATGTGCAAGGCCGCCTCACCATGGCTCGCGGGATTCATGTGGTACACCTTGGACTGTACGGAGGTGGCAGCTGGACGAACTGCAGCCAATATCCGCTTTGCCCGAGGTGACGAGGGCCCTCCAGTGAGCAAAGTGAACAAGCCACCCTCCCAACCTGCAGGTCACCTGGATAGGCAATGGGTGACTGGCTATGCTCCTGAGGAACCCACCACAAGACAAATTTACTTTTGGTGCAATTAGGCTACAATGTAATGATGCTTTTTAATGTGGCAACAATACCTCTAGTCAAGATCAGTTACACGTTTTAAAATTTCCATATAAAAGGATCAGTTCTTCCTTAAAATTGGCACAATCAGCAGTCTTGCCCTTTAACCCGTTCTCCCATCAGGTCTTTCATTGCTTCGCAGATACCTTTGGGACTCAAACATTCAGGCAAGTCATTTGATCACCAACATTTCTGCCGTGTAGTCATGCTTTCATGCTAATACTGATATAACCAGTAGGTATTGAATATAATGCACCACTTGCTCATTTTAGGTCCCCAAGATTGGCGTTCAATTTATAAGATTGTCCACATAAACAAGTGAATGCTCTGCTCTCATTTTACTGTATCTAGTGGGTCCACTTGTCCTCCTCATACCCACACTTGCTTTATGCTACTCCTTTCACATTTAGATAAGTGCATTTGTTATCACACTGAACTAGTATTGTCTTTGCACTAAGCACACATTAGTCTAATACGACTAATAGTCCACGTCTGTTTTATCTTAGCTTTTATTTGAGGTGTTATTTTATATAACTGTTTTTTTTAACAATGTTTACTTAGTTTAATCTATTTATTGATGTATTTATTCATTTATTATTTGTGACATAATATCCATATTTATTAATGATACCATATCCAGCCAATTATAGAACTTTGAGATTTAAATGACCTTCGGGATAGGTGCCTTTCATATGCACTTTATATAAGCATCTGTTTACTTTTACATTATTTGTTTTTATCTCTGCTTTTGTCTTGTTATGACTGATTACTGTTATTTATTATTTACTATTTTTTAATTGTCACGTTTATTTTCTATGAGGAAGGCACTGACGAAACACTTTAGGGTAGCTCCTCAGCAATAAAAGTTTAATCCTAGTGCCATGGACTCTTCACTTTTTCTTCTGCCTTGTGTATTCCAGCAAGAGCGACTACTCTTTTTTGGACTCCTGTCTTTGGTTTGCCATATTTGGTGCATTTCGTAGAGCCACTAACTGGTTTAGACATGCCGAAAAAGACCACCCTGGCAAAGTCAAACTGAAAAATTGCTGTATGTGACAAATCACCCCGAAGGGGGAAAAAAAACAGGCAAAAGTGTTGAAAACTCAAAAATAAGCCCAAAAAGAAAAAAAAATAGCTAACCGACGAGAGATGAGAAAATAAGCAAAAAAGCTTGGTCACAAGGGCCAGAAAGAAAACTTTTTTCCGAACTGCAGGAACACAACCTATGGGCTACGCAGAAAAATGTAGACAGCAGAATATGGCACCGTGGCGGGCAGGAAGGCCTGCATGCATGCGCAGTGTATCTCCCAAAAGCTTGCTTTGGAAGCTGGGGAGCATTCCATGCAGGGCTCTGTCAGTGATGTCACCCATACGTGAGGACTTATTTCTTGCTTGTTCATGGAGAGGACATTTTCCTCAAAAAGCCCATGGTATGGAATGATGTATCTTTGAAGGATACTAGAAAACAAGAAAGTTAGGGCATCCTGATAGAGAGATTCCAACAAAGCTAAAACCCCCCCAGATCCCTTTAAGTAAAGAGCAGAAAGACTTGAAGGATTCCAAACTACCTCTGTCAACTGATAATCAGCTTGTTAATATGAACAAATTACAAACTTTGAAATGCCTGCATGCAAATGCTTTTAGTCTAAAAAAAAATAAGATGTGAGTGTCAGAATATGAATATGAATGAAAGATTAGATATAATTGGTATCTCAAAGATATGGTAGGAGGAGGACAATCAATGGGACACTGATACCTGGGTACAAATTATATCCCTATGACAGGGCAGAACAAACTGGTGGAGAGGTTTTGTTATATGTTAAAGAGTACATTGAATAAAACAAGATAAAGGTTTTAGAAGAAACAAAATACACTGTGGAATCTCTATGGATGGTAAAAAAAAAAGAGGAAGGGAACAGCAAAGGGGGTATACTACCGCCTTTCTGGCTAGAATGAACAGATGGATGATGAAATACCAAAAGAAATTAGGGAAGCTAACAAAAGTTACAACAGAGTAATAATGGTGATTACAATATCAACTGGAAAAATTTCATATCAGGGCATGCCAGGGCAATAAAGTTTCTAGATCAGGGTTTCTCAACCTTTTTTCCCTATCGTCTACTTTTGGTTATTTTTTAAAGCAATCAACCCCTCCCTCCCTCAAAATTCTGAATGAAACTAAAATGACATTTTACTTACATTGTTTATTCAATGTGACCCTTGTGCTTGATGCTTTGCTGCTAGGATTCTCAATGTTTGGCTTGATATTTGTGAGTTTTAGTCTTGTGTCTCCTTGCACGCATATATCAGTTCTACTTCTTTCCTTTGTTAATATTTTGACTGCACTAAAGCCACATTCAACCAATATGAAGTTGAAAGCACAACAGTACTTTAGCCATTTCAGACCACGTTTGGATAGAGCTGTTTAGTTGTATTTGACAGTCACATTGCAGTCATTCCAGCTTTTTCAAATTTGCATTTGCATTCATCATTTCATTTTAGTTCAGTAAGTTCCTCTTGGATGTTTTCACTGACAGATTTTATATAAGAATCAAATGCATCCAGCATCCATGACTTGACTTCAAAAGAAAATAAATCTGAAAATCAGCTGTTCAGTTCTTCTTTCAATGACAATAAATATTCTGCGTAATTTTTAAGAGCTTGATCTGAGAGATGTTCAATTACTTCTGTTAACTTGGGCAATGCTGTTGAAGTGCTTCTTCTGTAAACTGATTCGAAAAATACCTAATTTTTCAGTAAAAGCTTTCAGCACATGTCTACAGTCTAGCAAAGTATTTAATTTGCCTTGAAGCTGAAGTGAAATTTCATTGAGCTTTTGAAAAATCCAGTCCAAAAAGGCGGTGTCATTTGTGGTTCTTTATTTCCTCTGCCAAATATACCCCCCTTTCGCTTTCCAAGAAACAACTATTGTATCAAATAGGCTTACAAATCTTGCTAGGCAATTTCCTTTTGAAAGCCATTGAACCTCCATGTGCAAAATAAGTCTAATGAGCTGCTATATTCATTATCACAGCAAAACTTCCTAAGAAGTCGGTCATACTTGCTGTGAGATTTAATTGCATTTACTGTTTTAATAACTATTAACAATGATTCCACTGGACTAATATTTTTGGCAACTAAATGATGGTGGTGTAAGACACAATGTACTGTAAGAATCAAAGGACATACATTTTTTAAGTGGGCAAATAAATTCCTTGTTTTCCCAACATGGATGGAGCGCAATCAGTTGCGCAGGATACTACATTTTCAAAGGGTACTTCTTTTTCATTAAACCAATATCTCAAAGCCTCAAAAATGGACGATCCAGATATGACGGTTTCCAAAGACTTTAAGAACAACATTTCTTCACACAATATGTAGACTTCATCTGTAAAATGGACATATGCCATAAGAATAGCGCTATCATCACTAACCACTGATTCATCAATTTGAATTGAAAATTTTCTGCTTTTAAATTTTTTAACAAGCTGGATTTCTACATCAGATGACATGTTATCAATTCTTCTTTGAATCAAATCATCGCTCAATGGTAATGCTTTTAAAACACTTGATGAATCTTGATGCAACAGTTTTCATAAAGGTTTCAAAAGCAGGCCATATAATATTTTCAACAACAGTATGCGCAGCACTTTCAGTTTATGCAATGATCTGTGCAATTTCGTAAGACGCAATCATTCCAACTGCATTTGTTTGTCTAATTTTGTAAATAAAGAAGAAAGTTTTTCGTTGTTCAAAATTCTTTTCAAATTTTTTAAATCATCAAAGGGTTTGTCAATTTTATCAGGATGTTTTCTTTTTAAATGCTCTAAAAGTCTTCATGGCTTCATAGCTTCATTTGCAAATGAATTGTTACATATAAGACACAAACTGTCTCGATCAAAGAGGCTTTCAACAAAGCCATAAGACAAATACTCCTCCAGATACTGCCTACACCACTTCTTTTCCGCAGTCATGATTAATGATGGGAAGGATACGAAAATATAACAAACAAGTAATGCTTTGTTCACTTTTAACGTAGGTCACTCAATTATTATCACAACATCAACACCATTAAACCTCAGAATATCACCATGAGAATTAACCCCTTAACTGGGGAAATACACAGTACCCAGTCAACCGCTACCTGGGGAAAGTGTAGTTACTCACATGTAACAGGTGTTCTCCGGGGACAGCAGGAATCAGTCCTCACATATGGGTGATGTCGGCGCTGACGGAGCCCACGCGGATCCACTCCCCAGCTTTCAAAGAAAGCTTTTGGGAGATAAACTGCTCATGCGCAGTCACCTTCCCTCTCAAAGCTGCCATCTTACCTCAGTATAATACACCATAGCACAAGACGGCCAAAAATCGAAACAAAAAGAAAAAAACTCCTCCAAGGGGAGGAGGGAGCATTGTGAGGACTGATTTCTGCTGTGCCTGGAGAACACCTGTTACAAGTGATTAATTACGCTTTTTCCAGGAACAAGCAGGAAGTCAATCCACACATATGGGACTCCCAACCTATAGGCTACCGAAAAAACCTGTAAAGGCCATGGGTGACCCAAAAAGCAGACAGCAGAGGGCAGCAGGAGGTGCTGGTTGGCTGGCAGTCAAACTGCAGCAGCATCATCGGAGATGCAATCCCACCCTTGGTAGCAGGGAAACAGAGGATTGGAGGGAAGGAGTTGCATTATTCCCCAAAGAGGAAGTGGAGAACAGCCTGGCTGAAGGCGCTATCCCTCCGGGAGGTCTCCTACAGATAGTAGTGTGCCGTAAAAGTGTGCACAGAGGACCAAGTGGCCACCCGGCAGATTAAGGGTATCAACTACAGGCTAGCTACGGAGGCCACCATAACCCGCACGTTGTGTGCTGTTGCATGTCACTCCAGGAAGAGCCCCGCCTGCTGGTATGCAAATGTAATGCAGTTAGCCACCCATCATGAGAGAATACACTTGGAGACTGCTGGGATCAGACGACCCAAAGAGTTGCGTCGACTGGCGGTGGGGTTGCATCCTCTCTATGTAGAAGGCCAGAGCATGCTTGCAGTCCAGAGTGTGCAATGAGGCTTCCGCCCTTGAAGCATGAGGCTGGGGAAAGGTGGTGGGCGGCACCACCACCTGGTTCAGATGAAAGACTAAGACCACTTTGGGTAAGAACTTCGGGTGCGCGCAAAGGACCATACAGTTGCTATAGAACCTGGTGTAGGGCTCATAAGCCATAAGCACCTACAATTCGATCACTTGCCTGGCGGAAGTGAGTGCCACCAGGAAGACAACTTTCAAGGAAAGGTACTTCAGGGGGCAGGTCGCCAGAGGCTCGAAGGGAGATTGCATGAGCTTCCCCAGGACAACATGGAGGTCCCATGCCACTGGCAGTGGGCGAACTGGGGGCTGCGAAAGAAACCGCCCCATGAACTGGCCCACCAAGAGGTAGACAGAGACAGCTTGACCCTCCACGGCATGGTGATGCGCCGAGATGGCGCAGAGGTGCACTGTAACTGAATTGGATTTCAAGCCTGCGCCTGACAGGTAGCAGGTACTGCAGCATCTCCGCAATATCGCAAGAAAAAGGATCAATGTCCCACTGTGCGCAACAAACAGAGAATCTGTGCCACTTAAAGGCGTAAGTCCATCGTGTAGAGTCTTACATGAAGCCAACAGGACATCCTCTACCATCTGTGGGAAGTGGTAGAGCTCAATGGCTACCCTTTCAGCAGCCAGGCCGTCAGGGCCAGTGACTGGGGGATGGGGTGACGCAGTGGGGAAGACCCAGCGCACCCCCCTCCTGCGATAGCAGGTCCGGGGCACACCCCAGAAGAGAAGGGTTCCCCCTCGACAACTGCAGCAGCAGAGAGAACCAGGGCTGTTGCAGATAGTGGGGCGCAATGAAAAGCACTGAGGCTGAATCTTCAAGAGGACCTGCGGTATCAGTGGGAAAGCATACAAGCAGCCCCTGGACCACGGAAGTAGGAAGGCATCCTCTGCCTCCCAGCACCAGCCCAGTCCCCTGGAGCAGAACCTTGGGAGCTGCGCATTCTCTGGGCTGGCAAAGATCGATCTCTGGGGTGCCCAACTGCCAGAAGATCTTCGCCAGAACTAAGAGATTAAGCTGCCACTCCTGCGGCTGGAGAAAGCAGCTGAGGCAGTAGGCAAGTACATTGTCATGGCCCGGCATGTATACCGACTGCAGGCCTATGCCCATCGCAGCTGCAAAGTTCCAGAGGCAAATCGCCTCCCAGTACAGGAGATATGAGCCCATGCTTCCCTGCTTATTGATGTAGAACATCGCAACCTGGTTGTCCGTCTGGACCTGGATAACCTGCCCTCAAGATGGTCCTGGAAGACTCGCAGTGCATAATACACCGCTCTAAGTTTGAGCAAGATGCTCTGCGAGGCATTTTACTCTCGGGACCAAGGCGGTGGATGCAGTGGGCTCCCCAGCCTGTCTTGGAGGCGTCCGTGGTAAAGACGTGTTGAACTAGATGGGCCTGGAATGGCAGGCCAGCTCTCAGGTTGCGAAGGTCCTGCCACTAGGAGAGGGAAGATGACAAGGCAGGCGTGATCTGGATGTTGTCTCCCAGGTAGCCAGTCGCCTAAGCCCACTGGGCACTGAGGGTCCATTGGGCTTTTCCACTAAAAGCAGGCGTGCAAAAGGGGTCACAGACAGTGGACGCCATGTGCCTGAGGAGGCGAAGCATTTGCCAGGCAGTCATGGCAGCGGCTGCCTGCACCTGCTTTGTCAAAGCGGCGAGACACTGAGCTCGACTCAGGGGCAGGAAAGCCTTTGCCTGAATGGAGTCGAGCAATGCTCCAATAACCTCCATGTATTGCGTTGGGATGAGATTGGACTTGGTAAAGTTCACCATGAACCCTAGGGGCTACAGTAGCTATAACGTCCGCTGGGTAGCATTGCGTGCCTCGCCCGGCGTGCCAGCCTGCACGAGCCAGTCGTTCAAATATGGGAACACTAAGACTCCGAGGAGCTGGATGACAGCAGCCATGACTGCCAGGCACTTTGTGAATACCTGTGGGGCGGAGGCGAGGCCAAAGGGAAGCACCCTGTACTGGTAGCGATGGCCTCCCAGCATGAACCGGAGGTACTGACAGTGCCGTGGGTATATGCATCTTTGAGATCCAATGAGCATAGTCAATCTCCCTGAAGGAGGTAAGGCAGCAATATTCCAAGGGATACCATTTTGAACGTCTCCTTCTCCTTGACCAGGAAGCCATTGAGGTCACGAAGGTCCAGGACAGGCCTGAAGCCCCCTCTTTTCTTGGGGACCAAAACGTAGGAGTAGAATGCCCATCCCTGCAGATAGGGTGGGACGGGCTTGAATGCCCGGTCCTTGAGCAATGACTCGAGCTCTGCATGGAGCAGCTCCCTGTGCAAGGGGTCCATTAGTAATTCTCCTGTAAAGTGAGGCGTGGGCAGCTGGGCAAAGTTAAGGAGGTATCCCTCTGTGATTATGCGCAGCACCCAGGATTCTGCCATAATGGCAAGCCACCGGTGTTGCAGACCCACCGTGAACCTCGGACCTGGTACCTCCTGAGGGAGGGAGGCTATGCCCAAAGATTAAAAGCTCCCCCCAGGGTGTGACTGAGCCACTGTTTGGGGCTTCAGGGCCTTGGGCTTACGGGGTCCATGCCCTGGGCCCTTGGCCTGCTCCCCATGAGGATTTGGAGATCCTGCAGTACCTGCGGGACCTCAACAGTTTCCTGGTCAAGGAGACGTTCAAAATGGTATCCACTGAAGCCTTGCTGCCTTACCTCCTCCTGGGAGATTGGCTATGCTCATTTGATCTCAAAGATGCATACACCCACTACTAGTACAGGGTGCTTCCCTTCGGCCTTGCCTCCCCTGAGGGGGAGCAGGGTAGGCATGGAACTTGGGGTAGTTTCCGTAAGCCTTCTTAGTCTTTGGGTGGAAGGTCTTTTTACCCAAAGCCTTCATGCTGGAAGGGTTTGACACCTTCTTGGACAATTTGGTCCTGGTAATGAACTCCTTCTCCAGCTCATCAGCCTGTCAGTCATGGGCTTGCCAAAAAGGTTATCTCCCTGGCAAGGGCACTGGCAAGTTTGTCCTGCATCCAAGTAGGAGGACAGAAGCCAGGCAAGGTGGCAAGCACAAATGCCCGCCACGGCCAAACAAGTCACCGTCTCGAAGCCGTTGAAAGCTGCTCGAAATTTGTAGCATTCCTTGACCAAGGAAACCAGAGTCCGAAAGCTCTCAAGGGACTCACCTGACAGACCAGCTGAGAACCTGGCAAGCTCCTTCGCCAGGTCTCTCAGGTACATACGCACGTACAGCTGGTAGGCCTGGATCCAGGAAGTGAGCATCGAGCCCTGGAAGCACTTTCTCCCAAATGCATCCATGGTGTGGGCATACCTACCTGGGGTCACAGAGGAGTGCATCTTCTGGCTCTTGATCCGACACACAGCAGTGTCCACCACCATGGAATCGAGTGGGAGTTGTGTTTTCTGGAACCCTGGGCTCTTGCCAACTCGATATTGGGAATCGAGTCAACAGTTCATGATTGGCACCGTTATTGGGTTCTCCCACATCCTGAGGAGGTGCTCAAGGATAGGGGGCACAGGAACTGTTAGTGACTCCCGAGAAGGGGCCTTGTACTGAAGAACCTACAAATCCTCAGCACAAGGCTCATCCTCCGGCACCACCACAAAGATGAGGGCCAGGGGACATCCCCCATACGAACTCAAGGAAAGCCAAGTCCTCTGAGGGAGACCTCTGCCGATGGTGTGGTGGAGAAAAGTCGGAGGGGACGTTACTCTTCGTCCATTTCCCAGTTTGATTCCGAACCCAAGGACTCGATCGGTGCACCGTGGTCCCAAAACCAATTCGGCGCCGAGGACTACCAATGCCAGTGGTCCGACGGCATCATGTCGGTTATAGCGGGCCTCGACACCGACTAACCAAGGTGCTCCAAGACTGGAGGTATGTCCTCCGAGGACATCCTCAACGAGGTGGTTCCCATGTGGGGTGCTGACAACCCAGAGGGACCGGGAGTCAGGTCCCGCTGCACCTCAAGGAAAGCTGCAAAGCTACGCTCGAGGGCAGCCATGCGAGCCTTGATGCCCAAGGACTCTGCAGCAGCTCCAGACCCCGACAGTATTGGGTCCAGGGAGTCCCGGATGGTGATAGAGTCAGAAGTGACTCGCCGCACCTTCAATGCCGGTGTCTCATCCCTGCAGGGCTGATTTGAAGAGCGCTCCTGTCCGTCATCCCACGAGTCGCACCGAGGGCTCCGAGGCCGAGTCAAAGAGGACTTATCCCCCAACGCCAGGTCGATTCTTGGCATCAACTTCGAGGGCACCGTTGACATCTAAAGAAAGTCGTCCGACGAGGACTCTGACACCCTGTGCACCCTGGGCTCAGACCGAGCCTGACCACGCAATGCCAAATCGAGGGAAGGGATTCCGCCCCCGATGTCAGACTTGCCAAACAGCTCCCCCTGCCACCTTTCAAGGTCCCTCCAGGTTTTAGCGGACATGAAAAGGAGGAATCATCGTGGTCTGCCCAGTGGCACTTTATGCAGGTGGAATGAAGGTCCGCACGGTACATTGTGTGATTGCACTTACCACACTGTTTAAAACCACTGGTCGAGGAAATGGCTGGGAAAATGAGGCCTGCAAGGTCAAACTCGTTTGTCTCGACAAGGTAGGCAACAAGAAAAATCACAAACGCCGAAAAAGCAAAAATTAAAGGACAACTAAACGAAAAACAAGGACGCCGAGGAGAGACGCGGGCGCAGAAGGTGATCGAATCGAGCACTCAATAACACGAAAAAAAACACGAGCAGGGTCAAAAAATATCAACTTTTACCAGGGTGCACAGATGGGACATCTGCAGGGCTCCACGGAAAAAGACAGACTGAGGCAAGATGGCAGCTTTGAGCAGGAAGGTGACTGTATGCATGGTATATCTCCCAAAAGCTTTCTTTGAAAGCTGGGAAGTGGATCCATGTGGGCTCCGTTGGCGCTGACATCACCCATATATAAGGACTGACATCCTGCTTGTTCCCAGAGAATTAATTTTGCAATTATGTCATTCAAGCAAGTCAGCTCCCTGATCTCTGGCTGAAGAAATGATCTGCATCTTCAAATCAAGAGGGCTCCCGGATCTGCCGATGAAGAAATGCTGTGCAGCTCCAATCAAGCTGGCTCCCCAATCTGCCAATGAAGAAATGCGCTGAAGTTTCAATCAAACGTGCTCCCCGATTTGCCAATGAAGAAATGCTGTGTAGCTTCAATCAAGCCAGTTCCCCAATCCTCGCCATTATCAGCGATCACTGGCTGAAGGTAGTGTGAGAGACATATGAAAACAGTATCAAACTCTCCTGCCAAAACTAAAGAAGATATAATCTGTGCAGCTGAGCTGCTACTGTTCTGGCGGGTACCCATGGCTGTCTACCCACCAGAACAGTAGCAGATCAGTTGCACATAACAGAGTTGCTCCGGTTCTAGAGGGAAAATTAGCTGCTGTTTTCACGTGTCTGTCACACTGACCTCAGCCAGCGATCACTGATAAGGGCGAGGATTGGGGAGCCAGCTTGATTGAAGCTCCACAGCATTTCTTCATCGGCAGATCAGGGAGCCCGCTTGATTTAAGGTATAGGTGCAGTTTTTTCAAAGGAAGCCATTTTTACTAAATGGCCCCATTGAGAATGACTGTTCTAGATGAAACAAATGACTGTTTCATGGGCCAGCTGGTTCAGGAAATGACATAAGGGGAAGCAATTATAGACTTGGTTGTTATTAGAACACAGAATCAAGTACGAGAGATAACTTTGGGGACATGATCACTTTTGATTTAATAAATGGAAGGAGGACTACAAAGAACTCTATGTCTCTAGCAATTAACTTTCAAAAGGAAGCCTAAGATAAAATGAGGAAATGGTTAATAAAAAACTAAAAGTAGCAGCTGCAATGGTTAAAAGTTTAACTCAAGCCTAGGAGTTGTTTAAGGTGACACTGTACTTACTGGATAATGTCCTTTCCTTGAGTGCTGCTAGGCAAATCCAGACAAGTAGGTTGTGTTCCCTACCAGCAGAGGTGGAGACAGAAAAATCCAGGGTTTCTGATGACTTCATCCTGCAATCATATCTGGAGCAGCTAGGGGCATACAACCCACTAATTTGTAACCAAGACATGGAGAAGGGCTTCCTGGCTGCATACAGTTCCAAAGATGGCAACACAGACCAGCAATCCAAAGAACAGAAATAAAGAACACCCTTTGAAAAACGGATCACCAAGAGGAATATAGCCCACAGGGCTAAACTGCAGAAAATAGAAAATCTAACAACTCATAGCAGAATAGCAGATCATAGCTGATCATAGTGGCAGGTCCTGGATTGGCTTAGCAGGGCTCAAGAAAAGGATATCAACCAGTAAAGCGTAGTTACTCACCTGTAACAGCTGATCTCCGGGAACAGCAGGAATCGCACTTAACATATGGGTGATGTCGGAACCGATGGAGCCCAGCACGGAAACACTCCCCATCATCCAAAAGGAAAGTCTTTGGGAGTGTTCCTCCACACCTGCATGGTTGCCTAACCCCCTAAGCTCCTAGCCTCCTCAGTCAGGTGTATAGCGGAGACAAAATAGAAAGAAAAAGAAAAAAATAGAACAACTTGAAAGGGAAGTGGGTGGGTTGTGAAGACTGATTCCTACTGTTCCTGGAGATCACCCGTTACCGGTGAGTAACTACACTAGTTCCAGGAACAAGCAGGAAGTCATTCTTCACATATGGGACTCATTAGCCACTGATTGACGAGCGAGAGAAGAGTCCTGGCACAAGTAGAGGTTGCAGCAAGGATTGAACAGACTCAGCTCGTTCGGAGCACCCCTCACGAGGAAGTCCAGAGGGTGGAGGGCAAGTTGTCTAAACTTGAAAAAGATTACGCAAAACAGATTGACCGAATTGAGCATCGCTCCTGGAGTCCTTGTCCAGGAAATAGTGCGCTGCAAAGGTATGAAGTGAAGACCAGGTAGCTGCTTGGCAGATTTCAGAAATAGGGACAGAACGGAGATTAGCTACAATGGTAGGCATGGCTCGGACATTATGGGCAGTGACATGGTGCTGAAGAGATAGACCAGCTTGCGAGTAAGTAAAAGATATGCGGTGAGCTAGCCAGTTTAAAATTTTCTTAGAGACTGGTGAACCCAAATGGTCAAAAGACACAAATAACAGAGAGGACTGAAGATCAGCCTTAGTACGATCCAGACAGAATGCCAATGCTCTCTTACAATCAAGAGTATGCAATTTCGCCTCAGTCGGGGGAGGTATGAGGCCTTGGAAAGAACGGTGGTAGTGAGATGGATTGGTTCAGATGGAAGGAGGTGACGACTTTCGGTAAGAACCTAGGATGTGTCCGAAGTACTACCTTGTCGTGGTGGAATGCAGTATATGGAATATAGCCCAGTCAACAACGTGGAAGGCAAGGAAGGAACTAATTTTATTAATAACTCTTATTTCATAACGCCAGGCCCGACACAGGCCGTGTTTCGCTTATGCCTTCATCAGGGGCTTTTGGCTGTCTTATGTAATTTCACTTTTTTTACCTTGCCACACTGTGAATCACTTCACAGCTCTTCTTATCCAAAGACCTTGATTATTAATATAGCAGCGCTGCGGTCTGTAAAGTATTATCTACCGCTAGCAGCTCAACTGTATTTTGTACTATACTTTCAGGAATACCATATCAACGCACTGGCCGCTGCGAGGAGACAGCAGCGGCCAGTGCGTTGATATGGTATTCCTGAAAGTGTAGTACAAAATACAGTTGAGCTGCTAGCGGTAGATAATACTTTACAGACCGCAGCACTGCTATATTAATAATCAAGGTCTTTGGATAAGAAGAGCTGTGAAGTGATTCACAGTGTGGCAAGGTAAAAAAAGTGAAATTACATAAGACAGCCAAAAGCCCCTGATGAAGGCATAAGCGAAACACGGCCTGTGTCGGGCCTGGCGTTATGAAATAAGAGTTATTAATAAAATTAGTTCCTTCCTTGCCTTCCACGTTGTTGACTGGGTTGTTGAGAGGTACGTGGATTTGTGCTTGTTTGGTGGACTGTATATGGAATATAGACCACCAAGGCTTGCAGTTCACTGACCTTATGAGCAGAGGTGACTGCAATGAGAAAAAGGACTTTCCATGTTAAGAACTTCAAAGAGGCTGATGCCATGGATTCAAAAAGATTGCGCATGAGCTGTGCAAGAACAACATTTAAATCCCACGGTGTGGGTGGTGGGCAGAGAGGCAGTTTGGTTAGGAGGAGACCCCTCATGTCGAGATCGGACAGTTTTCCAACATATGGTGCGAAGCCACAATGGCACATAAATGTACCCTTACAGAGTTGGTCTTGAGACCAGAGGAGGATTAAGTGGAGCAGGTATAGAAGATGATCTGGAACAGAACATCTGTAAGGATTTAGTGCTTTCTGTGCATATCAAGTGATGAATATGCGCCACTTGAAAGTGTAAGAGCGTCTGGTGGAATCTTTTCTGGAAGATAGGAGAATCTGTAAAACCTACTCTTACAGTTCTAGGTGTGAGAGGACCACCAGCTCTACAGCCAGGCCGTCAAGCAAAGTGTCTTGAGTTTGGGGTGCAGGAGGATCCCCTTTTCCTGAGAGAGAAGGTTGAGAGAGTAACAGAGATTGAGGGGAGGTTTCTAAACAAGTTGAAGAAGAAGGGGAAACCAGGGTTGTTTGGGCCAGCAAGGAGCAATGAGGATCATCATTCCCTTGTCGGCTTGTACTTTGAATACTGTCTTTGCTATAAGGGGGAGAGGAGGGAAAGCATAAAGGAGATGCTGTTCCCAATGAAGAAAAAATGCATCCGAGTTCTCACTGTAATGGGAAGGAATCCTGGAGGAAATCCGAGTTAGTAGAGCATTGACAGGAGAAGCAAAGAGGTCAATTATTGGCATCCTCCAAAGCTGGAACAAGTATTGAGCTACTTGAGGTTCCAGCCTCAACTCATGATGATAGAGGCTGCAACTACAGCAACAGGATAAAATCAAAATAAACGTATCTAATTTCTCAACAAACAGGGGTGTCCTACACGGAGCGGTGGATTCACCCCTAAACAAAGACATGGGGAGGGGTAGCCTGCACGGAGCGGCAGGTGCACCTACTCTTGCCATCTTACTGGGCAGACTAGATGGACTATACTAGTCTTTATCTGCCATCATTTACTATGTTACTATTTATTTTATTTATTTAACAGTATTTCTAAACCGCCTTATCTTATTAATCAAGGTGGTATCACAGCAAACAATCGGGTAAAGTGAGAGTGTTAAACATGCAGTGAGGGAGAAATTTAGTTGAGTGTGTGTTGTATTGTGTGCTAGATTGGTTTGAGCTATGTACAATGTGTGTTGTGTTGTGCGCTAGAGTGGTTTGAGCTAAGTACAAGATGGGCTATATACAGTGATGCAAAAAACATTTTCTATACATACAGTGTTTAGGAGGTATCATGTGCTGCTATCCATTCTCTGAGGTTATGTGATGTGTCCATAGTGTTCTATGAACAGCATGGTTTTTAGCTGTTTTCTAGTCTTTGAGGTCTGTAGTTGCCCTCAAATCGTCCGGTAGCTTGTTCCATATTGTTGGAGCAGCCATGGAGAGTGCTCTGTCTGTTGTGTCCTTGCGTGTGTGTTTGAATTCACTTGGGGTGCTGACTCGGTTATGTTAATATGACTCAGTATGTTAATATGACTCAGTATGTCAGCTAAGGACTTCTCTGTTCCTGGAAGGTACATTGCATGAAGGTGAATCTCTTGAGAGATTGCCCAGTTCCAAAAGAGGTTGGCCTCATCTAAGTAGGGGAACAGAAAGATCCTCAAAGCTTGAAGATAGGTTGCCACCACAGCTTGGAAGTTTGTAAAACTCTGGGTGCTGAAGCCAAACTGAACGGAAAGGCTTGATATTGGTAATGGTGTTCTGAAATACAAATCTGAGGAACTTTCTGTGATCTGGGTGATGAGTAAGTGAGTATAGTTATCCTTTAGGTCTAAGGAGCAAAGCCAATTGTTTGGTTCGAGGTAAGAAAGAAGGGTATCCAGAGAAACCATCTTGAATTTTTCCTTGACAAGGAATATCTTAAGGTTTCGGAGATCTAGTTTTGACCTATTGCCTCCCGTCTTCTTTGTGATAAGAAATTATCGAGAGTAGAAGCCGAGGCCTTGTTGAGAAAGAGGCACTTCCTCTACTGCCTCCTGCATTAGTAGAGAGTGGATCTCTTGTTGTAACAAGGTGGTTTGATGGAGATCTAAGGAGGGTTGGCCTACAAAATAAGTGAGTGGAGATCTCTGAACTTCATCTGCAGACCCTGGCCTACTAGATGTGATGTCCAGGGTTCTGAGGTAATGTTTCTCCAGCGGTGTGCAAAGTGGACTAGTCTCCCTGGGATCTTGGAAAGGGTGGAGAAGTCATGGGAGAATTGGCCATGCTCCTTAGGAAGGAGTCAAACACTCTGAGTTGTTAAAGTAGTAGGAACAAGCTGTGTTTTGGCAACCTTGGGTTTCCTGGGTTGTTTTGGAGCAGAGTAGGAGGAATAGGATTGATAGAGTGGATAGTAACATTTCTTCTTTGGGAAGAAGGGATTTTGATGGCAGTCCTCTTTTTAGAAGGATATGCTGTCTTTCTAGAAAGACTCTTCATGGTGAGGTCATCCGTTTCTATCTCACATGCTTTATCCCTCCATCTCTAGCCAAAAAGATTATCCCCATTGCATAGAATGTTGATTAACTTTATCTTGGGCCCATTCTTCCAGATCACAAGCCTGAAGCCAGGCTGTTATTCTAGCTCTAATGCAGGCTGCAGTAGTCCTGCTCTTGGCCTCATGGGTATCAAAGGTTGCCCTTGTTAGAAACATTTAAGTGTTTTGGGCATTTGTGACTAAAACCTGATGAGCTATCTGTCTGTCAGGGGGCAGTAAGGTGGTAAATTCTGACAAATCCCTTAAGACATCCCTGAGGAACATGTCCATATATAGCATGTAGGAATCTATTCTGGAGGCTAATAGCTGCCTGAAAAGACTTTCTACCAAAAGCATCGAGGGTCTTGTCCGCTCTTCCAGGAGGAATTGAAGAGTGGTTCTTTTGGCTTTTGATCCTTCTCATGGCAGATTCCACAACCATACAGTGGTGAGAGAGTTGAGTTTTTTGAAACCCTGGAGAAGGAGGGATTCTGTAGAGAGTATCAAGCCTCTTGGTGACTGCAGGAGTTGACATAGGGGATTTCCACATCCCAGCCATCAGATTTCTCAAGCTGTTAAGCACCAGGAGGGTTGCCACCTCCTTTGTAGCCACAAGAACATAAGATATGCCAGACTGGGTCAGACCAAGGTCCATCAAGCCCAGTATCCTGTTTCCAACAGTGGCCAATCTAGGTCATAAGTACTTAGCAGCATCCCCAAAAGACACAGGTTCCACAATGCTTGTATTGGGTCAAGCAGTGATATCCCGGGTTCCTTTTAATAATGGTTTATGGACCTTTCCTCCAGGAACTTGTCCAAACCTTTTTAAACCCAGCTACACTAACAGCTTTTACTATATCCTCTGGTAACAAATTCCAGATTTTGATTACACGTTGAGTGAAAAAATATTTTCTCTTATTAGTCTTAAATAGGCTATACCCTGTAGCTTCATTGCATATCCCATAGTCTTTTTATATTCTGATGACAAACAATCGCTCTACGTTTACCCGTCCCATTCCATTCATTAATGTATAGACATCTATCATATATCCCCTCAGCCGTCTCTTTTCCAGGTTGAAGAGCCCTAACGTTTTTAGCCTCTCTTCATAGGAGTATCCTTCCATCCCCTTTACCATTTTGGCGGCTCCTCTCTGTACCTTTTCTAATAATGCTATATCCTTTTTAAGATACGGTGACCAGAATTGCACACAATATTCAAGGTGCAGTTGCACCATGGAACAATACAGAGGCATTATAATATCCTTTGTTTTATTTTCCATTCCTTTCCTTATGATAGCTAGCATTCTATTTGCTCTCTTGGCTGCCGCTGCACACTGGACAGAGGGTTTTAACATGTTATCCACAATGATGCCTAAAACCTTTTCCTGGGTGGTGGTTCACAACGTAGAACCTTGCATCGTATAACCATAGTTTGAGTTGTTCTTTCCTAGGTGCATAACTTTGCACTTGTCCACATTAAATTTCATCTGCCAATTGGATGCACAGTCTTCCAGTTTATCAAGATCCTCTTGCAATTTTCCACAATCCTCTTGGGTTTTAACAACTTTAAATAGTTTTGTGTCATCTGCAAATTTGATAACCTCACTCGTTATTCCTTTTTCCAGGTCATTTATGAATATGTCAAAAAGCAGCGGACCCAGCACAGATCCCTGGGGTACTCCACTATTCATCTTTTTCCATTGGGAAAATTGGCCATTTAGCCCTACCCTCTGCTTTCTATCTTTTAACCAGTTCCTGATCCACAATAGTACACTGACTCCTATCCCATGACTTTTTAGTTTTGTCAAAAGTCTCCGATGAGGGACCTTGTCAAAGGCTTTCTGAAAGTCCAGATACACTATATCAACCGACTCACCTTTGTCTACCTGTTTATTCACACCTTCAAAAAAAATAACTGATTAGTAAGACAATATCTTCCTTGTCTAAAGCCATGTTGGCCGTCTCCCATTAAGCCATGATTATCTACATGTTGAGTAATTTTGTTCTTTATGATGGTTTCTACCATTTTTCCTGGTACTGACGTCAGGCTCACCGGTCTGTAGTTTCCCAGATCACCCCTGGAACCCTTTTTAAAAATTGGCATTACATTGGCGATCCTACAATCTTCAGGTATTACAGATGATTTTAATGATACTTCACAGATTACTAATAACAGGTCTGCAATCTAATATTTCAGTTCTTTCAACACCCTTGGATGTATACCATCTGGTCCAGGTGATTTGCTACTCTTCAGTTTATCAAATAGTTGTAATACATCTTCCCGGTGTATCAATATTTCTTTCAATTCTTCCGCAGTATCACCTTTAAATACCACTTCAGTCATGGGTAACATCCCTACATCTTCCTCAGTAAAGACCGAAGCAAAGAATTCACTCAGTCTCTCCGCTATAGCCTTGTCTTCTCTTACTGCCCCTTTTACCCCTCTATCATCTAATAGTCCAACTGACTCTCTCACAGGTTTTTTGCTATGAATGTACTTGAAAAAGTCTTTATTACGCGTTTTTGCTTCCACAGCAAGTTTCTTCTCAAATTCTCTCTTTGCCTGCCTTATCAATGCCTTCTATTTAACTTGCCAGTGCTTTTGCTGTTTCCCGTTTTCATCATTTGGCTCTTTTTTCTATTTCCTGTAGAATGCTTTTTTGACAACAGCCTCTCTGACCTCACCTTTAAACCATGCTGGCAGTTTTTTGGACTTCCTTCCACTTTTCTTAAAGCATGGAATACAACTGGTCTGGCCTTCCAAGATAGTATTTTTAAACACCCAAGCTTGATGTAAGTCTTTAACTTTTGCAACTGCTCCTTTTAGATGTTTCTTAACTATTTTCCTCATTTTATCATAGTCTCCCTTTTGAAAGTTAAAAGGTTGTACTGTGGATTTCCTTACCATCCCTCCTCCATTTATTAAATCAAACGCGATCATGTTATGATCACTATTGCCAAGTGGCCCCCGATGGATACTGTAGAATGTGCAGTTCCTCTGCCCTAGGTTCTATCTCAGTAGCCACAGATACATCCAGGGCAGCTACTATGTCTTTAATAAAATCTTGAAAAGACATGTCCTTGGGCAGAGATCTTCGACACTCGCAAGGAGGCAACTGATCTGATGGTACATCCTTGCTGGTTTCTGATTCGATGAATTTAGAATCGGAGGCCTCTGGCACAGAATCAGAGTCTGGAACGAAATCAAAGTAATCTCTATGAGGGCCTCTATACCTCTGGTGCTCGGAAGAGGGCTCTTTCAACATCAAGGGTGTCGAGTGTACGGCAGCACCGAAGACCTTGTTTGTGGCTGGTCCACGGAGCAATACGACGTAGGCGATGTCGCAGAAGGGTATCTAGAGGTACCTCCGAAGCTGCTGATGTTGGTGCCGACTGAGATATACCCGATGCCATCGGTGTCACTACTGCAAGGAGCACAGCGATGCTCTTTTTGATGGCGATGACATGGTCATCGAGTGTCGGTACTGGAGGAGTGGTGGCTCTGGACACAATAGTATGGGCCACAACTCCTGATGCAGCTATCGGGAGCATCCACAAGCCCCTGTGCGGCTTTGAAGGAGGCGGCCTCCCACCAGGACTGCTTCGCTGGATTGTCTGCATTGGAATGAGAGGAGTGTCCATGACAATGACAATGCTCAGTGTCCAATGCCGACCTTGAGGACAATGATCTCGACATCGATGTCTTCTTCTTCTTCTTCTGCACTGAAGACTCAGCTCGATGCTTGTCCTTTTGACTAAGTGGCAATCTAGAGGTATGGGAGGGTTTAGATGGAGTCAACGCCTCGAGGAGTGCACCGAAGGAGCTAAGTCTGTTGGAAACAGCTTAGCCTTCTGGTTCTTCCTACCTCTGGCATTAATGTGGTGACAGAAGGGACAGGAATCTACATCGTGGCCTGGGCCTAAACACTTGAGGCACCAGTTATGCTTGTCGGTGATAGAAATAGTACTGGAACACTTCGGGCATTTTTTAAAACCACTCCGGGATTTTCCATTTCTGGGAAAGGAACTAAGGCAAAGTCAAATTGTTCCACTATGATAAAGGGGTAGGCCAAAGGCCTTAACAAAAAAAGTGGACCCCCCCCCCTCAAACCTCTATAAAACAGAACTGGAGCGGAATTGACAGGGAATCGAGTTGGCAACAGGAAGGCAAAAAGAGAGAAATACTTGAAGGTGCCACAAAAAAAATATAGAAGTCTCCCGATGCAGCTGACAGGGACGAGATCCCAATGGCTCCATGAAAAAAAGACAACTGAGGAGATTAGGAGCTAAGGTGGGAAGGCAACCACATAGGTATGGAGGAACGGTCCCAAAGGCTTTCCTATTGGTTGCTGGGAAGTGTTCCCACGCCAAGCTCCATTGGTGCCAACATCACATATGTGAAGACTGACTTCCTGCTTGTTCCTAGAGATGTAGAATATCACCTTCTAAATCACCCTTCTAGGCCAATCAAAACAAGTAGACATACCATTATTATGACTCCACTGGGCAGGAAGAACCACAGCAGCCTGCAAAATAACTACAATGAAGGTCATG
Source organism: Ichthyophis bannanicus (assembly GCA_033557465.1). Lineage (NCBI taxonomy): Eukaryota > Metazoa > Chordata > Amphibia > Gymnophiona > Ichthyophiidae > Ichthyophis > Ichthyophis bannanicus. The sequence continues at coordinate 875,468,431 of CM066035.1, read as the reverse complement.
TCTGCCCCAGCATGGATATCCAAGTTGTAATGCTTCACAAAGCTGGAAAACAATGACCATGCTGCCACCTGAGAGATGTCTATGGGAGCAACCAAGCTATACTCTGCCAAGGAGGAAGCCTGAGCCAATGTAGAAAGTGCACACAAACCCTCAGAGACTGGCTGGTTCTCTAACAAATACATCGGGGCTATCGTCTACTTTATTCAGGAGCCCAAGATAGACTTCACGGCCGATATGCCCTTACACAAGCCCACAAAAAAGGACAAAAAAGGTATTTTCCTGACTCTCAGAAGGAGGCTTCATTTATAAATCAAAGCAACACGCTCCTAACATCTGTCAAGGTGAAGGATCTTCCCCTTCCCTTGGTATGGTTCCTTCAGGGATGAAAGCAAAGAGACCACTTGATTGACAGGGAAAAATGACACCACTTTGGGTAAGAAGGAAGAAATGGGTCATAATATACGGCCTCTTCCAAAAGGTCAGATGGGATCTCAGAGCAATAGGCCCACAACACTGAGATATGTCTCGTTGAGCAGACAGCAAACAAAACAGCCACTTTAAGGAAAAAATTCTTAAGCCGTGTCCTCCTCAAGGGCTCAAACTGTTCAGCTTTCAAAACACAAAGAACCAAACCGTGATCCCTAGCAGAAACCACTGAGTGCTGGGGAGGACATAACTGTTTAACACCCTGTAGGAAATGGGGCCACATTCAGATGCGAGGCCAGGGAGTGCCCCGCCACTGGTCCTCTACAACAAGCCCTGGCTGCCACCTGAACCCTCAGTGAACTGAGGGAAAAGCTCTTGTCAATCCGCCCTGTGAGGTGAAAAGAGCCAGTAAAGCCCACAACGCTAGTGCTGCCCTGGTGCCCATAGCACCAGTGTTCAAAAAACACCAATCGCACACATAGGCAAGACACGAGGAGACTTCTCACAATCAGAAGTGTGGAAACCACAGCAGAATAGCTTACACATTAAGCGTTACCTTTCAAGAGCCAAGTCATAACTGAGAATGGAGCTGGATCATCCAGGATTAGTCCCTACCTCAAGAGCCCCCATACTGACAGGAAGTGCAGGAGGGGCCCTGCCAGAGGCACATCTGAGCCGTGTACCACAGCCTCCTCAGCCAATCTAGTGCCTCCAGAACTATTGGACCCTGATGGCACTCTACACAACAGAGTATGCACCCTACAAGAGACCACAGAAGAAACGCATACAGCAAACCCTGCCTTGGCTAAGGGAGAACTAGGGCATCTATGCCTCCAGAACCTGTCTCTATGCAGTGGCTGAAGAACTATGAACCTTAGCAGTGACCCAGGTCACCATCAGAGCCATCTTAGGGTGACCCAACCTATCCAGGATCCTCTGGACCTCCAATCAGCTCAACTCTCATTCTCCGGAAACAACAGAGTGCCGACGAAAATAGTCCACATCCACATGGTCCATGCCTGCAATATACTGTGCCGAAAAGGCCCAGGGAGCCCACTCTGCCCATGAGAATGGGAGGGTCATTCCACTGAGATCTTGAAACTCTTCATACCCCCTTGCTGAATGACATAGTCTAATGCCATAGCACTGTTCAAGAAGTTCCAAACTGCTTGTCCAGGAATGTGTTCTGGAGCCACAAGAAAGCCAAGCAAATGATTCTTACCTCCAGTCAATTGATGGACTGGACCATCTCCCAGTTGTTCTAGTGACCCTGGGCAGCCTGCCCCTGGCAAAGAGTTCCCCAGCCAAACAGGCTGGCATCCATCATCAGAAGCCACCAGTGGAGATTGTCCAGGAGAAGGCCTATCAGCAGATGACCAGGTTGTAACCAGTTTTTCAGGCTGGCCGCTACCAATGGGGGAAGAGGACCCCTGATGTCAAAATCCTGTATACAAGGAGACCAGCGGGACAACAAGGATCTTGAAGCAGATACATGCGCATTCATGCCCAGGAGACAATCTCGATCGCCACTATCATAGGAGTTGTATGTAATCCCATGCCTTGGGAGCCTTTTTCCTCCGAAACACACACAGCTGAAAAAGCAGCTTCTCCGCCCTCTTCCTGGCAGGGAAGAACCTTTCTAGAGCTGATGACAAACTGTGGCCCAAGGTACTCTAATGATAAAGTAGGATCCAGATAACTTGTGTTATAAGTGATCACCCAGCCCAGACATTGGCAATTGCATTACTCAGGACCAACACACGAAGAGATTCCAAACATGACCTGGGCCGAACAAGCCGTCGCTATGTAAGGATGCACACAGATCACGTCGCACTGCAGAGCATCAGCAGCCACAGCCACAACCTTGGTGAGTGTCGGGGGTGCAGAGGAGAGAACGACAGGAAAGCGGCAAATTGAAAGTGTGAGCTGCGAACAGAGAAGCACGGGTGACTCAGCAGATCCTCGCAAAGGTGAATGTGGAAAGATGCCTCAATCAAGTCTGCAAGCTCTTTTTGCTGGACCATTCATAGGACCAACTGTAAAGTCTCCATGTGAAAGTGAACATTTATACCCTCGAGAAACAAAAATAGGACTCATCCTTCTTCAGCATCAAAAAGTAAATGGAAAATCAGCCCTTGCCACTTTCGGCAAGCAGTACTAGCACTAACACATGGAGGATGAGGAACCTCTTCCAAGAAGTCTGAATGGCAGCTTTCCTGGCCGCAGCCTTGAATGTAAATATGAGGAAGGCATCTGGGATGAATTTTTACATTCCAGCAGGTAGATGCCATGAAAGATGTGAAAAATCCACCGGTCTGAGAAAACACGAGTCTTCCCAGAAGAAATGAAAGAGCAGGCCACCAACTGGAGGCAACACGGAATGATCCCCAAACCAGTCACTGCATCTGACAGGAGAACCCAGATCTTGAGGATTAGGAAACCTTGCAGACCCATAAATCCCTCAAAAGCAATGAGTCTGAGAATGGGAGCTAAAGAGAGGGAGGGAGGGATGGCCGCCTCAGGCTACACTTCTGGGAAAGCGTAGTTACTCACTTGTAACAGGTGTTCGTTGGGGACAGCAGGAATCAGTCCTCATCGGTGACATTTGTGCCAACAGAGCCCTCACAGAAGCATCTCCCCAGCTGTCAAAGAAAGCCTTTGGGAGATGACACCACATACGCGTGGTCCCCATCTCACACAAGGGTGTCATCTTGCTCAGTCAGATAACATAACTAGAGCTGAAAAAGAAGATGACAAAAATACAGCAACTCCACGGGGAGGAGGGAGGGGTGTGAGGACCGATTCTGGCTGTCCCCGGAGAACACCTGATACAGGTAAGTAACTATGCTTTCTCCGGGAACAAGCAGGAAGTCAATCCTCACATATGGAACTCCCTAGATACAGGCTACCGAGAACCTGTAGAAAGCCACGGTCAAGCTGTCAGCAGCAGCATGCGAGTTTGAAGGCAGACTCTGAAAATACCAAAGTGTCCAGGAAGAACCATCACTCCGGTAGCCTGAACAAGAAGGGTCAGAGGGTAGGAGCTGCCTAGATCTCAAAGAGATTACGGAGTTCGGCTTAGCCAAAGGCACTGTCCTGTCAGGACTCTCTCTCCAGGCAGCAGTGAAGGTGTGGACTGAGAACCAGGTGGAGGCTCTGCAGATGTCTGTCATGGGGACAGAGCGCAAGTTTGCAACAGAGATCGCCATAGCCCTGACACTGTATGCCATAACTCAGCGCTACAGCGGGAGCCCTGCCTGTTCGTAGGCAAGGGCAATGCAGTCCGTCACCCAGGTGGACAGGGTCCACTTGGTTACCCACCTTCCTTGGTCGACTGGGGTCACTTGACGAAAAGCTGGGAGGCTTTGCAGTTGCCCTGGGTACGCTGCAAATAGAAGGACAGGGCCATCTTACAATCCAAGCAATGCAGGATGGCCGCCACCCTGTTGGCATGAGGCCATGGAAAGAATATGGGCAGCACCACCTCCTGACTAAGATAGAACGAGGACACTACCTCCAGAAGGAATTTATGGTGTGTGTGAAGCACAATCCTGTTCTTATAGAACCTGGTATAGGGTGGCTCTGTCACTAAGGCTTGAAGCTCGCTGACCCTATGAGCAAATGTCAGTGTCACCCGAAAGACAACCTTCCAGGAAAGGTACAGCATAGTTACTCACCTGTAACAGGTGATCTCCGGGAACAGCAGAAATTTAGTCTTCACATATAGGTATGTTGGTACCAATGGACCGTGCGCGGGAACGCTCCCCAGCATCCAATTAGAAAGCTTTTGGGAGCATCCCACAGCACCTGCGTGCTGCCTTCCCGCCTTTCCCAACTGCCTCTCTCCAGTTGAGTTTTAAAGCTGAGACAAAGAGAGAGAGAGAGGGAAAGAGATAGAGAGATACAACTCCTAGGGGAGGTGGGTGGGTTGTGAGGACTAAATTCCTGCTGTTCCCAGAGATCAACTGTTACAGGTGAGTAACTATGCTATCTCCAGGAACAAGCAGGAATGTAGTCTTTACATATGGGGACTCCCTAGCTTTAGATGCCAGGGAGAGACCCCAGAAGTTGTGTGTCCCTGAACCAGGGCTCCACTTCCCCCCATGGATCTCTGGCATCCAACAGGGATGGCAGGTAGGAGTTGATTAGGTATAGAACAGGTGTTGAAGAACAACTTGACCAAACAAGGCATCCTGGCGGGAGTCCTTGTCCAAGCAGTAATGGGCTGTGAAGGTATGAACCGAGGCATAGGTAGCTGCTCGACAGATGTCGTCGATAGACACAGAGCGCAGATGAGTCATTAAAGCTGCCATGGCTCTCACATTGTGAGCTGTGACAAGACCCTCCAGAGGAAGATTCTTACTTTGATAGGCAAAGGAAATACACTGAGCAATCCAGTTAGATAGTGTTCTCTTGGAGACTGGAAGTCCCAAATAAGAAGGATCAAAAGCAACAAAGAGCTGAGAGGACTTTCTATGTTGCTGTGTTCTTTATAAGTAAAAAGCTAAAGCTCTTTTACAGTCCAAAATACGAAGGTTCCTTTCTGCATTTGATGCATGAGGCCTTGGAAATAACACAGGTAGGTAGACCGCTTGATTTAGATGAAAAGGCGAGACCACCTTTGGCATAAAGCGTGGATGAGTCCTAAGGACTACTTTGTCATGATGGAACCTTGTATAAGGTGGATCAGCTACTAGCGCTTGCAACTCACTGATGCGACGTGCTGATGTGATTGCAATGAGAAAGATAAACTTCCAAGAAAGGAATTTCAAGGAGGTAGTAGCATAGGGTTCGAAAGGTGGCTTTATAAGCTGACCAAGAACCAAATTTAAGTCCCATTCCACAGGAGGTGGCTTAATGGGAGGCTTAGTTAGCAGAAGGCCTCTCATAAATCTTGCTATAAGAGGATGGGAGGAAATGGGTTGTCCATTTAGGGGCTTGAAGGAAGCTGCAATCGCACTCAGATGGACCCTTACTGAGTTAGTCTTAAGTCCTGCATCGGATAAATGAAGGAGGTACTCCATTAATGATTCCAGAGGTATGGCAATGGGGTTAAGACCCTTCTGCAAACACCATATGGTAAACCTTTTCCACTTGAAAGCATAAGAGCGTCTTGTGGAAGGCTTCCTGGAAGCATAAAGGATATCCTTTATTTGCTGAGGGAGGTTAAGATCATGAAAATCTAGGCCTTCAGCAACCAAGCCCTGAGATGCAGAGACTGGGGATTGGGATGCCATAACATTCCGTCCTCCTGAGATAGGAGATCTGGAGTAGACCCTAACTCCAGGAAGGGAGCTTGAGAGAGATGTAGAAGCAGAGGGTACCACACTTGCCGTGGCCAATGTGGAGCTATGAGAATCATACGGCCTCTGTCTCTCTGAAGCTTGAACAGGGTTTTGGGAATTAGGGGAATGGGTGGAAAGGCATACAGGACGTCTTGACCCCAGAAAAGGAGGAAAGCATCCCTGGCCTAAGCCCCCTGAGCCGGAATTCTGGAACAGAATCGGGGAAGTTTGGCATTCAACGGACTTGCAAAGAGGTCTATGTCCGGGGTTCCCCAATTTTGAAAAATCTTGGCCACCTGGTCTGCATGCAGAGACCACTTGTGTGGAAGCAGAACTCGACTGAGTCTGTCCACCAAAGAGTTCTGTATGCCTGGGAGATATACTGCCAGGAGATGAATCTGATGCTCTCTGGCGAGGGCCCATAGTCGCAAAGCTTCGTTGCAAAGCGACAGAGAGCCTGTTCCCCCCTGCTTGTTCACGTAGAACATGGCTACTTGATTTTCCGTATGGATGAGGACTGTCTTGTAGCTGAGCAGGGTGTGGAACACTCGAAGAGCAAGGAAGATTGCTCTGAGCTCCAGAAGATTGATGTGTAGATGAGTCTCCTGTGGGGACCAGGTACCTTGGGTGGAGAGGTCTTGCAGATGAGCTCCCCAACCCATCAGAGAAGAATCTTGTGAGAGTTGCTTGGGGTAAGGGTTGTTGAAAAGGGGACCCCAGCAACAGATTTTGAGTGGACTTCAACCACTGGAGGGACAAAATAAGGTGACTTGTGTTTGCTATTTTGTCTGACAGGCATCCTGATGCTTGAGTCCATTGAGTGGATAAAGTCCACTGGGCTGCCCTCATATGGAGGCGAGCATAGGGAACCACATGCACAGTAGATGCCATGTGGCCTAGTAGTTGTAGCATTTCTCAGGCAGTGAGATGAGGTTTTAGCACTGCTTGAGAAGCTAACTGCACCATGCGAAGGCAACGGGCCTGGGGGAGATAGGCACTTGCCTTTCTGGTATCCAGCAAAGCTCCTATGAACTCTAAAGACTGAGTGGGAGTTAGACTGGATTTTGGGATGTTTATTACCAGACCAAAATATTGAAGGATACGCATTGTGCAGGATAGAGAAGTACTGGCCTCTGACTCCGTTGGGGCTCGAATGAGCCAGTCGTCTAAGTAGGAGAAGACGAATATCCCTAGAGTGCGGAGAAATGCTGCTACCACAGCCATGCACTTCGTGAACACCCTTGGTGCTGAGGCTAGACCAAAAGGAAGCACCCTGTATTGGTAGTGCTTTCCTTGAAAAAGGAACCAAAGGAACTTTCTGTGAGTTGGATGGATGAGAACATGGGTGTACGCATTCTTGAGATCTAGAGAACAAAGCCAATCCTGACTCTGAAGGTATGGCAGCAGAGTTCCGGGAGAAATTATCTTGAATTTCTCTTTGACCAGGAATTTCTTCAATTCTCTGAGGTCCAAGATAGGTCTGTATCCCCCTGTTTTCTTTGGGATAAGGAAATAGGGGGAGTAAAACCCTGTACCCTGCTGATGGATGGGTACTTCCTCTATTGCCCCTTGGCGAAGGAGGATAGTGACCTCCTGACCTAACAGGTTAATGAGAGAGGTCGGAGATTTGAACTGCCTTATCATTCTCACCTGTACAAGGGATATTGCCCAGTTTGTCCTGCACCCAGAGCTCCAAATCAGATGCCTGGAGCCAGGCAATTCTACGTGCACCTATGGCAATGGCAGAGGTTCTGCTTATGCACTCAAAACAGTCAAAAGCTGCACGGTTGACAAACTTAGAAACATCCTGGGCATGTTTGACCAGTGTGAGAAAATCCTGCCTTCTATCCTCAGGAAGAAGAGGGCTCAAAACCTCTAAATCACCTGTGACTTCTTTAAGGAACATTCCCATATATAAAATATAGGAACTGATCCTGGCAGAAAGCATGGAAGCTTGGAAGACACGACGTCCAAAAGTATCCAAAGTTCTGCACTCACGTCCTGGTGGATTAGAGGCATGCCTCTTTGCACTCTTGATCCTTCTCATAGCTGATTCCACTACAATAGAGTGGTGAGGAAGCTGCGTTTTTTGGAAACCAGGACTAGGAGGGACTCGATACAGAGCATCCAGTCTACGAGAATGAGGAGAGGTGGCAAGAGGCGTCTCCCACATTCTTAACATGAGATCATGCAAGATCTCATTGATGGGCAAGGTAGCTGCCTCCTTAGGAGTTTTAGGATATTGTAAAATTTCCAACTCCTTTGCTCTGGTCTCTGTTTCAGGGGCCACAGTAATGGACAAACCCCGAGTCAACTCCCTGATGAAATCCTGAAAGGAAATGTCCTCTGGAGGAGACATCCTGCGTTTAGGAGAGGAAGGCTCCTCCGGGAGAAGTATCCCCGCATCGACAGAACTGTCAGAATCCTCAAATTCCTCTGAGGACTCGAAGTACTTTCTGTCAGGATGCTCTTGAAGGGCCCGATACCCGTACCGACCGAAGTCGGTACCGAGGGGAATCGATACCGGTGTAACGGTACCAGAAGGCATCGCATGACTGGGTGCCGGCAATGCGGACGCCGATGTCGATGCTGTCGGTACCAGAGTCGGTGCCGGTACTGGCTGAACTGGCTGACGCGGTTCCGAGGGTGTCGATGTCACAAAGACAGCTGCCAGACTGCGTTCAATAGCCAGGACTCTCTGGTCTATCGACGCTGCCGATGCCTGGATGTCGGTACTGGAGAAGACCGCCAGTACCCCAGAGCATGGCTCCAGTAGTTCTGCCGAGGCCTCGAGAACGTCCTGGAGCCCCGATAATGCTTTGGAAGCCGAAGCCTCCCGCCAGGGCAATTTTGCCGGTGCAGAATCCTCAAGGGCAACGCCAGAGGCATCTCGATGCTTAGAAGGAGATCTACCCTTTGAGGACCGGCTAGACTTATGTTTAGTTACCTGAGATCCACGGGAGGAAGACAAAGCCCTGGAAAACGTCGATGCCACCGAAGCTGCATCAGAGGGAAACAGGCTACTGAGCTTGGCAGCTCAGTTCTGTCGACCTCTCTTGGACATCATGGCACAGGCCATACATTCCGAGATGGAATGGTCAGGACCTAAACATTTCAGACACCACTCATGGGTGTCTGTGACGGAGATGGTACCGCCACACTTGGTGCACTTTTTAAAACCTGAAGCAGGTTTCTCCATTGTAGGGAAAAAGTTTTGGGCCTAAGGCGCGTGCACCTGGGAAAAATGGGAAAAAAGTACTAGTATTTTTTATTTTTAAAAGAACAGAAATAAAGAAAGGAAAACCGGCAGTACCGGTCAAGCATCGAGGAAGGCAGACGCGACCACAAAAAAAGAAAGTAATCAGGAAGAATTTTCTGCGGTGACAAAAACTACGACCTGCTGACTCCGCGGATAACGAAGAACTGGAGAGAGGCAGTTGGGAAAGGCAGGAAGGCAGCACGCAGGCGCTGTGGGATGCTCTCAAAAGCTTTCTAATTGGACGGTGGGGAGCGTTCCCGACGTACTCATATGTGAAGACTACATTCCTCCTTGTTCCTGGAGATTGTAGGTTACACAAAACCAGGGGCTCGAATGGCGGCCCAGTGAGCCGTGACAGTACCACATTAAGGTCCCATTCTGCCAGAGGTGAGCAGATGAGGGGGCTTCGAGAGAAGGAGGCCCCATAAGAACCAGGTAATGAGGGGCTGCGCAGAGAAGGGTTGCCCTCGATAAGGTGGTGGTGCGCCGAAAGAGCACTCAGATGCACCCTAACAATGTAGGACTTGAGTCCAGTCTGCGAGAGATGAAGCAGGTACTGCGGCACCATCTGCAGCAGGCAGGAGAATGGGATGACCCATCGCTCTGTGCACCATATCGAGAAACTGCGCCACTTGAAGATGTAGGCCACCTCATTGAGGTCTCATGAGAAGCTAGGAAGACATCCTCCACCTCCTTCGGGAGGCTGAAGGGAGCCAAGCCATTCAGAAGCCATGCTGTAAGCGCCAGAGACCCCAGGTTGGGAAGAAGAAGGAAGCTGTCCTCCTGAGTCAGTAATCCCGGGGCATTCCAAAGAGGGACCAGGGGCTGCGTTGATAGGCGGAGCAGCAGCGGGAACCAAGGCTGCCTGGGCCACCACGAGGCCACCAGGATCAGTGATGCCTTGTCCCGGAGGACCTTGAAAAGGATCTTGGCAACCAGTGGCGTGGGCGGGAAGGTGTACACAGGAGGCCCTCTGACCATGGGGTGAGGAAGGCATCTGCTGCATCTCTGTGGCTGTGTTCCCTTTTACGAGCCAGTCGTCCAGACAGGGAATGACAAAGGCACCCTGGAGATGGAGAAAGCACAGTTACTTACCTGTAACAGGTCATCTCTGGGAACAGCAGGAATTAGTCCTCACATATGGGTACGTCGGAACCGACGGAGCCTGCGCGGGAAAGCTCCCCAGCTTCCTAGAATGGAAGCTTTTGGGACCTCCCACTGCACATGCGCGCTGCCTTCCCGCCTTTCTGAACAGCTCTCCTCAGTTTCGAGTTTATAGCTGAGACAATAGAGAGAGGACAGGAAGACAGATAGATAGAAGATACAACTCCTAGGGGAGGTGGGTGGGTTGTGAGGACTAATTCCTGCTGTTCCCAGAGATCACCTGTTACAGGTAAGTAACTGTGCTATCTCCAGGAACAAGCAGGAATAAGTCCTCACATATGGGGACTCCCTAGCTGAGATGCCTGGGAGATCCCCCTCCAAGGGTTCGCCATCTTCGTATGGATCTCAGGCATCCATCCTGGGAAGGTGGGCAGGAGTTGTCTAAGAATGGAACAGGTGTTTGAGGACAGCCTGGCCAAACAAGGCATCCCAGCGGGAGTCCTTGTCCAAACAGTAATGGGCTGTAAAGGTATGAACCGAGGCCCAGGTAGCGGCTCGACAGATCTGATCAATGGAAACAGAGTGCAGATGAGCCATAGAAGTTGCCATGGCTCTCACATTGTGAGCTGTGACATGGCCTTCCAGAGAAATGTTTTTACTCTGGTAAGCAAAGGAAATACACTGAGCAATCCAATTGGAAAGTGTATGCTTGGAGACTGGAAGTCCCAAATGTGAAGGATCAAAAGCCACGAAAAGTTGAGAAGACTTTCGATGTGGCTGAGTCCTATTAAGGTAAAAGGCTAGAGCTCTTTTACAATCCAGAGTATGAAGGTTCCTCTCTGCACTGGATGCATGAGGAGCCGGAAAAAAGACAGGTAGATATACCTCTTGATTAAGATGAAAAGGCGAGACCACTTTGGGCATAAAGTGGGGATTCGTCCTAAGGACCACCTTGTCATGATGAAATCTTGTATAAGGTGGATTAGCCACTAGAGCCTGCAGTTCGCTGATGCGGCGAGCGGAAGTGACTGCAATTAGGAATAGTACCTTCCAGGAAAGAAATTTCAAGGAGGTAGAAAATAACGGCTCAAAAGGTGGCTTCATAAGCTGACCAAGCACTAGATTCAAATCCCATGCGACCGGGGGGGGTCTGATGGGAGGTTTAGTGAGAGTCAGGCCTCTCATGAATCTTGCAACAAGAGGATGAGAGGAGATAGGTTGTCCATTTATAGGTTTCAGGGATGCTGAAATAGCACTTAAATGGACTCTTACAGAATTCGTCTTAAGGCCTGCATTGGAAAGATGCAGGAGATAGTCTAAGAGGGAATTCAAAGGAAGTGCCAGAGGGTCAAGGCCCTGCTGAGCACACCAAATGGAAAAACGTTTCCATTTGAAAGCATAAGACCGCCTCATGGAAGGTTTCCTAGAGGCATGAAGGATATCTTTCACAGGTTGAGAAAGATTAAAGTCTTGAAGACTTAAGCCTTCAGTAACCAAGCTCGGAGATGTAGGGATTTGGGGTTTGGGTGCCACAAAGTCCCCTCCTCCTGAGACAGAAGGTCTGGTGCAGCTCCTAAGTCCAGGGAGGATCCCTGGGAGAGCTGTAGAAGCAGAGGGAACCACACTTGGCGTGGCCAGCGTGGAGCTATGAGGATCATAGAGCCGTGATCTCTCTGGAGTTTGAACAGAGTCTTGGGAATCAGCGGAATGGGTGGAAAGGCATATAGGAACGCCTGACCCCAATGGAGGAGAAAGGCGTCCGTGGCCTGAGCTTCCTGACACGGAGTCCTGGAACAGAACCGGGGAAGTTTGGCATTCCACGGACTTGCAAAGAGGTCTATGTCCGGGGTCCCCCATTCCTGAAAGATTCTGCTTATCTGGTCCACGTGTAGGGACCACTCGTGTGGCAGCAGAACTCGACTAAGCCTGTCTGCTCGAGAGTTTTGAACTCCTGGAAGATACACTGCTAGCAGATGAATTTGGTGCTCTCTGGCGAAGGCCCATAATCTGAGAGCTTCGTTGCAAAGCGACAGAGAGCCCGTCCCTCCTTGTTTGTTTATGTAAAACATGGCCACCTGATTGTCTGTCTGAACCAGGACAGTCAGGTTGGCAAGGAGGGTATAGAAGACCTTGAGGGCAAGGTAAATTGCTCGCAGTTCCAGGAGGTTGATATGAAGGGTGGCCTCCTGTGGAGACCAAGTGCCCTGAGTGGAGAGAGTTAGCAGATGGGCTCCCCACCCCAATTGGGAGGCATCTGTTGTGAGGGTTGCTTGGGGTAGCAAGGGCTGAAAGGGAGCCCCCAACAACAGATTCTTGGTGGATATCCACCAATGGAGGGACCAAGACAGACGGTTTGAGGTTTGTATTTGGTCTGAGAGTGCTCCCGACGCCTGAGTCCACTGGGTGGCCAGGGTCCATTGAGCTGCTCTCATATGAGGACGAGCATAGGGCACCACATGTACTGTGGAGGCCATATGGCCCAGGAGGCGTAGCATTTCCCTGGCTGTCAAGTGAGTACTGGACTGGGCTTGGGAGGCCAAGCTCAGCAGACGCTGACCCCGAACCAGTGGAAGGTAGGCTCTTGCAGTGGTGGTGTCCAACTGGGCCCCTATGAATTCTAGAGACTGAGTAGGGCTGAGTTGAGACTTGGGAAGGTTTACCACCAGTCCCAGATACTGCAGAAGGCTCCTTGTGCGGTCTAGGGAAATCTGGGCCTGCGACTGAGTTGGAGCTCGAATGAGCCAGTCGTCCAGATATGGGAATACGAAAATCCCCATGCTTCTGAGAAATGCGGCTACGACTGCCATGCATTTGGTAAAGACTCTTGGGGCAGAGGCGAGACCGAAGGGAAGTACTGTGTATACGCATCCTGCAGGTCTAGAGAACAAAGCCAGTCCTGACTCTGAAGGTATGGAAGGAGAATGCCCAAAGAGAGCATTTTGAATTTCTCCTTGTACAGAAATTTGTTCAATTCTCTCAGATCTAGGATTGGTCTGAATCCCCCTGTCTTCTTTGGAATGAGAAAATAGGGGGAGTAGAAACCTGACCCTTGTTGATGAAGAGGAACCTCTTCTATGGCCCCTTGGGCAAGCAGAGAAGAGATCTCCCGACCCAACAGGGCTAGGAGAGGAGATGGAGAATTGAAGGGTCTCACCATGTGATGAGGAGGAAGGTTGGAGAAATGAAGTTTGTAACCCTCTCGGATGATAGAGAGGGTCCATTGCTCTGTTGTGATTTGTTCCCATCTGGGAGCAAAGTGAGCTAACCTTCCAGGTATGGTGAGAGGTTCTGGTTGGTCCAGAACCAGGAATGGCAAGTTCTCTAGGGGCAAGTCAAAACCCCTGAGGGGGTGGAGCCTGTTGAGCTGCAGTAGCTGCTGCAGGCTTTGCTCTTGCTTGTTTCGTTTGCTGACGTTTAGCCGCAAAACGAGGTTGAGAAGATTTCTGGCCAGTATTGGAAGCATATCTGGCCTTCTTATAATAAGGCCTCTTGAAAGACTTCTTCTTAGTGGGAGTAGAAGTGGACTTAGAAAGTCTCTCTAAGGTGGCATTTTCAGCGTCCATTTGAGTGGCTTTAACTTTCCACTCTGCACCGAATAAGTTCTCACCTGTACAGGGCAGATTCCGTAAGCCATCTAGAACCCAGGGTTCCAGATCAGAAGCCTGGAGCCAAGCCAGACGTCTGGCTGCAATAGCAATGCCAGAAGCTCTGCTGGCTCCCTCGAAGGAATCAAAGGCAGCTCTGTTGGAGAACTTAGAAACATCTGAAAGTTGTTTCACAACAGAAAGGAAGTCCTCCTGTTTATCCTCAGGGATAAAGGGGGCAAAATGCCGCACTTTCTTGGCAAGTTCCCCTAGGAACATGCCCATATAGAGGCTGTAGGAATTAATCCTGGCTATAAGCATACTAGCCTGGAAGATTTTCCTACCAAAAGAGTCCAGTGTCTTACATTCCCTTCCTGGAGGTGTAGAAGAGTGCCTTTTAGTACTCTTGATCTTTTTCATTGCAGACTTTACCACAATGGAGTGGTGAGGCAATTGAGTTTTCTGAAAACCAGGAGAAGGAGGGACCCGATACATGGTGTCCAACCTACGGGAATAAGGAGACAGAGTTAAAGGGTTCTCCCAGAAATCCATCAATTGTTCCTGAAGGATTTCATGGATAGGCAGGGTAACTGCTTCTTTAGGAGACTTAGAGTATCCTAAAATATCCAATCTTTTTGACCTTGGTTCCCTTTCAGAGGAGGTAGTGATAGAAAGGCCTTTAGCCATTTCTAAAATAAAGTCCTGAAAGGACAAATCCTCTGGAGGAGACATTCTCCTTTTTGGAGAAGAAGGTTCCTCAGGAAGGTCAAGGGAGAGCTCTGCAGACTCATCAGAGGAGCCAAAATCCTCAGAGGAATCGGTGTATTCTCTAGTTTCCTCCAACGCACGATACGCATACCGATCGGTATCGACATCGGGCGTACCGGGTATGGAAGCGGTATGGAGCGAAAGCCCATACGGTACCGATTTGCGTTTAGAAGAGGAAGGCCTGGGTTCCGGCATGGCGGACGATACCGGAACCGGGCCCGGAACCGCTGGAAGCGGTACCGATGGCGTTGCAGCTTTAATGAAAGCCATGACGGCCTGCTGCATGGATTGGACAGTATTGCCCATAGACGCCACGGCTGCCTGGATGTCGGTACCGGTATGGGCCGGTACCCCAGAGCAGTCCAACAGGTGATCTGTCGAGGCCGTGCCATCGATGTCAACCTGTAGCCCCTGAATTGGCGTTTTGGAAGGCAGAGCTTCCCGCCGGGGCTGTTTGGCTGGGGCAGGGTCCTCAAAACTAAGAGCCTCTCGATGCTTTGAAGGAGATTTGCCCTTTGAGGACTTGCCCACAGAAGGTTTGTTACCTGAGATCCATCCGGAGATGATGACCTGGATGACTGTGATGTTGGATTCTCTGAAGCAAACAGCACATGGAATTTGTTGGCCCGGTTCTGCAGCCCACGCTTAGACATTTGGGAGCAGGAAGGGCAGTCCGGAATGGAGTGGTCAGGCCCCAAACATTTAAGACACCATTCATGGGTGTCTGTGACTGATATTACAGCAGTACACTTGGTACACTTCTTAAATCCAGGGGCTGGCTTCTCCATGTGGAGAATTCAAGTAGGCCTGAAGGCCTAACTGAAGTGACCAAGTGCTGAAAAATAATAAAAGAAAAAGAAAATAATTTTTCAAGAAAGAAAAAGGAAGACCGGCGATACCGGTATCGGTATGGGAAGGCAGGTACGCGGTCTAAAGAAACAAAACAAAAAACTACAATTTCTTCAGCGGTGACAGGATACACGACCTGCTGGCTCCGCGGAAAAAGAGAAACTGAGGAGAGCTGTTCAGGAAGGCGGGAAGGCAGCGCGCATGTGCAGTGGGAGGTCCCAAAAGCTTCCATTCTAGGAAGCTGGGGAGCTTTCCCGCGCAGGCTCCGTCGGTTCCGACGTACCCATATGTGAGGACTTATTCCTGCTTGTTCCTGGAGATAGGCCGCCACCACTGCTAGGCATTGGGTGAAGATTCTGGATACGGAGTCTAGACCAAAAGGTAGCACCCTATACTGGTAGCTGTTGCCTCCGACCATGAATCTGAACTACTGCCTGTGGCTGGGATGATAAGATTTGGGTATATGCATCCTTTAGATCCAAGAAGCATTGCCAGTCTCCATGCTGGAGGTAGGGCAGCAATTTTCCAAGGGAGAGCATATCTTGAACTTCTCTTGCACCAGGAATTTGCTTAGGTTTCGCAAGTCTAGGATGGGCCTTAAACCCCCAATTGTTTTGGGACTAGGAAATACCATGAGTAGAACCACTTTCCCCTTAGGTGATGGGGTACTGGGTTCCACAGTTTTGTCCGCGAGAAGACCTGCAAGTTCCTGCAGTAACAGGGTCCAGTGCAGGGGAGTCCGAGAGGGCTCTCCTGGGAAGAATGGGGGAGGCGTCTGATCCAGGTGGAAAAGGTAGCCTCCTCTGACTAACTAGAGTGCCCATGCGTTGATGATAATGGCAGGCCACAAGTGGGCAAAGTGGGCCAGGCTTCCCCCTGTGGGAAGCTGACCTCCTGAGGGTAGAGAGGCTATGCCCCAGGAGTCAAAAGCGCCTCCCAGGCTGTGCTGGAGCTGGGGACCCTTCTGCTTGCGGGGGCCCTGACCTGTTCCTATATTTATTTATTTATTCAAAAGTTTTCTATACCGCCTTATCAGGCCATCAAAGCAGTTTACAGGGAACAGAACTTAAACAATTACATCATAACAGGATTAACTTTGTACATCAGAACAGTAATTAACTATGTACAGTGTAACTAGTTGCGTTTACAGTACAACTAGCTGTGTTTATTAACATTCAATGACCATTTACAATGAGGGTGATGACAGATATCTACAGTGCAGTTAACAGGTACACTGGATGTATTGAGTGCATTGTATATGATGGACGTGCACTTGAGTCCGTTTGATGTGACCCATAGTGTTCTGTAAAGAGTAGGAGTGTCTTGATTCTTTTTTTGAAGTCCGCACAGTCTCTTATATCCCTTATGTTTGATGGGAGGGAGTTCCATAAGATCGGGGCATAATATGAGACGGCTCTGATGTTCATTGATTTGTTGGTCTTGAGGAAATCAGCTGGGATGGATATGGAGCTTTGGGTGCATACCCTTCTCTGTCTAGTGTCTGGAATTCTGTTTATTAGTGTGGTAAGGTGTGAGGGTGATATGTTGTGGAGTAACTTGAAGATAATGACTAGGTTTTTGTAATTGCTCCTACTGGGGATAGGAAGCCAGTGTAATTTGTTTAGGATTGGAGTGATGTGTTCTGATCTTGATGCTCGCATGATTACCCGAACTACTGTATGTTGTGCCAATTGTAACTGTGATAAAGCCAGTTTGGAAAGACCCTGCAATATGCTATTACAGTAGTCTATGTGAGGGTTAATCATCGCCTGTATGACCGATATGA
This sequence comes from Ichthyophis bannanicus, assembly GCA_033557465.1. Taxonomy (NCBI): domain Eukaryota; kingdom Metazoa; phylum Chordata; class Amphibia; order Gymnophiona; family Ichthyophiidae; genus Ichthyophis; species Ichthyophis bannanicus. Next base: position 875,451,370 of record CM066035.1, on the reverse strand, counting down.
AATCTGATGGGTCCAGTAGGGGTCTTAGCTGATGCAACATTTTAATCTTTCTATAAATGGCCTGAGTAGACCTGTTTATGTGTCATGATAGGCTCAGGGTTTTATCTAGGATAATGCCTAGATATTTTACCTCATCTTTTACTCCTATCAGGATGTGTGTATAAGCATCCTTTAGATCCAGAGAGCATAGCCAACCATTTGGTTGGAGATATGAAACAAGAATACCCAGGGAAATCATCTTGAATTTCTCTTTGATGAAAAATTTATTGAGATTTCGGAGATCTAAGATAGGTCTGTGAACTCCCGCCTTCTTTGGGATTAGGAAGTATCGGGAGTAGAAGCCTAGGCCTTGCTGAGATGGAGGAACCTTCTCTATCGCCCCTTGTTCCAGCAGTGAAATAAATCTCCTGTTAAAGCAAGGAGTTGTGATGGAGATCTAAGGAGAGTTGTCTCACAAAATGGGTGGGTGGAAGATCTCTGAATTTCAATTGCAGGCCCTGACTGACTAGTTGTAAGGTTCAGGGTTCTGAAGTGATGTTGATCCAGCAGTGTGCAAAGTGTACTAATTTTCCTGAGATCATGGGAGGAAAAGGAAAGATTAAAGGAGAATTGACCATGCTCCTTTTGAAAGAGTCAAAAACTCTGACATGGTTGAGTAGTAGGTGCAGGCTGTGGCTTGGCAACCTTGGGTTTCCTGGCTCATTTCTGGCCCTGCTGTCTCTGTTGTTAAGGGGCAGAATAAGCAGAGTACGATGGTATGTTAGATAAAAACGTTTCTTTTTTGGGTAGAAAGGTTTTTTGGTGGCAGCCTCCCTTTTAGAAGAGTCTTCTGGTTTTCTTGAAAGCCTCTTCATAGTGAGGTTGTCAAATCTCTAACTCCATGGCTTTCTCCCTCCACCTTTGGCCAAAGAGGTTCTCGCCATTTCAGGGAATGTTGATTTGTCCTGGACCCATTGTTCCAGGTCAGATGCTTGGAGTCATGCTGCCCCATAGCTCCAATGCAGGCTGCAGCAGATCTGCTACTGGCCTCAAAGGCATCAAATGCTGCCCTTGTTAAGAATTATGATGTTTATGTTTATTTCATTTGATATACCGCCCTTCAGGAGAGACAGAGAAGTTTGCAATACACAAAAACAATTTAAAGAAGGCATGGGGCCAGAAAGGAGGAAAAGGAAGTTACAATTAATGATAGGAAAGCAGGAGAAAAGAAGGAGACGATACAGGACTTAGGGGTCAGGGTTCACACAGAAGGGGGAGGGAAGGTCAAAGGCCAGGAAGAAGAGGTGGGTCTTCAAGTCGCGCTTAAAAGTAGGGTGATGGGGCTCAAGTCGGAGGGAGGAGGGAAGTGAATTCCAGAGGGCGGGGCCTGTGAAGAAGAAGGCTAAGGAGTGGGTAGACTGAAGGTGAGCAAGGGAGGGGGAAGGGAGATTGAGGCGGTTGAGATGGAATGATCGAGGAGTGTGTCTGGGAGTGTGGAAGTGATAAGATCTGCCAAGTATTGCGGGGTGCTGGTGTGGAGAGCCCGGTGGACAAGAGTGAGCAGCTTAAACAGGGAACGGAAGGGTACAGGTAGCCAGTGAAGCTGAAGAAGTAGAGGTGACATATGATCTCGTTGGGAAGAGTGGGTGATAATGCGGGCAGCAGTATTTTGGATTCTTTGTAATCTGTTGAGTTGGGATTTGGGGAGACCGGTGAAGACAGAATTAGAGAAATCAACGCATGACATGACTAAGGACAGAAGCAGTGTGGTAAGGGCAGGCGGAGTGAGAAAAAGGTGAATCGCACGGATTTGGCGAAGGAAAAAGAAGGAGGTCTTAGTGATATGGGAAATGTGAGCTTGAAAAGAGAGGTCAGAGTCAAAGAGCACACCTAGATAGCGGAAAGTGGAAACCAAGGGTATGGGAGAGTCTGAGAAAGATGGAGCTAGCAAAGGGGGTGGGCTACCGTGGGAGAACCAGATTGCAAAGGTTTTGGTGAGGTTGAGGTGAAGGCAGTTCTGGGTTAGCCAGTTAGCAACAATGGAAAGACAAGAATTGAGTGAGGAGAGATCCGGGTGAGATGGGGGAGGTGTGATGAAGGAGAACTATGTCATCTGCATAGTAGAAAGCAGAAATCCCAGTTTGCTGTATCAGTAAGGCGAGAGGGGCAAGAAAAAGATGGAATAGGAGAGGAGCAAGTACAGAACCTTGGGGAACCCCACAGGATAGAGGAAAGGGGGTCTGAAGAAAGGACAGAGGCGGAGGAGGAAAGAACAGCACAGGACCGGGAAGAGAGGAAAGAATGAAACCAGCGATAGACAGTGCTACAAAGGCCCGCTTCGCACAGGCGAAGGAGGATGAGGGAGTGATCGACTAGGTCGAAGGCAGCAGATAGATCCAAGGCTACCGCCACCGAGATGTTACCACGATTGTGAGCCACATGCAGTGAATTGGTGAAAGCAAGCAGAATGGTTTCAACGCTGTGACCTTGACGGAATCCAGATTGACGAGGGTGGAGGAAGTTAGTAGAATCAAGGTGGTGAGAAAGTTGTGCAAAAACAATTTTTTCAAGAAGTTTAGAGAGGAAGGGGAGATTGGAGACTGGGTGGTAGTGGGTTGGAATCAGAGGGTCAAGAGAGGGTTTTTTGAGGATGGGGCGTGCTTCCAGGAGTGGGGAAAGGTCCCCGTGGTGAGGCTTGTGTTGAGCATAGTGAGGAAAGGGGGAAGGAGTGCTAGGGAGGGAATGAGCAACCAGGAGGAAGGGATGGGGTCGAGAGAGCAGAATGTCTTATTGGATGAGGAGATGAGCTGATGGAGTTCGGGAGCAGTATTTAGGAAGAAGGAAGCCCGTGTGTGTGAGAGGTGAGAGGAAGGAGGGAGAGAAGCAACAGGGGGGAGAGAGAATAGGGGGGGACAGGAAGGGAGAGATGCTCTTAGGGAAGAGATCTTATCACTGAAGAACAAGGCGAGAAGTGGAGGAGGGGGAGAATGCTGGGTGGACGCAGGAGTAGCAGGATGAAGGGAAGTGAGGGAATTGAGTGTAGAGTAGAGGTGACGAGTCTGGTTGGGGGCGTTGGAAATGGCATTGGAGAAATGAGTTTGTTTGGCAAGGTGTACTTTGGAGCGATAATGAGAGTGATGTGCTTTTAAGGATGACAGAGTGGCTGGATAGGGGGCTTTCCGCCATAGACGTTCGGCTCTGCGAAGGTGAGTGCGGAGCAAATGAAGGCCACTGTGGAACCAGGGTTGCGTAGGGTGATGTCTTGGGGGACGGGGCCGAAGAGGAGCTAAGTGATTGAGGGTAGCAGAGAGTGTGGAGGAGCAGAGAGAGGCCTGAGAGTTGGGGGAGAGGGCAGGGAAATCAGTAGGGAGAAGTTCAGTAGCAGGGGGGAAACGCTGGATAGTGAGTGGGGTAATGAGACGAGAATATCGCGGGCGGGGAGATGCTGAAGGGGTGGAGGGCGAGTATAATGCCTCCGAGTGAGAGCAAGAGACGGAGAGACAAAAATGGTCAGTCCAGGGGAGATGAAGGGAGGATAGATTATGTGTTTTGGGCATGTGTAACCAAGATCTGATGAGTTGCCTGCTGTCAGAAGGCAGCAGGGTGGTCAACCCTGCCAGGTCCCTCGAGACATCCTTAAAGAACATACCCATATAGAGAATGTAGGAATCTATTCTCGAGGCCAGCACTGTAGCCTACAAGGCCTTTTTTCCAAAGGCATCGAGGGTTCTTGCTTCTCTTCCAGGAGGCACTGAGGAGAGGTTTTTCTGGCTCTTTATGCTCCTCATGGCAGACTCCACTACCATGGAACAGTGAGGGAGCTGCTGTGGCTTCTGGAAAACTGGAAATGGAGGAACCCTATAAAGGGTATCAAGTCTCTTATTGATCGCAGGGATTGAGATGGGAGCCTCCCACATCAGAGACATTAAATTTTTCAAAATGTTATGTACCGGGAGGGTAGCAGCCTCTTTTGGTGCCAATGGATACTGGAGGATATTGAGCTCCTCAGCTCTTGGCTCAGTTTCAGTAGACACTGAGATGTTGAGGGCAGCCGCCATATCTTTTATAAATTCCTGAAAGGACACGTCCTCAGGTAGTGATCTTCGAAGCTTATAGGGAGGTGATGGATCCGATGGCATATCCCTATGGGGATTGGAACCAATGAATTCTCTGATACAGAGTCTGAGTTCAGGAGGAAATCAAAGTAACCCTTGTCTGATGCTCGATACATCAGACGCTCTGAGAGTCAATGCTCTGATGTTGAGGGTATCATGCTCAGCGGTATCGAAGAACTCGTTACCGGCTGCTCAATGAAGCATTGCAAGGCAGGAGATGCCTGCATAAGGGTGCCAAAAGCAGTGTCCATGGCCCTCATCGGCATCAGTAGAACTGGTCCGGCTGCAGTACACTCAGTGTCATTGGTGTTACTGTCGCTAGGAGTGTAGCAATGCTGTGCTCGATAGCGATGACACAGTCATCAAGTGTTGGTACCGGGGGAGGACTGTGTGGGCCACAACTCCAGACACTGGTATCGGGGGCTCCACCAAGGATTGAACCTCGGGGGCATCCCCGAATTCCTTTGCAGCTTTGGAGGGTGAAAACTCCCACCGGGGCTGCTTCGTTGGACGGTCTGCATCGGAGTGTGATGAATGTCAGTGCCGATGCTGATGTCCGAAACTGATGTCAAACTCTATGTCAAGAATCTCGAGGTCAATGTCTACTTTTTCTTATGCACTGGTGACTCAGAGTGATGCTTTTCCTTTGTAAGTTGCGATCTGGACGATGGGAAGTCGTCACCCCCGAGGAGTGCACCGAAGGAGCGGAGTCTGTTAGAAACAGCTTAGCCTTCTGTTTGTCCCAGTTCTTCCTCTGTTAGTCATATGATGGCAGGAGGGACAGGAATCTACATCGTGGTCTGGGCCCAAAACATAAATTGGTACAAAAACAGATTGTGAGCCCTTCGGGAACAAGGGAAAAATACATATACAGTACCTGAATGTACACCGCTTTGACTGGTAGAAAAGTGGTATATAAGCCTAGCTAAATAAATAAATAAAATAAAAATAAACAAACATACATTTAAGGCACCAGTCATGCTTGTCAGCAATGGAAATGGTACTAGAACACTTGGAGCACCTTTTTTTTTTTTTTAAACCACTCCAGAGCTTCTCCATATTTGGAAAAAGTATGGAGGCAAAATCGAATTGGGCAATGGTGCCCAAGGAGGCCATAGGCCTCAAACAAAATTCTAAGAAAATAATTGAAAAATAAATATCAAAAATATGGAAAAAAAAAATGAGAACGGGAACCGGATTGACAGAGAGTCGAGTCGGTCGACAGGAAGGCAAACTGAAGTACTTTGACGGTACTGTAGAAGAATTTTTGAAATCTGTTAACCTGGCTGAGAGGGACAAGGTCCCGATGGTTCCGCAGAAAAAGACGACTGAGAAGACCTAGAGAGAAGGCAGGAAGGCAGCCACGCATGCATGGAAGAACGCTCCCAAAAGCATTCCTACTGGGATGCTGGGGAGTGTTCCTGCGCCGCGCTCCGTCTGTACCGACATCACCCATATGTGAAGACTGACTTTCTGCTTGTTCCTGGAGATAGAGTACAGTCAAAGATGACCCCTAGTTTGCAAGTTGAGAAAACAGGGAGGAGTGTAGTGTTATTCACAGAAATAGAGAAGGACGACGAGGGGAGGTGGGTTTAGGGGGAAAGATAAGGAGCTCAATTTTGGCAATGTTCAGTTTCAGACAGCAGTGAGACATCCAGGCAGCAATGTCAGATAAAGCAGGCAGAAATCTGGGCCTGGATGCCTTGAGAGATTTTTGACACAGAAAGGTAGAGCTGAGAGTCATCAACATAAAGATGGTACTTAAAACCATGAGAGGAAATAAGTGCACCAAGGGACTAAGAACATTATTTTGGCTAAAATTTCCTTGCAGATGAGTGGTCATATATCGAAATGTTAAATATGTGTTTTCTGGTTCTCCTCAATCGACGCAGTTTCTCTCTGGGATCAAGTTCGGCCCCTCCCATCCGCTTCTATCCCCCTTGGAAGTTTAACAGGATTCTGTAGGAGTAATTGTAATAGGTTAGGTGTCTGTCATATTCTTTTTCTGTTATAGTGAGCATTTTGAGCTTCCTACTTTTTCTTTAAAATTTGGGCTCTACCTCCTTGATTTTGAGGACTTTATAGTTTGGGCTACATATTGTAATACTTTTTGATTGTTTTCCCTTATGCTAATATTCTATTTGTAGTATACCATTTCTGTACAAGAGATATTTCTTGGATTTAAATTTTAATTGCATTTAAAAATAAAGAAAAGGTCTATGCACATCTTTTGAGGGTAAAAAATAAAACCAAAAGCATCAAAGATAATAGGGTTGAACTACAGAAGTCTTCAACTAAGAAATTTTACTTGGAAAGTTGTGGTAAGGCTAAGTAACTTTTTGACATGATAGCTGATAAAAAGGATCAAGTGAAATTATTTAACACTAACAAGTGCTCTCTGTGGACAGCAAGATAGTAGTCCTCACGAGTGGGTGATGTCATCCAATGAAGCCCACACAAGAAAGTCCCCACAGCTTCAAAAACATGGCAGAGCTTTTAGTTAGACCATGTATGGTGCAGCACTTCTGATGTTGCAGTGTCTTGCAGGACCAACTCGGTTCTGTATATGGCTTATTAGTTGAATACAACTCCAAGGGGAGAGTACCGTGAGATTTTTATCTGGGTCTCCAAAGAGAACATTTGTTATGGGTTTGTTTGGGGTTTTTTTTTTTACATTTTTTTGTTTTTACATTTGTTTTGCTTTATCTGATGACAAGCAGGATAAGCAGCCCTCAGAAGGGGAAATTCCTAGCTACTGGTTGCCTTTGTCAGAAAAAGGAAAAACATGTAAAAAAGACTACCAAGAGGCACTCAAAAAGCACACTTTGCAACAGGTCTTTTTTCAGATGTCTATCTTTTTCTTTTTACGATAGTAACCTGGAAATCATAAAATGGGTCCCAAAGAGGACAGAACTGGATTCGAAACCTCAAACAGATTCTGCAGAAAGACCGACCAAACTGTCTCATCAGGAATCCCTTTCCACACAATAATGAGATGTGGATAAGTGAACCAAAGTTCATTTTGTAGCCCTGCAAATCTCCACAAAGGCCAACCTCAAGTGAGTTATTGACATCGCTATGGCTTGGGTGCTGAGAACTTTGACAAAACCCTCCAGATTCATGCCTGCCTGGGCAAACGCAAAGGAGATGTTATTTGCATATGATCTCTAGGTAAGAATTAGAAGTCCAAATCAGGATATTTCTAATTCCTTTAGTATTTTACAAAAGATTCCTCTGAACACAGAGCCTTCTGTAAAATATATACAAGGATGCCAGCAAATATACATATATGTCCTAGCATGTCCACGGCAATAGTCATTTCACAAAAAAAAAATACATTCAAAAGGAGTGGCATTACTCAGGCCTTTAGAGGTGTAAAACACTGGTGACTACATGTACAAGTACTGATATTGCAACCACTATATGTATTTACCAGCACTGACACAGTTAATTGAAGATTTTACACAACAACATATACAAGAGTAGCCAATTAAGTAATCAAGTGAAATAACTCAGCTTAACCCTTTCTTGGCTGTTGTTGCCATATGGCAACCTTCAAATTTTCCCCCAAATTTTTCCCCAGATTCTATATTTCCAAAAAATCCACACACTGTGTGCGAAATGTGATGTGTATCTGTGCTTGACATTTGAAAAAAACTGTTATTTAAACTATCACACCCAGCAGTAAATGAAACTGATGCCAAGACTATTTTTAATTTTCAGCCATTCAGGACCGTAGTTGCCCTATGGCAACAGTAAATATTGTTTCTTAGAAATAAAATATTTTCAAAAAAACTTTATATTCTGTATCATTTAGCTCAAATCTTAATAAAAAAATCTGAAAAAAAATTTCAGTTACAAAACAATTATGTGGACGCAAAAGGGTTAAGTATTTTTAGGGTAGTGCTAGACAACCACTGAGGTGAGCACAATTGCTCCCTCAAGCTCTGGAAGCAGCCTCAGGTCCAAAAGCAGGCAGCTGACACTAAAGCATTGTAAGGCACAACACAGGTTTAGACCTGTGCCATGCTAGGCATAAACCTCTCCATCTCTAGGAGGAGCTGTGTCCCCTGCCTCCTGTGTCTTTGTTGGAAGTGTAGGTGTTTTAGTGTTTTCTGTCTTAAGTGTATTGCATGAGTTTATATGCTGCTCTGGAATTCCCTGGATCCTAGTAAAGATATTTAAAAAACTGGGTGGTGAACTTAAATCAGTTAATATACTCCAGTGCGAGTAAGCCACACAGAGAGGGCAGCAAGATGGCAGCGAGCAAGTACCAGGAAATGAACATGAGTAGCAAAGACTGGTGAGAGACACGGAGCATGACTCAGACTCTGGAAACAAAGAGCTGATTATGGCCGGTGAATTTTGGAAGAGGTTCCAAGAGTTGAAAGGTGAAATGGGCACAGTCAAAGGTAACATTGCTGCTCTAGGAATGAAGTTCAGAACAGAGCAGGGAGAGCACAGGCGGCAGGATCTCAAAGCACAGGTTGAGGAGCATGGCAAACAGATTGCATACTTGGAAAAGTGAATACTGAGCTTATGGACAAGCAGGAGGATCTCGAGAATTGCCTGAAGGGCTGGACAAATGAGGAAGAGTGAAGGGCCTGAAGGGCTGGACAAATGAGAACTGCAACGACATGATGACTAAAAAGTGTATTGAGGGCCTTGTTGGCATGGAACCAGAGAGATTGAAGGGGTTGTTGTGGAGCTCAATCGGGCACACAGTGCCTTCGAACCTCTCAGGAGAATCTATCAGACATAGTCATGTGTTTCCATAACTTTTCCCTCTAAGAAAGTGTTGCAATGCAAGCCCAATCCTGAAAGGAGTTTCAAAGGGGAGAGTGCAGGATCAAAATCTTTTGAGGACTTGGCTGCTATAAAGCTGCAGAAGCAGAGAGATCTTAGAGACATCACCAGAAACTTTATGAGGAGCAGTTGGAATACAGATAGCTCTTTCTATATGCCTTGGCTAACACTAAGGATGGCAAGACACTGACGGCACAAATCTGGGAGAAGGCCGTCAAGGCCCTATGCAAGTTTCAAATTCCAGATAAGGAGGAGTCTGGCACTGCATAAAAAGTACCACAGAAGCAGGAGACACACTGGCAACAAGTGATCGAGGCCACCTAAAGCACAGTTCAGCTGGCAATCGCCTCCAGCACAGACTGCACTCAACTGACTATGTTTGCGAGCTTTTAATGGGACTATTTCCTAGAGGACTTTAGTATTTCAGTAGAGTATGAATGTGGATGGAGAATGAGGGTTATCACCTATGTGTAAGACTGGGGGTTCAGTGTACATGTGCGACAGGGATCAAGTGGGGTTGTGGCTTGGCTGGAGAGGGTAGATATTGTATGTCTGGTATGTGGGTGGGGGTTTGAAGGGGGGCAGTCAGTGGAGGAGGGAAGGGCAATCATAGGGGGCTAGGGAAGAGGGGGAGATTAAGTCAAACTGGAGTGCAGATTATAGGCTAGGAAAAGGAGAGCTATTTGGAAGGTGTTTCACATTCCACTTCCTCACTTGGAGAGGGCATCGCAAGGGATAGGGTGTCAAATGTATTACAGGAGGAAGCTCAAGTGGATCTGAGCAGTGTGTCCAGTCTGCAAAGAGGATACGTGGGTTACTTCTTTTGCAATGGTGGGGACATATAAAGAAGTCACTTATGACATTCATGGGCTAACTCACTGGACAAATGGGCTTTGCTGAGAAAGAATAGTTAGTCAACTGTAACAGATGATCTCCGGGAACCAGTCTTTATATATGGGTGAATGTCATCGACGGAGTCCACATGGGAACAATCCACAGCGTCCAATAGGCAAGTCTTTGGAGTACAATGCGCCTGCGAGCCAGCCTACCAGCCTTCACAACTCCTCTCCTCTCAGATGAGTTTGTAGCTGAGAAGAAGAAACTAAAAGAACCCTACAACACCTAAGAAAGGAGGGTGGGTAGTGAAGACTCATTCCAGCTGTTCCTGGATATCACCAGTCACAGGTGAATAACTACGCTATTTCCAGGAACAAACAGGAATGCAATCTTCATATATGGGACTCACTAGTTCCCAGGAACCAGGCTGGTATAGGGTGGAGAGAGGTGCGATCCCTGAGGCAAAAAACATGTAGCTGAAAAGTCAGGAAAAGTTGTGGGCCATTGGACTCGATTCCAGGAGGCAATACTCCCCCAATGATTATCTGGAATCTTGCAGAAGTCCGGGACGGAGGAAAGGAGTTGAGTTTAAGTCCCAAAGAGGTACTGGAGTACAGCTTGGCCAAAGACAGTGTCTCGACGGGAATCTCTGTCCAGACTGTAGTGTGCAGCAAAAGTATGAATGGAGGACCAGGTAGCTGCCCGGCAAATATCCTCAATGGCTACTGAACGGAGATTAGCTACGGATGTTGCCATAGCCCGCACATTATGAGCAGTGACATGACCCTCCAATGAGAGTCCTGCTTGTGAATAAGCAAGAGAAATGCAATCTGCAATCCATCTAGATAGAGTACTTCGTCACCAGTAGGTCATAGTGACTAAGATCAAAGGAAATGAATAATTTAGAGGATTTTCTGTGATCTTTAGTTCTACCCAAGAAGTAGGCCAGTTCTTGCTTGCAGTCTGAAGTATGTAGTGCTGCTTCATCTAGAGACGCATATGTTCTAGGAAAGAAAATCATGAAGATTACCGATTGGTTTAAATGGAAGGAGGAACTAACTTCGGGAGGAAATGTGGATGGATACACAGAACCACCTTGTCAGGGTGGAACAGAGTACAGGGTGGATCCTCCTCTAGAGCCTGCACTAACTGATGCAGCGAGTTGAAGTGAGGGCAATAAGATGACCTTCCAAGATAGAAAATTCAGTGAAGTGGTGACTAAAGTTTCAAAAAGTGGCTTTAGAAGTTGCACCAAAACCACATTCAGATCCCAGGCCACCGGAGGCAGCTTAATGGGAACTTGGGAAAGCAGGAGACCCCGCATGAAATATGTTAATAAGGGGTGTGAGGAGATAGGCTGTTCATCCACAAGTCTATGAGAGGCTGCGATGGAACCAAGGTGAACTTTCATCGAGGAGATAATGTAGAAGCAACTCCACAAGGCAAGAAAAAGGGTCAAGGTCCTTTGAGGAGCACCAAAACGCAAATCTAAGCCATTTAAAGGCATAAGATTGCCTGATGGAATCCTTACAAGATGCAAGGACATCCTTGACCACCTGTGGTAGGTTGAGGTCAGTGAGCACTAACCCTTCAGCAGCCAAGCTGTCAAGTATAGGGAGTGAAGATTGGGATGGAGGAGCGTCCCTAGGTCCTGTGAAAAGAGGTCGGGCGCACATCCCAGGTTGAGTGGCTGAGTCTGCACAAGGCGAAGAAACAGAGGAAACCATGGTTTGTGGGAGCAAAGAGGGGCTATAAGAATCATCGAGCCCCTGTCAGCCTGTAGCTTCAACAACGTCTTGAGTACCCAGGGGATGGGAGAGAATGTGTAGAGCAGTCCCTGTCCTCAATGGAGAAGGAAGGTGTCCGAGGCCTGTCGGCGCAGCGACAGAACCCTGGAGAAGAACGGAAGCTGTGTATTTTGTGGAATGGCAAAAGGATCTATGAGTGGGGTTGCCCACGTTTGGAAAATCCAAGCGGCCGTCTCCAGATGCAAGGTCCATTCGTGTGGACAAAGGATATGGCTTAGCCTGTCTGCTAGGACACTAAGTTCGCCAAAGAGGTACACCGCTCTGAGGTGGATGTAGTGAGAGATGGCAAAGTACCACAGGAGAATCGCTTCTTTGCAGAGGGGAATGGACCCCATTCCTCTTTTTGTTTACGCAGAATATGGCAGCTTGGTTGTCCGTTCTGACTAGAACAGGTTACCCGGATAGTTGGGATTGAAAAACCCGAAGAGCCTTTGTCAGTGCCCATAGTTCTAGCAGGATGATCTACAAGGCACAGTCCTGAAGTGGTCAGGTTCTTCAGATGCGTCCCCCCAATCCAGCTTTGAATTAACCATCATCAAGGTGCATCGAGGTGGAGGCATCTGAAAGGGTGACCCAACAAGTAGGTTTTGTGGGAGACACCACCACTAAAGGGACTTAATCAGTTGAGGGGTGATGTGGATCTTGTCTCTGAGCAGACGCTTCACTTGCATCCATTGGGAAGATAGCATCCACTGCGCTTGTCACATGTGTAATCGAGCAGAGGGGATAACATGGGCCATGCAAGCCATGTGTCCTAATAGTCGTAGTATCTCTCGAATTGTTACTCGGTTTGCTATTGTGCCCCTTTTGTCAGCTTGATGAGGCGGGCACAGTGATCCAGTGGGAGGAGAGGTCAGGCCTGTCGAATGTCTAAGAGTGCTCCAATGAACTCCAGACATTGGTTTGGGGGAGGTGGGACTTTGGGAAGTTTATGACAAACCCCAGGTGTTAGAGCACCATAATGGTGCGATGAAGGGAGAATTTTACCTCTTGAGGGGAGTCTCCCCTGATCAGCCAATCGTCTAAGTATGGAAAGACAAAAACCCCTAAGGTGCGCAAGTAGGCAGTGATGACTGTCATGCATTTTATGAAGACCTTTGGGGCAAAGGCTAGACCAAAGGGGAGAACCAGGTACTGAAAATTGTTTCCTTGAAACATGAAACAGAGATACTGCCTGTGCAAGGGATATATATACCTTACCTCTGACAGGAAATGGTTAATAGCAACCTAGGGTACACCAACTCTAATTCTCCTAGCTAACTACAATTACAATTAAAATCAACTAAATAACTACTTGTAAATCTTGTAAATAGATATATGTAATAGATCAAAATATGTAAATAAGTTCGTCTGTTATTTAACAAGTTTTACCATATTTAGTCATTCATGATTAATGTATTTAGCAAAATTGTACCAAGTTAACAAATGTTCCATGTAAAACAGCTAAATTGTACCTAGTTAACAAATGTTCCATGTAAAACAGACTTGTAAATCTGTTCATTCCTTGTTCAATGTAAACCGCACCTGATCTGTGGAAGGTAGCGGTATATAAGCAACTGTTAAAATAAAATAAAAAATATATCAGTAAATTTGTGTACTCCTCTTTGAGGTCTAGAGAACATAGCCAATTGTGTTTCTTGAGGTATGGTAGAACATACATTGTTCTACGCAACATACATTGACCACCTAAAATGCCACCGTGAGTCAATAGCTGACAAAATGAGAGCTTACCACTCCGATCTCCTTCTCCGCTCTCTAAATAAACCATGGGACCTGTTCAGTATAGCAAAATCATTAACCAGGAACCATCCTCTCCACAGTGAGATCAAATTCAACCTCAGCTATATGCTGACTACCTCCAATCCAAAACCCTCACAATAAACACTTTAGCTAGACCCACTCCTAGTCATACTCTCTCTCAACGTCCTCCGTTGACAGAGTTCACACCCCCAGCAGATAAATACATTGCTGACCTTATTGCCTCCATCAATACCACCACAGCTCCAAACGACCCATGTCCGGCTTACTGGATCAGAGCGATGCGCCTTGAACTTAGCCCAGCACTTGCCAGCATCATAAAACTCTCATTCTCAACAGGAATATTCCCAGCAGTTCTTAAACAAACCTCCATACGGCCACTTCTGAAAAACAACCACCTGGACCAGACTAGAGTCGAGTCATATCACCCGATTTCAAGTATTCCCCTTCTAGCTAAAATAATTGAGAAGGTGGTCCAGAGACAGATACAGCAGCACATAGACGTATCGACCCCCCTTTATCCCTGCCAGCATGGATTTCGAGAATCCCATGGAGTAGAGACACTTCTCACCACACTAACCGACACCTTAAACAGAGGACTGGATAAAACTGAAAACGGTTTTGCACTCATCTTCCTTGATATTGCTGCGGCATTTGACTCGGTCAACCACATTCAACTCCTTACTAGACTCAAGGAGAAGGGAATCCAGGGCACGACCTGGGAATGGTGTAAGTCCTATCTTGCCGAACGATGGCAACAAGTACGGATGGGGGCCTCAACATCTGATCCTTTCAAACACCACCAAGGTGTACCCCAAGGCTCCTCCTTGTCAGCGTTACTTTTTAATGTGTACATGCAACTTAGTTGCGAAATCATCCGCTCTTTCAACATCCACGGCCTGATATACGCAGATGATGTTTTGCTGCTTGCACCACTCAAAATCATGCATCCAGACTTGTCCCCATTAATCGATTGCTTTGATGCAATCACTGACTGGCTCCAAGCTCAGAACCTACGCATCAACTTCAAGAAGACTGAGGTCCTATTTATCACAAGGAACAAAGATTTCTCCCCCTCCCCCCCCGCCCCTACTACCTTAAAGGTTAGAGATGCAGAGCTCCCTTGCAAGTCTGCGATACGCTACTTGGGTATTACGCTTGACCAACAGCTCGATTTCAAGGAACACATTAAGAACACGACCAGGGCTATATACAATAAAATCAAAACTCTAAGGCTCCTAAAACCCTTGCTAGCTCCTGATGACTTCAGGACAATATTCCAGGTAACATCTCATTTCGATTATGCGAAAATCCTTCTTCATGGACTCCCCAAGAGCACGCTTAATCCACTGCAAGTTGCGATTAACGCGGCAGCCCGAATACTCTGTGGCCTATCCAGAAGGATCCACATCACCCCCATCCTTAAGGGCCTCCACTGGCTACCTATAAACTGCAGGCTCACATACAAGGCACTGCTCCTAACTTTCAAAGCAATCAACTTGATTTCCCCCTCATCTCTCATGGCTCTCATTAGATCCACCCCCAACAACAGGTCAAGAAGGGCTGTTACCGCTAATACATTAATTATACTTAATGAATCTACAAGATGTACACAGACAACCATTAACAGAACCTTTGCCTTCTATGCACCAAGTTGCTGGAATAACCTCCCTCCACACATCAGAGCTATAAAATACCTAATTCAATTCAGGAAAGCTCTTAAACAACACTTGTTTACCTTACACTTCACTCAGCCAAACACAAGGTGAAATTAGACTTACCTGCTAATTGTTGTTCCTTGCGGAACGCTAGTCTAGTCCCGGACATCTGGGGGTATAAGTACCTCCTCCCGCAGCCTTGGAGACTGAGCCCGTCACCTTTTTTGGTGCCAGCAGTACAAGTAGAGAAGGAACCGCCTCCTTGAGCCAGTAACCTATTGACAAAGCAGACTCACCAGAGGAATAAGTAAGCAGATATAACTTTTTTTTTTTTTTGAAAATTTAACATACATCACTATATCTTAACTAATGTAACTGCAAAAAAACAATTGCAGAACAGACGAACCCGGCAACACACCAGACAAGGCCTAAGCAAAGTTCGCTCAGCCGCATCTGGCCCCCTCTCGAAAACCTCCAAACAGGTACTGTTATCACTGTTCCCTAGAGACTTGCTCTGCCCCACCCCCGGATCGCAGGCCACCCCGGCGCCACCCCAGCCAAGTGCTACAAACCTTTAAATTCTTCAGGCTACAGATCCAAGTCCACAGTAGGGAGGGTCACGGGACTAGACTAGAGTTCCGCAAGGAACAACAATTAGCAGGTAAGTCTAATTTCACCTTCCTTGTCATCCCTCTAAGTCTAGTCCCGGACATCTGGGTATGTAACAGAGCAGTAACACTTCAACGGGAGGGACCCGCCAGACCAGCCTTAAGAACCACTGATCCAAAACTAGTATCCCTTTCCGCTTGTACATCGATCCTGTAATGCTTGACAAAGGAATGCAGCGAAGACCAAGTCGCCGCCTTACAAATCTCTGCCGCAGGCACCAAACGGTACTCCGCCCAAGAAGCCGCTTGCGCACTCGTTGAATGAGCTCTTAAACCCGTTGGGACGACGTTACCCTTTAACAGATACGCCAAGGAAATGGCCTCCTTAATCCATCTCACAATAGAAGCCTTGGACGCCGACTCCCCTTGCCTCGGACCTCCATATAAGACAAATAATCTATCCGTCTTACGGAAAACTGCCGTTCTCTGCAAATACACCTTCGAAACTCGACTCACATCCAACCGATGCAACCTCTGCCCGGCACTGTCTGCCACTTCCTTTACGAAAACCGGTAAAGAAATGGCCTGATTCACATGAAAGACCGATACCACCTTTGGCAAAGAAGAGGGCACTGTGCGCAACACCACCTTTCTATCAAAGGAAGTCAGAAACGGCTCCCTACACAATAAGGCTTGCAATTCCGAAATCATCCGCGCCGAAGCAATTGCTACCAAGAACACCGCCTTCAGAGTGAGATCCTTCAAAGTAGCCTTAGCCAAAGGTTCGAACGGCGCCTTCACCAACGCCTCCAGCACCAAGTTGAGATCCCAAGTCGGTACCTGAACCCGGAAAGGAGGTCTCAACAAAGATGTCGCCTTCAAAAAACGCTTCACATCCGGGTTGGCTCCTAGCACCAAACCTTGCACCTTTCCCCGATAACAAGAAAGAGCTGCCAATTGAACCTTCAAGGATGCTGCCGTTAGACCCTTATCAAAACCTTCCTGCAAAAAGTCGAGAATCTGCAGAATGGAGGCTCGTAATGCTACCACTCGCCGCACTTCGCACCAGGCCTCAAAAAGACGCCATGCTGTTGTTGTTAAGTGCCGTCGAGTCGGAGTCGACTCATGGCGACCCTCTGGATAGCTATCCTAAATTGTGTTCGATCTTCAGTCAGGTGGCTCATTGTTGACAGACTGGTACCCGTAGCTGCTGTTATTGTATCGATCCATCTCATTGCTGGCCTTCCTCTTTTGCGTTGACCTTCTATCTTGCCAAGCATGTCTTTCTCTAATGATCTCTCTCTCCGCATGATATGTCCAAAGTATGAAAGTCGGAGTCTTGTCATCTGAGCTTCTAAAGAAAGCTTAGGTTTGATCTCCTCTAGTACAGACTGGTTTGTTCTTCGGGCAGTCCATGGTATACACAGTATTCGCCGCCAGCACCATAATTCAAAGGCATCAATTTTCTTCCTGTCTATCTTTTTCACTGTCCAGCTTTCACATCCATATGATGTTATTGAAAATACCATGGCTTGAACAAGTCGAATCTTTGTATGGAGAGAGACATCTCTGCTCTTGAGAATCTTATCTAGGTCTTTCATAGCCATTCTGCCAAGAGCAATGCATCGTCTGATTTCTTGACTGCTTGTTGCTTCTTTATTGATAGTTGATCCAAGTAGGTTAAAGTTATTCACGATTTCAATTTCTTTTCCTTCGACGATGAACCTGTTGATTATGCCAGTTGTCATGATCTTTGTCTTCTTTACATTAAGGTGCAGGCCCATTTTGAAACTATGTTCTTTGATTGTGAGAAGCAAATGTTTCAGATCATCTTCACTTTCAGCCAGTAATGTGGTATCATCAGCATAGCGAAGGTTGTTGATGAGTCTTCCACCAATCTTCACACCTCTGTTGTCTTCATACAATCCTGCTTCTCTGATGATTTGACGCCATACGCGAATGTAAATCATCGAAGTAGACCGACGCCTGGCCTTTATCAAAGTGGCAACAACCGCTGACGAATACTCCCTGGCCGTCAACCTTGCCCTTTCAAAAGCCAAGCCGTAAGCGAGAATCACCCCACTTGAGGCATTAGCAAGGGACCCTGTCCCAACAAATCCTCTCTGACCGGCAGTCTCCACGGAGCCCCCACCAGGAGCCTCACCAGATTGGCATACCACGGCCTTCTTAGCCAGTCCGGCGCTATCAGAATTACCTTTCCTCTGTGCATCTCTATTCTCTGACTCAGACGACCTATCAAGGCCCACGGAGGAAATAAGTAAAGGAGCTGCTCCTCTGGCCACGCCTGCAACAATGCGTCCAAGCCCTCGGACATACTTTCTCGCCTTCTGCTGAAGAACCTTTCTACTTTTGCCGAAGCGAAGGTCGCCATGAGATCCATCACTGGAACTCCCCAGCGCTGCACTATCATCTCGAAGATCTCCTGATTGAGGACCCACTCGCCTGGGTCCACCGCATTCCGACTCAAATAATCTGCGGTCACATTGTCCACGCCGGCTACATGACGCACTGACAACGCTTCCAGATGCACCTCGGCCCACGCAAGAAGCTCCTCCGCCTCCGCTTCTATTGCCACACTGCTGGTGCCCCCTTGACGACTGACATAAGCTACCGCCGTGGCGTTGTCCGACAGGACCCGAATTGCACAGCCCTGCATCTGGGACTGGAATGCTCTTAACGCTAGGCTGACGGCTCGGAGCTCCAACCTATTGATCGACCACTGCCTTTCCTGAAGTGACCACTGTCCTTGAGCAAACTGCTGTTCGAAGTGTGCCCCCCCAGCCGTAAAGAATGGCATCCGTTGTTAACGGCTTCCAATCTGGCGACTCCAACAGCATACCTCTTTCTAGATTTCTGAGATCTAGCCACCACTGGAGAGAGAGCTTCACCGGCTCCGGACACACCAACTGCCGGGACAACTGATCCGATTGATTGGACCACCGCCGGAGCAGCGACCGCTGTAACGGCCTCATGTGCGCCCTGGCCCAAGGCACCAGATCTAGCGTGGCCGCCATTGTCCCTAAAAGCTGTAGATAATGCCACGCCGACAGGGCCTTCCTCCGCAGGAACTCCCGAATGAGCCACCGCAGGCCTTGGGCCCTGGCGAGCGGTAGGAACACTCTGCCAGCCTTCGTGTCGAATCGAGCCCGTAGATACTCCAGTTCCTGGGTCGGTGTCAACTTGCTTTTTTCGAAGTTTACCACCCACCCCAAGCTTTGAAGAAACCGCACAACCCGGAGAGTAGCCTCTTCACTCTCGCACTGTGACTTTGCTCGAATCAACCAATCGGCCAGGTACGGGTGAACTAACACCCCCTCTCTGCGCAACACCGCCGCCACTACCACCATCACCTTGGTAAAAGCTTGCGGAGCTGTCACCAAGCCGAACAGTAACGCCTGGAACTGAAAATGCCCCATCGGAACTGCAAACCGCAGGAACTGCTGATGCTCTAACCGAATGGGAATGTGCAGATATGCCTCCGAGAGGTCCAGAGAGGAAAGAAATTCTCCCTTTCGCACTGCCACTATGACGGATCGCAGGGTTTCCATGCGAAAATGAGACACACGGAGACACTTGTTGACTCCCTTGAGGTCTAGAATCGGCCGCCAGGAACCTTCTTTTTTGGGCACCACAAAATATATCGAGTACCGACCGCAGCCGTACTGACTGACAGGGACTGGCACTACCACCCTTAGGTCTCGTAACCTTTGCAATGTCTGCTGCATCGCCAGATGCTTTGACTGCGTCCTGCAGGGGGACTGGACGAAGGACTCTGCAACGGGTCGTTGAAGCTCTAGGGCATACCCCTCCTTTATTACCTCCAGAACCCAACGATCTGAAGTAATCTGGGCCCAGGCAGGGTAAAACTCTCGTAGCCGACCTCCTACCGGCACTAACCCTGCCTGGGCCCCCCTCGCTTCATTGTGGCTTTTTGAGAGCCGAGGACGAGGAGGCTCCAAAACCTCTCCCTGCACCCCGGAACCCACGAAAACCCTGGGACCTATACTGGAAACGCCCTCTTTGAAACTGTCCAAATCTGGGCGCTCGAAACCTCCGAAACTCTCTCTGCTGAGTGCGGGAAGGCGCGAGTGGGCGATTTTGCTTCTGCTTATCCTCCGGCAGCCTTCCCCCTTTAGACTCTCCGAGGTCTTTCACCAACTTATCCAAATCCTCTCCAAAAAGAAGCTTGCCCCGAAAAGGAAGCTTACCGAGTTGAGCTTTTGAGGCTCTGTCTGCCACCCAATTGCGCAACCAGAGATACCTCCGTGCCGCAACCACGGATGCCATACTCTTCACCAGGCCTCTAATAAGACCATACTGCACATCCACTAAATACGCAGCCCCCGACTCCAGTCGGGCCATCTCATCTACTGCCTCGTCTTCCCGGTCCAGCGAAATCCGCTGAGCCCACCGTAGACATCCTCTAGCTACCCACGCTCCGTAGATAGCCGCTTGCAAGGATAAAGCATTGACATCAAACACTTGCATCAGCAGAGCATCTAGACGACGGTCCTGCGCATCCTTAAGGGCCACACCGCCCTCCACTGGAATCGTGGTTTTCTTGGTAACCGCGGAAACCGCCGCATCCACCTTAGGGGATTTAAAAAGTTCCTTATCCTGCTCCTGCAATAGATACAGCCGGGCCATTACCCTGGACCCTTTTAGCCCGGCCTCTGGCGTGTCCCATTCTTCCTGAATAATTTCCTTAAAAATCCGATGCACTGGAAACACCCTCTGGGATTGTCGCGTCACCTGAAGCAACAGATCCTCCAAAGCAGAATCCGCCACGCTCTCTGCCACCGGCATGTTGAGCGCCTTCATGGTCTCGGCGATAAGAGCTGCCAGTTCCTCCCGGCGGAAGACCCTAACCACCCTAGCTTGGTCCTCTTGCTCCACAATCTCACCATCCTCCAAGTCTAGTTCCCCATCCGAATCCGGACCGTCCGAGACCTCTCCAGAAACTACCACTGCTACCCTAGCCATTTTGCATGGGGTGCCTTCACGGCCGTATACTGAGGAACCCCCAGGCCTCTTCAGGCTCCCCCCTAACTCCGCAGTGCCCTGCTTCCCAAGCTAGGGCCTGCTGAAGCAAAGAAAGGAAATCTTGGGAGAAAATGCCTGCCAGCCCCCCCTGCAAGCGCGCCTGGGACATGGAGGGCTCAGCTGCCATGGGAGGCCCCTGAGGAGGCCCCGCCGAAGGTCCTGCTGGAGAGCGCGGCTCTGGGGAGACCAACGCGGCCTCCCTCGGCGCAGCACCGTCCCCCTCGATGTCCTTGGCCTCCGCCTCCAGCGCGCATCCCTTACAGACCCCCAATTCTGAAAGGGATCCCCTCTTGGCCCCACACATCACACATTGGGACCTGGACGGCATTTTGGCAAGCTCAACCCCTCAGCTGCCTCAGCTAACCAAATAACTTGAGCTTTACCAAACTTTTTTCGTTTTGTTTTGTTTTTTTCCAATAACTTCTGCCGACCAAAAAACGGACGGCCCTGCACCCAGAATGCAGCCCCTGCCTATGGCTCGCCAAAAATGTGCGAGAGTCCGCTCGGCGTTTCCCGCCAAAAAACGCCGCATGAGAAAGGCCTGTGCACCGCTTACCTAAGCGCGAGCAGATTGCCGCGCTTCCCCCCCCCCCCCCCGGCTAGAGCCGCAGTGCTCCGAAGCCTCCGTCAGCAGCCCGTTCACTGCGAGGCTCACACAGCAGCCGGAACGCCTCGCGGGCTCCAATCTCTACCCAAAAAGGCCGCAGGCAAGCGATTCGCCGGCTCCGGTTCTGCCACGGCAGCCAAAGCAGCCCGCGGCGCGGCTCCGGACCCCGGGACGGGCCCTCCCTCAACGTCTCCTCACCCGCAGACCGGGTTCGGGAGACGGAGGCCCCAACAGCAGCTCCCACACTCCACCCGGACACAGTACCTCCCGGGAGGGGGGGAGAGAAGGGGAACACAAATTCAGCCGGTAAAATAGCAGCCGCTCAGCAGGAAAAACTCCTCGCTGGTAAATTTAAAGCTGCAGGCACTTCCTTCCAAAAGATCGCTATTCTGCTATTTTTTTCTCCTTCTTGTTTTTTTTTTTTTTTTAAGTAACTACACTAACTCCTCATTGATTCCTCTAGTGAGCCCCTCAGAGGCTCACACCTCCATTCAGCTGCCTTGGAGACTGAGCTTACTGGCTCAAGGAGGCGGCTCCTTCTCTACTTATACTGCTGGCACCAAAAAAGGTGATGGGCTCAGTCTCCAAGGCTGCGGGAGGAGGTGCTTATACCCCCAGATGTCCGGGACTAGACTAGAGGGACGACAAGGAACACAGTCATATCTCAGATCCCAACTCACTCAGGCCGTACCCAACTCACCTACAACTGACTCAGGTTAGCCAAACATCTTATTCATTAACTTGTACCTAATAATCGGCTGTTAACCCACAATGTTGACTTTTAATATCTGTTAAGACTCTCCATACTATACTGTTTGTGCTTAATGTATAACCTGTAAATAGTTACCCTACCACTACTCGAGTGGTTGGTTATGTAAATAGTTCACTAGAACAGCTCCAAGTTATTTGATCCTGTTCTCTGTATGTGCAAAGCTGTTCCCTCGGTCTTTGCAGAATTTATTTGTAAACCGCACTGATATTGAAGAGTGCGGTATAGAAAACCTGTTAAATAAATAAATAAATAAATGGTAGAAGAGTTCCTAGAAAAATCCTTTTGAATTTTTCTCAGACTATGAATTTGTTTAGGTCTCTGAGATCCAAGATGGGCCTGAAGCCTCCTGTTTTCTTTGGAATGAGGAAGTATGGAGAGTAGAAAATTGATAGTTTGGGCTGTTTTTTTTGTTTTTTTGATAGGTTCCCTTGGTGTGGGTCTTTTCTATTTGGCATTTTTAATTTTGCGGATACCATGACAGTCGTGAACCTCACATCTAAGCCAGGGTATGTGAAGTATGATCTCAGTTTCTCAAACTTACTGCTAATGCTCGGCGTAGTACTTGCATCATGTCAAAAAGAGCTTCTTTCTGGAGTTCGTAAGATGTAACAGATATGAGGAGTTTGTCAAGATGTGCTTGGAAATCTATCCTTATCAAGCCTGTGGCTCCAATAAGAAAGATTTCTGTATCCTTCTGCCACATTTTCTTATTCTCTGACTGCATTTCTTGGTACTTCAGGATCTTTTGCCTTTCCACGCGATACACAGAATAATCACTCGGTACCAACACTTCTATTATCAATGCCATTCTGGTATTCTTCTCCTTTACCACTATGTCAGGTTTCCTCGCATTCAGTTTCTTATCCCTCGGAATGGGAATGTCCTAGGTGATCAGCACCTCTTCATTCTCTGTTATTTTCATAGGGTCATGATCCCAATGCTTTTCAGGGACAGCGATTTTTGAGTGTTTACAGAGTTTCCAGTGGAGGGGGCGTGCTTCTTTGTTGTACCTTCCTCTTTAGTAATTTTCCGCCATCAGAACTGAATACACTGCTATAAGGTAAGTCACTGTTTCCAGCTTTTTCTTACAAAATCGACATATGTCTGTTTTGGCAGGTATTTTTTAATATTTGCCTTAAACCATTTCATCCCTAATCCACTGTCCTGGGCTGCAACTATCAATCTTTCATACTTCCAGGGGCAGATTAGCAATGCTCTCTAGAAAGGAGTCAAAATCCAGGTGCAGCCAGTACCAGGCTTAGGAGTCTTGGGTTTCTTGGGTTAGCGAGGACTCTGCAGCTTCTGTTGAGAGGCAACAGAAGGCAGGTAAGGAGTATAGTATCTCTTCTTTTTAGAACAAAATATTTCTTGGGAGGAGTCTTCCTTTTGGATGGGTCAGTTGTTTTCCTGGAAAGGCATTTAAGGGTGAGATCACATCTGTTTCAATTTCCCCTGCTTTTTCCTTCCAATCTTTGCCAAAAAGGTTTTCTCCAATACATGAAATATTGGCCAGTTTATCCTGGACCCATTGCTCGAGGTCTGATGCCTGCAACCAGGCCATTTTGCGAGCCCCAGTGTGAATGCTGAAGCTCTGCTTGTGGATTCAAAAGCATCAAGAGGCCCTGGTAAGAAACTTAGAAGTGTTTTGGCCTTGTATGATGAGTGTCTGGAATGCACTCCCGCTTATCCTCAGGAAGCAAGGGGGGGGGGGGGAGTCTCCAGATCCCTAATGACATTCTTCAGAAATATGCCCATAAAAGAGTTGATTCTAGAGGCCAACATGCATGCCTGGAAACAAACGCCCGAAGGCACTGAATATCCTGGAGTCTCTGCCAAGAGGAATGGATGAATGGTACTTTGAGTTCTTTATTAACCAACCTGATGAGCTGAAGTAACCACCAGCAGAAACACGACCTTCTAGATCAAGAATTTCAGTGTACAAGACACCAGTGGCTCGAAGGGGGCGGAGAGGAGTTGCGCCAGCACTACAATGAGGTCCCACGACATGGGCCTAACTGGAGGCTTAGAAAGGAGCTGATCCCGGATGAGCATATATGGGCTTGCCACACAACCCGCGATGGTTGTTGTTGCTAAGTGCCATTGTGTCGGAGTCGACTCATGGCGACCCTCTGGATAGCTATCCTATATTGTATTTGGTCTTCAGACAGGCGGCTCATTGTTGACAGACTGGTACCCGTAGCTGCTGTTATTGCATCGATCCATCTCTTTGCTGGCCTTCTTCTTTTGCGTTGACCTTCTATCTTGCCAAGCATGATGTCTTTCTCTAATGATCTCTCTCTTCGCATGATGTGTCCAAAATATGAAAGTCGAAGTCTAGTCATCTGAGCTTCTAAAGAAAGCTTAGGTTTGATCTCCTCTAATACGAACTGGTTTGTTCTTCGGGCAGTCCATGCCATGGTATACATAGTACTCGCCGCCAGCACCATAATTCAAAGGCATAAATTTTCTTCTTGTCTGTCTTTTTCACTGTCCAGCTTTCACATCCATATGATTTTACTGAAAATACCATGGCTTGAACTAGTCGAATCTTTGTGTGGATAGAGACATCTCTGCTCTTGAGAATCTTATCTAGGTCTTTCATACCTATTCTGCCAAGAGCAATGTGTCATCTGATTTCTTGCCTGCTTGTTGCTTCTTTATTGATAGTTGATCCAAGTAGGTTAAAGTTGTTCACGATTTCAATTTCTTCTCCTTCAACGATGAACCTGTTGATTATGCCAGTTGTCATGATCTTTGTCTTCTTTACAGTAAGGTGCAGGCCCATTTGAGACTATGTTCTTTGATTCTGAGAAGCAAATGTTTCAGATCATCTTCACTTTCAGCCAGTAATGTGGTATCATCAGCATAGCGAAAACTGTTGATGAGTCTTCCACCAATCTTCATACCTGTTGTCTTCATACAATTCTGCTTCTCTGATGATTTGTTCTGCATATAAATTAAACAGGTAGGGGGAAAGTCTTACACCTTTGCTTATTTTAAACCATTCCGTTCGAACTGTTGCTTTTTTATCAATGTACAGATTGTGCAAGAGAACGATCAGGTGTTCTGGTATACCCATGCTTCTTAATGTGGCCCAGAATTTCTCATGGTTTACACAGTCAAAAACCTTGCTATAGTCAAAGCACAAATAGATATCCTTTTTGTATTCTTTAGACTTTTCAAGGATCCATCTCACATCCGCAATGATGTCTCTCGTTCCTCGCCCTTTCCTGAACCCTGCTTGCACTTCAGGTAGTTCTTGTTCCAGGTATAGTTGTAGTCTCTTTTGAATAATCTTCAGTAGAATCTTGCTGGCATGTGGGATCAGAGCGATTGTGCGATAATTTCCACAGTCAGTTGATCACCTTTCTTTAGTATTGGTATAAACACAGATCTTTTCCAGTCAGTTGGCCATGATGTTGTCTTCCATATTTCTTGGCAGAGCCTTGTAAATACGGTAACAGCTGCATCAGATTGCTGTAATACTTCTATGGGAATGCTATCACTGCCTGGTGCTTTGTTCTTTGATAAGGCTTTCAATGCTGCTTCAACTTCTTCTTTCATCACCAATGGTTCCTGATCAT
Source organism: Ichthyophis bannanicus (assembly GCA_033557465.1). NCBI lineage: Eukaryota > Metazoa > Chordata > Amphibia > Gymnophiona > Ichthyophiidae > Ichthyophis > Ichthyophis bannanicus. Next base: position 875,425,774 of record CM066035.1, on the reverse strand, counting down.
AAGGTACAGGTTGAAACGGCTGTTGGTCCACTTGATCTTTATCATATAAAAACTCTGTATATTCCTTCCACCTTTTCTTGATCTTCTCAGCATCATTCAACATAGAACCTTGAACATCTTGTAACATTCCAATTCGAGGCTAGAACTTTTTCTTTAACTCTTGTAGCTTTAGGAAAGCCGATCTTGTTCTTCCTCTAAGAGTTTCTGCTTCTATTTCCTTGCATGCATCATTGTAGCACTTTTCCTTGTCCTGTCTTGCTGCACGTTGGAACGTGGGAAATCTCTGTTGAGTTCTGTGATTGTCTTTCTTTCTCCTCTGGCTTTAGCTTCTCTGCATTTCTGGGCAATTTTCAGAGTTTCTTCCGTCATCCATTTTGGCAGTTTTTGCTTTTTCACCTTTTGTAGAGACTTCTCATTTTCTTCCAACACAACCTTCTTGATGTCATTCCATAACTCGCGATAGTACGCCCCCATCATACTTAAATGTACTTGGACGGAACTGGACATAAGGCGCGAATTAGAAAGCTGCAGGAGATATGCCAGTAGCAGATCCACTGCGCAAGAAAAGGGGTTTAAGATCCTGTCAGCACACCACAGAGAAAAACCTGCGCCACTTAAAAGCGTAGGAATGGCATATGGAATCCCTGAGGGATTCAACAAAGACCTCTACAGGTAGACAGAGGACTACCCGCTCAGCATCCATGCCATGCGGGCAAGAGACCGCACACAGGGATGAAGCAAGGTCTCTTCGTCCTGAGAGATGAGATGTGAGGTGCAACTGAGACAAAGAGGCTCCCGCTGAGAAAGCAGGAGCAGTAGGGGAAATCACGGCTGCCTGGGCCACTATGGAGCAATGAATATCATGATGCCTCTGTCGGCATGAAGCTTAAACAATGCCATTGCTATTAGTGGACTTGGGGGTACGCGTATACTAACCCTACTCCCCAGTCCAGGAGGAAGGCAGCAGAGGCAAGCCGATTGCTAGATGCCACCCTAGAGCAGAAAGGAGCCATCTGAGCATTCTGTGGAGTGGCAGAAGGTTAGGTTTCCGGGTTGCCCCACATTGTGAAGATGCGGTCCACAACCCTCCTGTTGAGGGTCCATTCATGTGGCTGAAGGTCTGTGCTGAAACGGTCTGCCATAGATTTGAGCTCCGTCACCCTGAGGTCCATGCCATGGGTCATGGAAAACTTCCACAGCTGCACCGACTCTCAGCACAAGAGATACGACCCCATGTCCTCCTGCTTGTTCACCAGGAGGCATGGTGATTGCCATTCTGTATCTGAGGCGGTCAGAAATATGTTGCCATTGAGTGCACAGGGTCCACAGTGCCAGGCGCATCTGGAAACAGGCCGTGTCATGCGCACCGTGGAGGCCATGTGGCGAACAACGGCAGCATTCCTCGAGATGTGGTGAAACAACTTCGCTGGATGGCGTTGACCACCTCAGTGAGCCGCTGCAAGCAGTCCATTGGCAGGAAGGTCCGGACAGAGGTGGTGTTGAGAAGAGCCCTGATTAATTTCAGCCATTGAGAAGACTGGAGGTGCAACTTTGGGTAGTTGATGAAAAAATTCCAGATGTTCGAGCACCTGGATAATAAGATGGTTCATCCACTGGATTTCGTACAGTGTGGAGTCCTTTATGAGCAGTCATCTAAGTAAGGGAAAGCACAGTTACTTACCTCTAACAAGTGATCTCCGGAACAGCAGGAATTAGTCTTCACATGTGTGGGAGACGTCGCCGACGGAGCCCGCACGGGAATGCTCCCCAGCATCCAATCAGAAGCCTTTGGGAGCATCCCTCGCGCCTGCGCGGTGGCTTCCCGCCCTTCCTACTGCCTCTCCCCAGTTGAGTTTCATAGCTGAGCCAGAAAGAGAGAAGAGGAAGGAAATAGAGACATACAACTCCTAGGGGAGGTGGGCGGGTTGTGAAGACTAATTCCTGCTATTCCGGAGATCACCTGTTACAGGTAAGTAACTGTGCTATCTCCAGGAACAAGCAGGAATGAGTCTTCACATGTGGGGACTCCCTAGCTGAGGGTACCCGGGGAGATCCCATAAGCGCAGCCCAGGACAGGATGGAATGTCCCCAACCTGGATCCCCGGCATCCCCTGAGGGATGGAGGGTAGGAGTTGAGAAGAGAGGAACAGCAAAACCCAAAGACTACAGGGAGAGTAGTCTTTAGAATGCATGTGAAGTATCATTAAGTATTTAATGAGCTAGTACCATGTAGAGCTCACCTACTGGGTTGTAGGAAGTAGAACTGAGATGAAGGTACTGTAGACACAGCAGCAAGGTCTTCAGGGGAACTTCACAGCAGCGAGGAGGAAGTTCCAAATCCGGCAGGGCAAGAGACCCAGGTGTCAACTGGAGCAGGAGAAGAACGGCAGGTCTTCAAGGAAGCTTTATGTGAAAAGCTGAGCGCTCCCTTAGGAGCAGAGTCCATAACCCTGAGGACTAAGAGTAGAAGACTGGCCGATCTGGATAGCCCAGTTTCTCCGGAGAACAGGGGTGTACCCCGGAACCGAAGGAGTACACTGTCTTCCCTAGCTGAAAGGGATAGGGAGACAAGGGTCTGAACCTCAAGAAGGAGGTGCATAACGAAAAATAGAAGCTGTTGACTTCACAGCAGGGAGTGGAGTATAACCAGTCCCAGGACCGAGCCATAAGGAAATAGGCAAGTGGACTGGCCGGACCCCTGAAGGGGGGGGGGGAATAGTCGGTAGAACACAGGCGCCGTGGACATCTCCCAATATGCGCCTACCGACACAGATAATATCTAAGATATATCTAGGTAAGTTGGGCATGGAGAACTCCCACCCAGGTACTAACACATGTATGCCGAGGACTCACATACATGAGCATAACACTGATAGCCGGACCTGCCACTGATCCACAGAAAACGCCCACCTGGGGAGGTGGCGGAAAAGATCCATCCAGAGAAGGGATCTATTCCTGTGGAGCAGGGGCAGATCAACGAAACCAACCGCACGGTAGCGTGAAGGACAGAGGATAATATCAGTCCGGTAAGAGCACATCAGGGGAACCTCAGGCCCTAGATGTGTTCCCCGGGCATTCACGCAGGAAAAAACTTGCCACCCGCACTAAACGGGAGACAAGAGGGTATAGTCATCGATAAGCATTGGAGTGACTATAGCAGGGGGTTCTCCTGCCTGAACAGGGAGAACAGACAAGGGGACGGGGCTGGTCCGGCCTTATCGAGGAATTGTACAGGACATGCTGCGAAGGATAGCAACAAAAGTCTACACTGGGAGAAGAATTTCGGTATGGTATCAAATCAGCAGGGGGACCCTGGAAGAGAAGGGTTCGGGGGACGTACCTAAGGGTAAGTCCGTTGAAGGATAGGATGTCCATGGGCCATAATTATCATGGAATAGAGGTGATCTCCCTCTTCCGAAGGAAGGAGAATACCTTAACCCCTGGACAAGCATCCAAACCAGTTGCCCTACTGACCGAACCCCAGTGTAGAGCTAGAAACGTAAACTTCTGGTAAGAGAAGTTAATTGTAAGCAGCCGCATACAGGAGCCTAAAGCTGCTTGGTATGAGTATCCTGGCGCGGGCCCGAGAACTTCAGACCAGAGTGAGACGTCCCTTGCTTGGGCGCACCTGGCGGGTGGGCGGAAGGATGAAATTTCCTCTTCCTAGGGAAGGAAGGTCTAGTAGGACATTTTCCACCCCCGGGGGGGAGAGAGGACTTAGGATGGCTTCTAACGCTAGGAGGGTTAGCGAAGCACTGAGCAACCTGACCTAAGGCTTCGCTATTGAAGAGGTGGTCTCCAGCACACGGAGAATTACCCAAATTATGTTGCGCCCGTCTACACAAGTCTGACTCCTGCAACCATGCTGTACGACGTGCTCTAATGGCAATAGCAGAGGATCTGCTGACAGACAGGAAGGAGTCTAGAGAAGCACGAGAAAGGAACCCAGAGATATTCCTGCAATGATAAATAAGCAAGGAATATTCAGAGGCCTTAGTTGCAGACAAAAAGGGAGACAAAAGATATAATCTCTTGGTGACCTCCTGGAGTGTCAGGCTCATATAAAAGATATATGAAATAATTCTGGAAGCCAACATGGACGTTTGGAAGGTTTGACGCCCCAGGGTATCTAGGGTTTTAGAGGCACGACCTGGGGGGCGAGAAGAATGCTTCTTCTTGCTTCCAACCTTCCTCAGCGCTGATTCCACCACGATGGAATGATGTGGGAGCTGGTGCTGCTGAAAACCCGGGGAGGGGGGCACTCGATACAGAGCATGCATGGCTGTAGACGGTGCAGGAACCCTCAAAGGCGACCGCCAAGCCCCCAGCAGAAGATCCTGCAGGGAAGGATGTATAGGAAGCATTACGGCTGCCTGTTCCGCAGGACCTGGACTTAGGGAAGGACCCGGAATAGGAATGGCAAGCAAGTCCGCCATGTCAAGGAGAAAATCCTGAAAAGACGGCTCTCCCAGGGGGGCTATGCCGGGGGAGGCGAAGGTGGGAGGGGCCGCCTAGGTACCAAAAGACCTATCGGACTGACGCCCGCTGGGCAGAGAAGGGTAGCAACAGTCCCGAATCGGGGCAGTCAGCACGGCGTTGTCGGCTCCTGGAATTGATTCCAAGCTAGGCATCGAAGGAGTCGATGGCACCGATGGAACCGCAGAAATCGGCCTCGGCCCCAACCCCGGGGACGGCACTGTCCCCGGCGATTGAAGCGGTTCCGAGGCAACCGGAGAGCAGAGGTTAGAAAACTCTGCACTGCGTCGCAGGAAGGGACAGGGGCCGGTCCCGAAACGTGCCGTAGCCAAGCCTTCGAGGCTGTATACCGATTCGAGGCTGGGCATCAAACCGAGCGAGGAGATCGACTCCCTCCTAGAGGGCCCCGGCGGCGGTGGCGGCGCCGGCGATGCCGATCCCAGGGATCGAATCGGAACCATGTCGATTGGTGCCATAGGCATCGAGGGCCCCCGAGAGCGAAGCTCGGTAAAGGGGGAGACACCCGACACCGGCGTCGATGCCGAGCAGTAGGCACCGCCAGACGCCGGGACCCCTCTCGAGCCGGTCTTACCCCGAGGGGAATCCTTCCGGGGCATACGACCTGCCCCGAGGGTACCCAGGTAACCCGACGACGAGCCCCTGCGGGGAGTGAAACGCACAACACCGGCGTCTCTTGGCGCTGGAACCAACCCCATGGCTGGCCGGGACGACGGGAAACCAGGCTGGATCGAAGCGATCGAAGTCACCGGGGCCTCCCTTCTAGCGATGAGCGGAGCACTCGACGTCCGCGTCGATGCCGGGGGATCACCAGTCCGGGACAGATCGATAGACCCCGAATGTACCGGGGGAGTCAGGCAGCGATCCCTGGTGACGAGTGGAGCACTCGACCCCCATGCCGACGCCGGGAAAGCGGTGCCGCTGAAATCCGGTACCGCCCCCGCGCAGGGCTGGGATGCAGGCAAGCCAGTCTGGGTCGAAGCGATCGGCCCCGAAGGTACCGAGGACACCAGATGACGATCCCCGGCGGAGAGTGGGACACTCGACGCCGACGCTGAGGAATCGGTACTGCCCGAAGCGGGTACCACCTCCGCACATGGCAGGGGTGAAGGAACGCCAGACTGGGTCGAGTCGATCGGCCACGGAGGTGCCGAGGACAGCAGCTGACGTTCCCCGGTGAGGAGCGGGACGCTCGACACCGACGCCGATGCCGGGAGGTCGGTACCGCCCGAAGCGGATACCACCCCCGCGCATGGCTGTGATGTAGGGAAGCCAGACTGGGTAGAGTCGATCGGCCCCAGAGGTGCCGAGGACTCCAGCTGATGATCCCTGGTGAAGAGTGGAACACTCGACGCCGGCGCCGATGCCGGGGAATCGGCACCGCTCGAAGCGGATACCACCCTCGAGCATGGCTCGGGAATGTTCTGTGAAGAGTGAACCCAAGGAACAACCCGAAAAACCGATGACCGCACCTTAGGGGGAAAGACGTCATCGAGGGACACCCGAAAAAGGGAAGGTCTTCTCCCGATATTGAAGCCCGGAGAACCGGGGAGAAAAGGGTCAGGGCCCAAACAGGAGAGGCACCAGGCATTGGAGTCTAAGTGAAAAACTAGGTCTCCACAGTGAGGGCACTTCTGAGGGGAGGAAGGCTCCATGCTGTGAAGCCTGGTAGGCCTCAAAACGACCAGAGGGAAAAGGGTTCCCTCGAGGTGACTAAAAGAAGAAAAGAAAAAGAAAAAAAGGGCACCGGTGGTGCCGTTGTCGGCGGGAAAAAGCTGCGACCACAGGAAACAAGAAAAGAAAGAAAAGTTTCTGCGGTGGCAGGAGGTACGTCCTGCCTGCTCCGCGGAAAACGAAAAACTGGGGAGAGGCAGTAGGAAGGTCGGGAAGCCACCGCGCAGGCGCGAGGGATGCTCCCAAAGGCTTCTGATTGGATGCTGGGGAGCATTCCCGTGCGGGCTCCGTCGGCGACGTCTCCCACATGTGAAGACTCATTCCTGCTTGTTCCTGGAGATGATGAAGAGCCCCAGGGTCCGCAGGTAGGTGGCAACTGTCACCAGCCATTTTGTGAAGACCCTGGGGGCAGACGCCAGCCCACAGGGCAGTACACGGTACTGGAAGTAAGGTGCTTAGCATGAAGTGAGGTACTGCCTGTGGAAGGAATGGATCGGGATATACATGTATGCATTCTTTAAAACCAAAGAGCAGAGCCAATCATCCTTTTGGAGGTAAGTGGGCAGCATCCCCAGGGAGACCATTTTGAACTTCTCCCATACCAAGGAAAAGGTTGAGGTTCCTGAGATCCAGGATGGGTCGAAAATCCCGTCTTCTTGGGATCCAGGAAGTACCAAGAGTAGAACACTTGCCCTGCCTGCGCTGGTGGTATCAGTTCTATGGTCTGGTCAGTCAACAGAGCAGGAACCTCCTGTTGGAGAAGCCTGTGGTGATGCGGGTCGAGAGGATACTCTCCGGGAAAAAGTAGAGAGGGTAGCTGGGTGAAATAAACATACAGCCGGTTTGGACAATCTGTAGAGCCCAGGAGTCTGTGGTGATGAGGGGCCACCTGTGCACAAAATAGACCAGCCAACCCCCCAACTGTGGAGGTACATCATTGGATAAGGGGAGATTAGCCATGTTCCTTAGAAACCAGCTGAGACGGGGGGGGGGGGGGGCAGGCTGGGCCTTCTGAGACATAGGGTACCACTGCTGGTGCGGAGCCTGTGAGATCTGTTGGGCAGGCTGAGAGCTTTGGTAGCAAGGTATTATCCACGGTTTTGTGAGTAAAAGACCTTCTTGCCCACAGACTTCTTCTTGGAGGGATTCGTAGTCTTTCTAAAGAGCCAGTTCATAGTGGGAGTTCCTATTCAATCTCACTGATCTTTTCCTCCATTGGTTTACCGAAGAGGTTTTCACCCCTGAAGGGCACATTAGCCAATTTGTCCTGGACCCTCTGCTCCAGGTCCGAAGATTGAAGCCAGGCTAGATGGCGGGGCACCGATGCCCACTGCTGCCACCTGGCTGACCGATTCGAAGGTATAGAGTAGTTACTCACTCTAACAGGTGTTCTCCAGGAGCAGCAGGAATCAGTCCTCACTTATGGGTAACGTCGGCGCCGACGGAGCCCTCGCGGAGCAATTTCCCCAGCTTTCGAAGAAAGCCTATGGGATTGCAGCGCGCATGCGCGGTCCTCTTCCCGCCCAAGGATGCCATCTTGCTCAGTCGAATGACATAGCGGAAGACAGCAACCATAAGAATGGCTGCAACTCCAGGGGAGGAGGGAGGGCAGTGAGGACTGATTCCTGCTGCTCCTGGAGAACACCTGTTACAGGTGAGTAACTACTCTTTCTCCAGGACCAAGCAGGAAGTCAGTCCTCACTTATGGGACTCCCTAGCTTAAGGCTACCGGAGACCTCAAGCTGGAAAGAGAGCTCCCTCCAGCTCAACCGCACAGAAGGAAGGAATCTTCTCTGAATACGAATCCGGCCGGTAGCCAACATCGGGGCCGGTGGGTAGGAGTTGCCTAAACCTCAAAGAGATTGTGGAGGACTGCCTGTCCGAAAGCACTATCCCTGCGGAATTCCCTCTCCAGGCAGTAATGAGCCGCAAAAGTCTGGTTAGAAGACCAAGTAGCGGCCCGGCAGATGTCTGCCAACGGAACCGAGCGGAGGTGTGCGACAGACGCCGCCTTTGTCCGGACATGGTGCGCCGTGACTCGACTCTCCAAAGAGAGGCCGGCTGCCCCAAACGCCCAGGCGAGGAGTCAGCTACCCAGATGGACAGCGTACGCTTCGACACAGATAACCCCAACCGATTGGGGTCAAAGGAAACGAAAAGCTGGGCAGCTTTCCTATGCTTACGCGTATGGTCAAGGTAGAAGGACAAGGCTCTTCGACAGTCCAGGGTATGCAGAACAGTCTCAGCTCTGCTGGTATGTGGCCTGGGAAAGAAGGTCGGAAGAACCACCTCTTGATTGATGTGGAAAGATGAAACCACCTTAGGAAGAAACTTAGGGTGAGTACGTAAGACAAACCTTTTCCTGTAGAACCTAGTGTAAGGGGGCTCCGACACTAGGGCCTGTAGTTCACTAACGCGCCTAGCGGAGGTGAGGGCTACCAAGAAGAGAGCTTTCCATGAGAGGAAGTGGAGGGGGCTGGTAGCCATGGGTTCGAAAGGCGGGCAAGTAAGCCTTTGTAAAACCACATTGAGGTCCCAGTCAGGAGCCGGAGGGAGCAACGGGGGCTTAAGCAGAAGCAGGCCCCTGAGGAAACGCGCCACCAAGGGATGCGAGGAAAGGGGCTGGCCCTCCACCGGTGAATGATGTGCAGAGAGAGCACTGAGGTGGACTCTGACAGAGTTGGACTTGAGGCCTAGATCGGAGAGGTGCAGCAAGTATTGCAGCACCACCGACACTAGGCAGGCAAAGGGGTCCTTAGAAAGCTGAAAACACCAGGCGGAGAAGCGACGCCATTTGAGTGCGTAAGACTTCTGGGTAGAAGGTCGCCGAGACGCCAGGACGACAGCTTCCACCTCTGGGGGGAGCGAGAGTGGGGCCAGGACTACCCTCTCAGCAGCCAGGCCATCAGGTGAAGGGCCCGGAGGTTGGGGTGCGAAAGAGTACCCTGATCTTGGGTCAGAAGATCGGGCTGGAACCCCAGAGGGAGAGGGGTGTCCACCGCTAACTGCAGGAGCAGAGGAAACCAGGGTTGCCTCGGCCATCGGGGTGCTATCAGGATCACATAGGCCCCGTCCCGGGCAACCTTGAAGAGCGTCCGGGACACCAGCGGCGTGGGAAGAAAGGCATACAGTAGGCCTGTGGACCACGAAATGAGGAAAGCATCCGGGGCCACTCTGAGGGGATGCGGATGCCGCGAGCAGAACCGGGGAAGCTGCCGGTTCAGGGGACTGGCAAAGAGGTCCACGGCGGGGGTGCCCCACCGGCGGAAGATTTGCTGGGCAACGCCGGGGTTCAACCTCCACTCATGGGGCTGCAAGACCCGGCTCAGCCTGTCGGCCAGGCAATTCTCCTGCCCGGGCAGGTAAACAGCCTTGAGGAGGATGTTGTGGTCGACAGCCCAGGAGCACAGTCGCCGGGCCTCCTGACACAGCAGGAGGGAGCCCGTGCCCCCGTTTGTTCACGTAGAACATGGCCACCTGATTGTCCGTCTGCACCAGTACGGACTGGCGAGAGGTGAGGTGAGAGAAGGTCCGCAGAGCTAGGCGGATCGCCCGCAGCTCCAGGAAGTTGATTTGTTGAGCCGCCTCCCAAGGAGTCCAAAGGCCTTGAGTGCGCGCTCCCTGGCAATGCGTTCCCCATCCCAAGAGAGAGGCATCAGTCGTCAGCACCTGGGAGGGTGCGGGAGACTGAAAGGGCATACCCCGTACCAGGTTGGGCAGGTGGAGCCACCACTGCAGAGAGGAGACAAGGCGGTCGGAGATCTGTAGAAGGTCCGCCAGACCTCCTGTGGCCTGATGCCATTGAGTGCGGAGATACCACTGGACAGGCCTCATATGCAGTCGGGCATTCGGCGTGACATGGACCGTGGAGGCCATATGACCGAGCAGCTGCAGGAACCTCCGGGCCGGAACCGGAGATGCACTGTGGAACCTGCCGGCCAAAGCCATGAGCCTGTTGGCTCACTCTCGAGGCAAGAAGGCACGAGCTCGCAGAGTGTCGAGCCGAGCTCCTATGAACTCGAGATCCTGAGAGGGGCGCAACGTGGACTTCCGGACGTTTATGACGAAGCCCAAGTGCTGAAGCAGAGCCACCGTATGCTGCATGGCCTGCGCGACCTCTGGGGCCGACTGCGCCCGTACGAGCCAGTCGTCCAGGTAAGGAAAAACGAACAGGCCCTGAAGCCTCAGGAAGGCCGCGACCACCGCCAGGCATTTTGTGAACACCCTGGGGGCGGAGCACAAGCCGAAAGGCAGCACGATGTACTGATAGTGTTTCCCGGCCACTACAAATCTGAGATATTGTCGGTGGTCCGGATGAATCAGGATGTGAGTAGAGGCATCCTTTAGATCCAAGGAGCATAGCCAATCTCCCTGCTGGAGGTAGGGCAGCAAGATTCCAAGGGTAAGCATCCTGAACTTTTCCCGCTGCAGGAACATGTGAGCGAAGTGGATCAGCCTGCCCCCCGTGCTGAGCGACGGGCGCGGAGGGGGAGAGGCTATGCTGGCATAGTCAAAAAACCCCACCCTGCGTGGCAGGGGGCTGTGCAGCGGGCTTGGGGGCCAGCGGGGGCCATTCCCCTGACTCTTAGTCTGTGGGCACTGAGTGGAAGCCGCCGGCACTTGGTATTGAAGGTGGGATTGCTTATAGGCAAGCACCTTCCTCGGGTAAAAAGGCTTCTTCCCCGGACCCTTCCTCTTCTGCGTGGGAGCAGAGGTCTTTCGGGACAGTCGAGTCCGAGTGAGAGTCTCGGACTCGAGTTCCGCAGCCTTATCAGACATGGGCTTGCCGAAAAGGTTGTCACCTCGGTAGGGGACATCGACTAACTTGTCCTGTACCCACGGCTCGAGGTCGGATGACTGGAGCCAGGCCTGTCGGCGGACACCGATGCCGGCTCCGGCTACTCGGGCTGACGCCTCGAAGCCGTCGTAGGCCGCCCGAGAAAGGAACTTCGAGCACTCTCGAATACTATCGGACAAGGCCAGGAACCTCTGCAAAGGTTCGTCGGAGAGACCAGCCGAGAACCCGGCGAGCTCCTTCGCCAAGTCTCGGAGGAACATGCCCATATACAGCTGGTATGTCTGGACCCTGCAGGCAAGCATGGAACCCTGGAAGCACTTCCTACCGAGGGCATCCAGGTTACGGGCCTCCTTACCCGGGGGCACCAAGGACTTGAGTCTCTCCTATGGGGGGGAGGGGTCTGAGGAAATATTTTGTTGCCCCCTGTCCAAAACAGGCAACTCCTCCTCCGTTTCCTAGCCATCAGAGTCCAATTCCGAAAGAAAATTGAAATAATGCCTGGTTTCTTCCTGGCACCGCAGCTGCTTTGGCAGGGACGGTGGGGCCTGAGGTGCTCAATGCCGGCATGTGGCAGCATCTGAACCAGAGACTCTGGAAGAAGAAATGGCAACCAGAACCAATGTGGAGTCCGATCTCCGAGCCGACTGCCCTCCTGGTTTGGGCAGGGCATAGTCATCAAGAACGGCAGGACTTCGGGTGGCACCCACATTGCAGGTGGAGGATCCACAGCCATCATCAAGGCACCCAAAGGCATTGGGACGATGGTGACCTCGGATGCCAAGAACGCTGCCATGCTCCTCTCGGCCATCTCTGAACCAGTCGGGGCTGGGGCAACAGCTTCAGCCACCAACTTCAGCACCTGCGTCGGAGACTCCTCGATGGTCAGAGAATTGGGAGACTGTTGACAGCTCTCTGGGGCCTTTGGAGTTGATTTCTCCTGCTGAGGCAGCTTTGCCAACTGCTCTCGGCCATCGACCTCAGAGTCCCATCAAGGAGGACTCTGATGCCGGTGCCCATGCGATTTCCCACGGCCATCTGATGTCGACAGAGTGGAGGAACTGTCCTCCTTGGGGGCTGACCAGAAATCAAATGACAATCTCTGGTTCATGGCACCATGGCCCCTCAGATCCAAATGAGCATGGGCACTACACAATGCCAATGCCTTGGCAGAACCCCTCGAGGGCATCGATGCGGTCAGACAGCCTGAAGAGAGCCTCATGCTTTTTCTCGCAATTCTTCTTTTTTCTTAACTTATTTTATTTAACTATGTTTATATACCGCTGATCTACAAGTCAGATTAGTTACTCACCTGTAACAGGTGTTCTCCAGGAGCAGCAGGAATCAGTCCTCACATATGGGTGACGTCGGCGCCGACGGAGCCCTCGTGCGGAGCATTTCCCCAGCTTTCAAAGAAAGCCTTTGGGAATTGCAGCGCGCATGCGCGGTCCCCTTCCCACCCAAGGGTGCCATCTTGCTCAGTCTGATGACATAGCTAAAAGACAGCAAAATACCAAAAATAAATCATATGACTGCAACTCCAAGGGGAGGAGGAAGGGTTGTGAGGACTGATTCCTGCTGCTCCTAGAGAACACCTGTTACAGGTGAGTAACTACTCTTTCTCCAGGACCAAGCAGGAAGTCAGTCCTCACATATGGGACTCCCCAGCTTAAGGCTACCGGAGACCTCAAGCCGAAAAAATGAGCTCTCTCTAGCTCGTCAGTACGTAAGGAAGGAATCTTCCCTGAGAACGCCCACGACCAGAAGCCCAACACCAGGGCCGGAGGGTAGGAGTTGCCTAAACCCCAAAGAGATTATGGAGTACTGCCTGTCTGAAAGCACTGTCCCTGCGGGACTCCCTCTCAAGGCAGTAATGGGCTGCAAAAGTCTGGCTTGAAGACCAAGTAGCGGCCCGGCAGATGTCTGCCAACGGAACAGAGTGGAGATGAGCCTCTGACGCAGCCTTCGCCCTGACACGATGAGCCGTGACTCGACCCTCCAACGAGAGGCCGGCGGCCCCATAAGCCCAGGCGATACAGTCAGCGACCCATATGGACAAAGTACGCTTGAAAACAGGTAACCCCAACTTATTGGGGTCAAAAGAAATGAAGAGCTGAACAGCCCTTCGATGCTCCCACGTACCGTCAAGGTAGAAGGACAACGCCTTCCTACAGTCCAGGGTATGGAGGACCATCTCAGCCCGGTTGGCATGTGGCCTGGGAAAGAAGGTCGGAAGAACCACCTCCTGATTGAGGTGAAAAGGAGAGACAACCTTAGGGAGAAACTTCGGGTGAGACCGTAAGACTACCCTATTCCTGTAGAACCTAGTGTAAGGAGGATCAGACACTAGTGCCTGAAGTTCACTCACTCGCCTAGCAGAGGTAAGAGCTACCAGAAACACGTTTTTCCAGGAGAGAAAACGGAGAGGGCAGGTAGCCATAGGTTCAAATGGCAGACAAGTAATCTGCTGTAAGACCACATTCAGATCCCACTCAGGGGCTGGTGGACGCAAAGGAGGCTTAAGCAGGAAGAGGCCTCTGAGAAAACGAGCCACCAAAGGGTGGTTGGAAAGAGGCCTCCCGTCTACCGGCGAGTGGTGCGCTGAGAGAGCACTGAGGTGAACCCTGACAGAGTTGGACTTAAGGCCTAGATTGGAGAGGTAAAGCAAATATTGCAATACTACTGCTACCAAGCACGAGAAGGGATTCTCGCTGTGCTGAGCACACCATGTGGAGAATCTACGCCACTTAAGAGCGAAGGATTTCCTGGTGGATTGCTGCCTAGAGGCTAAGACCACGTCTTCCACCTCTCTAGGCAGGAGTAGGGGAGCCAGGACTACCCTTTCAGCAGCCAGGCCATCAGATGAAGCGACTGGAGGTTGGGGTGCAAGAGAGACCCCTGGTCCTGAGACAGGAGATCGTGTTGAATTCCCAGAGGCAGGAGAGTGTCCACCGCCAGTTGCAGCAGGAGTGGGAACCACGGTTGCCTCAGCCACATGGGGGCTATCAGAATCATTGAGGCCCTGTCCTTGAGGACCATGAACAGTGTTCGAGACACTAGTGGCGTAGGAGGAAATGCATACAGTAGGCCTTGGGACACAGAATCAGAAAGGCATCCGCTGCTACTCTGAGAGGATGCGGTTGTCTGGAACAGAATCTCGGGAGTTGATGGTTCAGAGGGCTGGCAAAGAGATCCATGGTGGGGAGGCCCCACCTGAGAAAGATCTGCTGAACCACCAATGGACTCAATCTCCATTCGTGTGGTTGCAGGATCATGCTCAGTCTGTCCACCAGGTAATTTTCTTGACCGGGGAGATAGACAGCCTTGAGGAAGATTCCGTGATTGACGGCCCAAGAGCACAGCCGTTGTGCCTTCTGACAGAGAAGGAAGGAGCCTGTGCCTCCTGGTTTGTTCACGTAGAACATGGCAACTTGATTGTCTGTCTGGACCAGTACAGACTGGTGAGATGTGAGGTGGGAGAAGGCTCTCAGAGCTAGGCGTATTGCCCGTAGCTCCAGGAAGTTTATCTGCTGAGCAGCCTCCCAAGGAGTCCAGAGACACTGAGTACATGCCCCTTGGCAATGTGCTCCGCAACCTAGAAGAGAAGCATCTGTCGTCAGCACTCGAGAATGCGGAGGGGATTGAAAATCCACTCCGAGTACCAGATTCGGAAGATGAAGCCACCATTGTAGAGAGGAGTCGAGCAGGGTGGATATTCTCACCGAGTCTGCAAGGCTCCCTGTGGCCTGATGCCACTGAGTTCCAAGGCTCCACTGAGCAGGCCGCATGTGCAGGCGGGCATTGGGGGTTACATGAACCGTGGAAGCCATATGGCCGAGAAGTTTCAGGAATTGCCTGGCGGAGACCAGGGAATTGCTGTGAAACTGCCTGGCTACATCCATCAACCGGAGGGGCCCTGTCCACTGGCAGAAAAGCCCTCGCCTGAAGAATGTCTAGCCTTGCTCCTATGAATTCCAAGTTCTGGGATGGGAGCAAAGTGGACTTTGCGAAGTTTATGACAAACCCGAAGTGCTGAAGCAGAGCCACAGTGCGAAGGGTGGCTTGACTGGCCTCCTGGGAAGACTGGCCCCTTATGAGCCAGTCGTCCAGGTATGGAAACACAAAAAGACCTTGAAGCCTCAGGTAGGCCGCCACCACTGCCAGGCACTTGGTGAACACCCTGGGAGCGGAGGATAGGCCAAAGGGAAGTACTCTGTACTGGTAGTGGTTTCCCCCCAGAACAAATCTGAGATATTGTCTGTGGTCTGGATGAATAAGGATGTGAGTATAAGCATCCTTTAGATCTAAGGAGCATAGCCAATATCCCTGCTGGAGGTAGGGCAGCAGGATTCCAAGGGTAAGCATCTTGAACTTTTCCCTCTCCAGGAACTTGTTGAGATTGCGCAAGTCGAGGATAGGTCGGAGGCCTCCTGTTCTTTTTGGTACCAGGAAGTACCTGGAATAAAAGCCGTGACCTCTCAGGTAGTGGGGCACCGATACCACAGCCTGGTCCTTTAGCAGACTTGCTAACTCCTGAAGGAGTAGGTCCCTGTGCAGAGGGAGTCTTGGAGGCTCCCCTGGAAAATAGGAGGGAGGTACCCGGTGAAAATGGAGAAGATAGCCCTTTTGGACTATATGGAGCACCCAGGTATCTGATGTGATGACTGACCACCTGTGGGAAAAGTGGGGGCCTTCTGCCTAGGGGGCCCATGACCCTGCCCTTGGCCTGCTGACCCTGTTGGGGAGCTGCAGAGGCCTGATAATGAGGGCATGGTTTATAGGCAGAGGACTTCCTTGGGTAAAAGGTCTTTTTTTCTCCGAGCCCTTCTTCTTCTGAGAAGGGGCAGAGGTTCTTCTGGACAGCCTAGTCCTGGTCAGAGTCTCGGTCTCGAGTTCTGCAGCCTTTTCAGCCATGGGCTTGCCAAAGAGGTTTTCACCTCGGCAGGGGACATCGACCAACTTGTCCTGCACCCATGGCTCGAGGTCGGATGACTGTAGCCAAGCCTGTCGGCGGGCACCGATGCCGGCCCCGGCTACTCGGGCCGAAGCCTCGAAGCCATCGTAGGCTGCTCGAGAGAAAAACTTCGAGCACTCTCGAATACCAGTGGACAAGGCTTGGAACCGCTGCAAAGGTTCCTCGGAGAGACCAGCAGAGAAACCGGCAATCTCCTTTGCCAGGTTTCGGAGATACATGCCCATGTAGAGCTGGTAAGTCTGGACACGGCAAGCAAGCATAGAGCCCTGGAAGCACTTCTTACCGAGGGCATCCAGGTTCCGGGCCTCCCGGCCGGGAGGCACCGAGGAGTGCATCTCCTAACTTTTCAGTCGATGCTTGGCCGATTCCACAACCATGGAGTGGTGCGGTAATTGTGCCTTTTGGAACCCGGGGCTCTTGCGGACTCAATAGATGGAATCGACCCGCTTGCTTAACACCGGCGTCGAGGCCGGGGTCTCCCACATGCGGAAGAGCAGCCGCTCCAGCATCGGAGGAACAAGAACAGTAAAGGCCTCCTTCGGGGGAGAGTCATACTGGAGGGCCTCAAGCTCCTC
This sequence comes from Ichthyophis bannanicus, assembly GCA_033557465.1. Classification (NCBI taxonomy): domain Eukaryota; kingdom Metazoa; phylum Chordata; class Amphibia; order Gymnophiona; family Ichthyophiidae; genus Ichthyophis; species Ichthyophis bannanicus. The sequence goes on along the minus strand of CM066035.1, from coordinate 875,409,261 downwards.
GGCTCGAGGCTCCTCCTCGGGATCCGTGGAGAAGGCCAAGGCCTTGGTCATATCCCGCACGAAGTCCGAGAACCGGGTATCCTCCGGTGGGGATCGTCTCCGAGGTTCGGACTCCGGCGAGTCCGATGGGACACACCGAGTCCAATAAGTGTCGGGTGACTCTTCGTCCTCCGTCTCCCAGCCCGATTCCTCGGAGGAGGAATCGAGCGGCTCCGGTCGGGCGGGCACCGATTCCATCCGCCCCAATGCCGAGGGTACCGGCGCCGACGACCTCGGTCCTGAACGGGAGGCCAAGGGAGACCGTGGCCGAGGATCGACTCGAGCCCGCATGGACTCGAGGATCAGCTCGGCCTCCGGGGTCGACTTGGACGTCGAGATCCCGGTGGTCGGGGCAGATGCACCGGTGAGACCGGCGATCAATGCCCGCTGCTGTTCCATGAAGGCAGCGAGGCTGCTCTCCAAGGCCGTCAACCTGAGTCCGAACTCAGGAGATCCAGCAGCCCCCGACTCGGGCCCCGACGGCATCGGGCCCGACGTCGGCTCCCCTGGAGGAGAGTCCACGAGGACTACAGCACTCACGTGTCCAGGCTCGAACCCGGGACGGCTATCGGGGCTATGCGACCTGGCCCTTGAGGAACCAGGAGCATCCACCGACGTCGCCCTCGAAGGGTTTCCTCTTCCTGCGATGTTCCCGCGAAGGAGACCCCCGCTCAGAGGAACCCTGACGTTGCTCGGGGCCGGAGTCCCAAGACGTCGAGGCCTCTGACGAGGTCCAGGCTCATCCGGATGCGGAGTCAGAGAAGATCCTATCCTTCTGGTGCTGCCGACTCCTCAACGCCTTCGAGAACATTTTGCCACACGGACCACAGATCATTGGGTCATGATCGGGTCCGAGGCAGCAGTCATGTGTGTCGGTAAGAGACATAAGTTTCTTACACCGATCACACTTTTTAAACCCGCTGTAGCCATCGGGGGAAAAAAGGCCCCTGCAAGGTCAAAAGACCGGGCTGCCAGTGAAAAAAGAAAAATGGAGCGAACGCTAGTCACAAAGGACAAAAACCGAAAAAGAGAGAGTGGACTCGATACCGGCGTATCGGGCCAAGGCGGGAAAAGGATCCGGCGTCGAACCGAAGTAGCAAAAGAAAAAATAGGGAAATCAACTTTTTCCTCGGGGAAAAACGAACTACGTCCTTCGGGCTCCGCGGAAAAAAGAAGACTGAGCAAGATGGCACCCTTGGGCGGGAAGGGGACCGCGCATGCGCGCTGCAATTCCCAAAGGCTTTCTTTGAAAGCTGGGGAAATGCTCCGCACGAGGGCTCCGTCGGCGCCGACGTCACCCATATGTGAGGACTGACTTCCTGCTTGGTACTGGAGAATAAGCGGTTACAAATAACTTTGCCGGGTTGGGCTTACATGTAATATAAATAACTTAATGATGTACATAGAATTAGCTTATATGTAACTGTGAGAACTTAGAAGAAGCACAGAACTAGAACTATAAATATTAAACATTAGTTGGCATATAAAATTAATAAAACAAGTAGATCCAATGGGTGTGAGTTTGCTGCATGTTGGGGTGGCAAGGAGGGTGGGATTTGGCTAGGGGAGGGTGGCAGTGGAGAGGGATGGGATGGTTGGTAAGGGATGGCTAGGCTGGTGGTACGTTGGTTGGTATTGTAATTGGTGAAATGTTCAAGGAATAAATGAGTTTTTAGGGTTTTCTTGAAGTCTGTATGGTCATTCATTGCGCGGAGATGGTCTGGTAATGTGTTCCACAATGCCGCAGCAAAGAGAGAAAAAGCTCTTTTAGATGTTGTGGAGTTGGTTTTCACGTTTATAGATGGTATGTGGAGTGTGTTGATAGAGTTTGTTCTTCTTGACCTGTTATTGGAAGTTTTCTGTATTAATACTTGCAGGTAGGTAGAAGACAGCTTGAAGATTGTGGATGACCTTGTGTTTGATCCTTTGATAGATGAGCACAAAGTGCAGTTGTCTGAGTATTGGCGTTATATGTTCAGTTCTTTGAGTGTTGCAGAGGATACATGCAGCAGTATTCATGGCTAGTTGGAGTGATTGGATTTAGGTAAGCCTTACAGGATGCTACAGTTATCGAAATGAGGGAACATGAGTGTTAGAAGAACTATGCAGAAATCGTTTGGCTACAGGAGTGGTCCTGGTTGCACTGTCTTGAGTTTGTGGTAGATGGTTCTTGTGACTTTGGTTATATGAGTGGAAGTGTCAAGTGCTGATCAAGAATGATCTCCAGGTAGCATACTTGCGGTTTGACTTGAAGTTGGGTTCTAGCAACCGTTATGTGACTAGGTGGTGTGAAGTTAGTGTACTTGAAAATGTATTGGACTTCAGTTTTTTTGAAATTTATATTCAAGTTGTGTTTAGTGAGCCATGTTGATATGGAGGTGAAGCATTTCTTTACATGGGTGATGGTTGCGTTGGTGGTGTTAATAGGAGCATAAAACATGATACTGTCTGTATATATGTGGTAGAGCAGGCTGAGTGCCTGTAGTATGGTGCAAATTGGTTGGAGGAAGAGGATAAAGCCGAGCTTTGGAGAACTCCCTGCTGCTGTAAATAGGGCTTTGAGGTTTCATTGTCAGTTTTACTCAGAGATGATGCTCTGTGAAGTATGAGATGAACTATTTGAGCGTGCTGCCTTTCAGACCGATTACTTTCAAGCACTGGATGATCAGATTGTGTGGGATGGAGTCAGAGGCGGATTTGATGTCCAGGAATATGAGGATGAATCCTTTGTTTATTCAATCGAAGCCTTTAGCGAGGTTATCAGAGTGATGAGTAAGGATTCCACTCCATGTTGAGGCCTAAAGCCATATTGCTGGGGGTCAAGTGGGTACTCCTACCTGTTTAATTTATATGCAGAACAAATTATCAAATAAGCAGGATTATATGAAGACAACAAAGGTGTGAAGATTGCTGGAAGACAACAACCACCTTCGCTGTATTCATTATGACACATTACTGGATGAAAGTGAAGAACATCTGAAACATTTGCTTCTCAAGATCAAGGAACATAGTCTTAAAATGTGCCTGCACCTTACTGTAAAGAAGACAAAGACCATGACAACTGGCAAAATCAACAAGTTCATCGTTGATGGAGAAGAAATTGAAATAGTGGACAACTTTAACCTACTTGGATCAATTATCAATAAAGAAACAACAAGCAGTCAAGAAATCCGACGATGCATTGCTCAAGGCAGAATGGCTATGAAGACAAGATTCTCAAGAGCAGAGATGTCTCTCGCCATACAAAGATTCGACTCGTTCAAGCCATGGTATTTTCAATATCATCATATGGATGCAAAAGTTGGACAGTGAAAAAGATAGTCAGGAAGAAAATCGATGCCTCTGAATTATGGCGCTGGCGACGAATACTATGTATACCATGGACTGCCCAAAGAACAAACAGGTCGGTACTAGAGATCAAACCTAAGCTTTCTTTAGAAGCTCAGATGACAAGACTTTGACTTTCATACTTTGGACACATCATGCGAAGAGAGATATCATTAGAGAAAAACATCATGGCTGGCAAGGAAGAAGATCAAGGCAAAAGGGGAAGGCCAGCAATGAGATGGATCGATACAATAACAGCTGATATGGATGCCACTCTGTCAACAATGAGCTGCCTGACTGAAGACCGAATACAGTTTAGGACAACAATCCAGAGGGTCATCATGAGTCAACACAGACTCAATGGCAGTTAACAACAACAAGTGGGTAGTTTTCGTCCGTGTATTCTTGCAGTTCTAAAAGTACTATGTTCACTTTATTTTTGCCAGAAATAAACTGGCAATTGGTCAGTATGAGGGTGGTTGTTGTGATGATGAGAGCTGTGCTGAGCCAATGGAAACAGAAGAAAACAGTGAATATGCCTTTAAGGTGAGAGACAGGCAAGGTATTCACAGGGCTCAGACTGCAGGCAAAGGAAATAAGCACGTAGTTGCTGAAGCCAAGCCACACCCAAGCTCTAATGTAAGTGCAGGCTTGGAGGGTAATGATAATCACCTGTGCAGAGACAGGGGAGTGTTAGTTAGGAAACAGCTTTATAAGCCCGGTTCAGAGGAGAGGAAAAGGAGAAGTGAGAAGTTTGACTTCGAGTTGGAGAACGGCTCCAGCAAGAAAGGAAGCAGCAACAGAGGAAGCAGTCCTTGTAAGAGAGGTACTCTTAATTCAGAAACCAACAGATGGGTGGCTGGGAGAGTTGATGACAATGAGGAACAGATTGCAGTGCAGAGTGTTCGTAAACCAGCTCAGAGAATTCAAGCTGCCAGAAGGTGGGTGAATATGGTTACAACTGGAAGTGACCAGAATCCAGCCGAGGGCAGAGGACCAGAGTTGAACACGATTGAAGCATTGAGGCAATTGATCCAGGGAAAGAAGCCCCACTCTCAAGGTACAAATATTCCATATCAGGGAGAGCAGCTCTGGAAGGAAATTCAGAAGTTCCTACAGAACAGTAAGCTTGAAGGAGTTAACGAAAACCCAGAGACAGACAAGAATTTCGTAGCACAGGAAGAAATGCAAATTGACTCTTTTGGGCAGGATTCTGTTACTGAGGATTCTCCTATGGACTGTTCTTTGTGTAAGAAGGAAGTTTGAAAGTTGGTGATAAAAAGTGTTAAGAGAAGAAGCTTTTGAGAAGCAGGGTTTTACCTAGCCATGTGAATGCCAGGAACTTCTTCTAAGGTAAAGAAACCTTGCTTAACCTAGAGTTTGATAACCAAAGCAGCACATGCTAAATGAAGAAATTTAGCTGTGCTGGACGAACAAAGGAAGCTGTGATTTACTTGCTGAAGTGTTTTTGCTGAAAACAGCTGTATATGTTTAAAGATTCTTTACGTTTCTTCAGTTCCAGTTGCATATGTTTCCTGTTATTATTTACTTGGAGAATAATCCTTATGTTTGCGTTGAACCTTAGTGCTTATGGGAACCTAAATAAAAATTCTTGTTTTGCCTTAAAAACCAATGGTCTCACACTACTTTGTCTTTGAGTAAAAGAATCAACTACAAGTCCCAAAGTTTCCTGCTGGAGACAAGGATAGTAACTCTTTATTTAAGGACAAACATTGGCAGCCCTATGCCTGTAAGCTTTTTGCCCAGGAGAGGGTCATGACATTGTGCGGGGTCAGAAGAGGCTTTTAGCATTGGACGAATGGAGGCTAGTTTTAGGTCCATGGGCATGTATCCTTGTTGCAATGATAATTGTGTGACTTTAAGGATTATAGGTAGTACTTCTGTTCAAACAGTCTTGATCCAGCTGACTGGGCATGGGTCAAGTGTGGATGTTGTAGTATTCTTTATCTTTATCTTTATTCAAACACTTGATAAACCGCCCAGGCCGGAGCATCAGGGCGGTGTACAATACAAAAATGTCAGCTGCTGGAAACAAAAGATGGAAAGGAACCCCAAAATACGATAGGACAGAGAGAGACAGTTAAATAGGATGGAGGACAGAAAAGACCCAGAGGGACAGGGAGGAGGGGAAGAGGGGGAGAAAGGAAGGGGGGAGAGGGGAAGAGGGGGAGAAAGGAAGGGGGGAGAGGGGAAGAGGGGAAGGGGGGAGAGGGAAACAGGAAAGAATCATGGAGGATGGAGGGCACGACTAGGGGATGAGGCACCATCAGCATGAGGAGGAAGATCAAAGGCCTGACAGAAAAAGTGGGTTTTGAGGAGGGCTTTGAAGCGGGTATAGGACAGTTCAGTGCGGAGAGGAAGGGGAAAGGAGTTCCAGAGGGCAGGTCCTAGGAAAAAAAAGGCGGAGCGGCGGGTAGATTCCAGGTGGGTCTGAGTAGGAGAAGGAAGGAAGAGACGGTTGCCGTGGGTCAAACGAAGAAGGCGGGAAGAGGGCTGAAGATGAATGATGTTGGCCAGGTACTGGGGGGTGTCGGTGTAAAGAACCTTATGAGCGATGATGAGCAACTTGAAGACAAACCTGAACTTGATCGGAAGCCAGTGCAGAGTGAGGAGACACGGGGACACATGGGAATCTGCAGAGGAGGAGGTGAAAAGACGGGCAGCAACATTCTGAGCAAGTTGGAGACGGTGACGCTGGGAAGAAGGGAGGCCTGCATAGATAATGTTACAGTAATCCAAATGGGAGATTACCAAAGATAGGATGAGAGTGACAATAGAAGGTGAAGAAAGAAGTGATCGGACAGCCTTGATACGACGCAGGTGGAAAAAGGAAGTACGAATGACAGAGGAGATATGTTCATGAAAGGAAGGGATGGATCTAAGGTAATGCCCAGGTAGCGAAGGGTTGGTACCAGGGGGACAGAATGAGAGCCCATAACGGGTGACAGACTGGGAGATGGGAGCCCAAAGGAAATCCAGATTGCGGAGGACTTAGCGGGGTTAGCATGTAGAAAACTGGACTCAAACCAGGAGGCAACGGAGGAAAGACAGCGGTTGAGTGGGCCAAGTTCCGGGGAGGAGGAAGAAGTGTAGTGAACTAGAAGGATGTCATCGGCATATATGTAAAAGGAGATAGCGGACTGTTGAATAAGCAGGGCTAAAGGAGCAAGGAAAACATTGAAAAGTAGGGGGGCGAGAATAGAACCCTGGGGAACGCCACAGATTGAGGGGGACGGGGGAGAGACGGAGGTACCAGAATGGACCGAGAAGGTACAGCAAGACAGAAAGGAACGATGTTTGATATTGATGTTTGTGATCATTTTTTCTAGGTGTTCAGAGAGGATGGTCGAGAAGGAGTCCCAGGTGTTATCAGAGGTTATGTGGTTATGAGCTGGTTGAGGAGTTGTATGGACTTGGTTGCTCTGTGGACGTGATACATTTGGAAGTGATCTGTCATGGCTTGTGCGGTGAGGTCTGTAACCTGTTGTTTAGGTGCAGGTTCTTTTACAAGGTTTTTAACCAAGTCAAATGGTTCTCTGGGATGATATAAAGATTTTTGAATCAAATTGGTATAGAACTCCTTCTTGGCCCTGTGTTGTGGTTGCTTGGTATTCTTGTAATTTGGTAATGTAGTTGTTAAGGTTGGTGGTTGAATTGTTGCATCTCCATTTCCTCTCCAGCGCTCTAAGGTAACATTAAATGCTTTTGAGTTGTGTGGAGTACTAAGTGGCTGAGTTTCGGTTGCGTTTGCTAGCTGGGGAGTGCTGGTATCTCCAGGAACAAGCAGGAAAGCGTAGTTACTCACCTGTAACAGGTGTTCTCCAGGAGCAGCAGGAATCAGTCCTCATATATGGGTGACGTCGGCGCCGACGGAGCCCTCGCGGAGCAATTTTCCCCAGCTTTCACAGAAAGCCTTTGGGAATTGCAGCGCGCATGCGCGGTCGCCTTCCCGCCCAAGGGTGCCATCTTAGCCAGTCTGATGACATAGCTAAAAGACAGCATAAAAATTTGCAAAAAAACTTAAGCAGATGATTGCAACTCCACGGGGAGGAGGGAGGGTTGTGAGGACTGATTCCTGCTGCTCCTGGAGAACACCTGTTACAGGTGAGTAACTACGCTTTCTCCAGGACCAAGCAGGAAGTCAGTCCTCACATATGGGACTCCCAAGCTTAAGGCTACCGGAGACCCTAAGCACAAAAATGAGCTCCCTCTAGCTCGGCAGTACAGAAGGATGGAATCTTCGCTGAATTATTACCCACCGGTAGCCCCCATCCGGGATGGAGGGTAGGAGTTGCTCAAACCTCGAAGAGATTTCGGAGGACTGCCTGTCCGAAAGCACTGTCCCTGCGGGACTCCCTCTCGAGACAGTAATGGATCGCAAAAGTCTGGCTCGAAGACCAAGTAGCGGCCCGGCAGATGTCTGCCAGCGGAACAGAGCGGAGGTAAGCCACTGACGTAGCCTTCGCCCGAACACAATGAGCCGTGACTCGACTTTCTAAGGAGAGTCCGGCTGCCCCATAAGCCCAAGCGATACAGTCAGCAACCCAGATGGACAGGGTACGCTTGGAGACCGGGAGCCCCAATTTATTGGGGTCAAAAGACACAAAAAGCTGAGCAGCTTTACGGTGCTCCCGCGTACGGTCAAGGTAGAAGTTCAATGCCCTTCTACAGTCCGGGGTATGCAGGACTCGTTCAGCTCGGCTGGAGTGAGGCCTGGGAAAGAAGGTTGGAAGTACCACCTCCTGATTGATGTGAAAAGGGGAGACAACTTTTGGAAGAAATTTCGGGTGAGTCCGTAGGACTACCCTATTTTTATAGAACCGAGTGAAGGGAGGATCAGACACGAGGGCCTGCAATTCACTTACGCGTCTAGCGGAAGTGAGGGCTATCAGGAATAAGGTTTTCCACGAAAGAAAACGCAGAGAACAGGTAGCCATCGGTTCAAAAGGCGGACAGGTGATCCGCTGTAAAACCACATTCAGATCCCAGTCAGGTGCTGGCGGGCGCAGAGGTGGTTTTAGTAGAAGGAGACCTCGGAAAAACCGTGCTACAAGAGGGTCGCTGGAAAGAGGTCTGCCGTCCACCGGCACATGGTGTGAGGAAAGAGCACTGAGGTGAACTTTGACGGAGTTGGACTTAAGTCCCATGTTAGAGAGGTAGAGCAGGTACTGCAAGATCACCGACACCGAGCAGGAGAAGGGATCCTGAGACTGCTGTACACACCAAACGGAAAAGCGACGCCATTTAAGGGAGTAGCATTTGCGGGTAGAAGGTCGCCGAGAAGCTAGGACGACCTCTTCCACCTCCGCGGGCAGAAGAAGGGGAGCAAGGACTACCCTTTCAGCCGCCAGGCCATTAGATTGAGAGATCTGAGGTTGGGGTGTAGCAGAGACCCGTGATCCTGTGTTAGGAGATCCGGTTGAAACCCCAGAGGGAACGGATCCTCTACCGCTAATTGCAACAGGAGTGGGAACCACGGCTGTCTGGGCCAGCGAGGAGCCACCAGGATCATGGACGCTTTGTCCCGGAGAACCTTGAACAGAGTTCGGGAGACCAGCGGGATGGGAGGAAAAGCATAGAGAAGGTTTTCCGACCAGGAGAGCAGAAATGCATCTGCCGCTACCCGAAGGGGATGTGGCTGACGCGAGCAGAAGCGAGGAAGTTGCCGGTTGAGAGGACTGGCAAAGAGATCCATCGTCGGGAGGCCCCACTTCAGAAAGAGTTTCTGGACTACCAAGGGATCCAGACGCCACTCGTGCGGCTGGAGTATCCTGCTGAGTTTGTCCGCCAGGCAATTCTCCTGGCCTGGGAGATAAACTGCTTTGAGAAGAATGCCGTGACTGACGGCCCAAGAGCAGAGCTTTTGAGCTTCCCGGCAGAGAAGGAAGGAGCCCGTGCCGCCCTGCTTGTTCACGTAGAACATGGCAACTTGATTGTCCGTCTGGACAAGGACGGACTGGTGAGAAGTCAGGTGGGAGAAAGCCTTGAGCGCCAGACGAATAGCTCTGAGCTCCAGGAAGTTGATCTGTTGAGCAGATTCCCACGCGGTCCAGAGACCTTGAGTACATGCCCCCTGGCAATGAGCTCCCCAGCCCAGGAGGGAAGCATCGGTCGTCAGCACTTGAGTCGGCTGAGGCGACTGAAAAGGCATTCCGAGCACCAGGTTCGGCCGATGAAGCCACCACTGTAGGGAAGAGGCCAGCGGTCTGGAGAGGCGAACTAAGTCGGCTAGCCTGCCGGTGGCTTGTTGCCACTGCTTGCGAAGGCACCATTGAGCCGGCCGCATATTCAGGCGAGCATTGGGGGTCACGTGGACGGTGGAAGCCATATGGCCGAGTAGTCTCAGGAAGCGCCTGGCGGAGACCAGGGACTGGCTGCGAAAACGGCCGGCTAGGTCCATGAGCCGTTGAGCCCTGTCGAGAGGCAGGAAAGCTCGAGCCTGAGTGCAGTCTTGCGCCGATGAACTCGAGATCCTGTGAGGGGAGCAAAGTGGACTTTGCGAAGTTTATGACAAAGCCCAAGTACTGCAGAAGAGTCACCGTGCGGTGTGTGGCATTGGTGACTGCCGGAGGGGACGATGCTCTGATGAGCCAGTCGTCGAGGTACGGAAAAACATAGAGGCCGTGAAGCCTGAGATAGGCCGCGACCACCGGGAGACATTTTGTGAAGACTCGCGGTGCGGAGGACAGGCCAAAGGGCAGTACTCTGTACTGGTAGTGATTTCCGGCCACCACAAACCTTAGGTATTGGCGGTGGCTTGGGTGGATGAGGATGTGCGTGTAGGCATCCTTTAGATCCAAGGAGCATAGCCAATCTCCCTGCTGGAGGTAGGGCAGAAGGATTCCAAGGGTAAGCATCTTGAACTTTTCCCGCACAAGGAACTTGTTGAGGTTGCGCAAGTCCCGGATGGGCCTTAGGCCTCCTGTCCTTTTTGGTATTAGGAAATACCTGGAATAAAAGCCTTGACCTCTCAGGTGGTGGGGCACCGGTTCCACAGCCTGGTCCTGAAGAAGACTTGCTAACTCCTGAATGAGTAAGTCCCTGTGCAGAGGGAGTCGCGGAGGTTCTCCCGGAAAATAAGAGGGAGGGACCTGATGGAAGTGGAGAAGATATCCTTCTCGCACGACTTGAAGCACCCAGGCATCTGAAGTGATGTTGGACCACCTGTGGGCGAAGTGAACCAGCCGGCCTCCGGTGCTGGGAGGGACCAGCTGAGGGGGAGAGGCTATGCTGAGGAAGTCAAAAACCCCCACCCTGCTGAGCAGGGGCTAGTGGTGCAGGCTTGGGGGCTTGCTGCCTACGGGACCCGTTACCCCGTCCCTTGGCCTGCTGACCCTGTTGGGGAGCTGGAGGGGCCTGATATTGGGGGTAGTGTTTGTAGGCAGCCGCCTTTCTCGGGTAAAAGGACTTTTTTCCCGAGCCCTTCTTTTTCTGGGAAGGGGCGGAGGTCTTCCTAGAAAGCCTGGTCCTGGTGAGAGTCTCCGTCTCGATTTGTGCAGCCTTTTCAGCCATGGGCTTGCCAAAGAGGTTCTCACCTCTGCAGGGGACATCGACCAACTTGTCCTGCACCCAAGGCTCAAGGTCAGATGACTGAAGCCAAGCCTGTCGGCGGGCACCGATGCCGGCTGCGGCCACACGAGCCGATGCTTCAAAGCCATCATAGGCTGCTCGGGACATGAATTTGGAGCATTCCCGAATACCAGATGTTAAGGCTAGGAACCTCCGCAAAGGTTCCTCGGACAGTCCAGCAGAGAATCCGGCTAGCTCTTTAGCCAGGTCTCGGAGATACATGCCCATGTATAGCTGGTAGGTCTGGACACGACAAGCCAGCATAGAGCCCTGGAAACACTTCTTACCAAGGCCATCCAGGTTACGGGCCTCCCTGCGAGGGGGCACCGAGGAGTGCATTTTCTGGCTCTTCAGCCTATGCATGGCCGATTCCACTACCATGGAATGGTGTGGTAGCTGTGCTTTTTGGAAGCCAGGACTCTTACGGACTCCATAGATGGAATCAACCCGCTTGCTCAATACCGGCGACGAGGCCGGACTCTCCCACATGCGGAAGAGTAGTCGTTCCAGCATGGGAGGCACCGGTACAGTAAAGTGCTCCCGGGCGGGAGAGTCGTACTGAAGGGCGTCGAGCTCTTCGATCTCGAGGCTCCTCCTCGGGATCCGCCGGGAAGGCCAAAGCCTTAGCCATATCCCTGACGAAGTCCGAGAACCGGGCATCCTCCGGAGGGGACTGTTTCCGAGGTTCGGACTCAGGTGAGTCCGAGGGGACACACCGAGTCCGAAAGGAATCAGGTGACTCCTCCTCTTCAGACTCCCAGACCGACTCCGAGGAGGAATCAGTGGGGTCGGCTCGGGCAGGCGGAGGCGTCGGCCGCCCCGACGCCAAGGGAGTCGGCGGCGACGACCTCGGTCCCGAACGGGAGGCCGAGGGTGACCTCGACCGAGGATCGACTCGAGTTCGCATGGACTCGAGGATCGGCTCGGTCTCCGGGGTCGACTTAGACGTCGACGTCCCGGCGGTCGGGGCAGCGGCGCCAGCGAGGCTAGCGATCAGTGCCCGCTGCTGGTCCATGAAGGCAGATAGTCTGCTCTCCAAGGCCGTCAACCTGAGTCCGACCTCAGGTGACCCAGCAGTCCCCGACTCGGGCCCCGACGGCGTCGGGCCCGACGTCGGACCTCTCGGAGGCGAGTCCAGAAGGACCACAGGACTTACCCGAGCAGGCAACTCCGACTCCAGGCGAGGTCACTTCGGGAGGTGCTCCTTCTCCAAAGACCCGGGACGGCTGTCGGGGCTATGCGACCTGGCCCTTGCGGAGCCAGGAGCGTCCACCGACGCCGCCCTCGCGGGTTTTGTCTTCCGTCGATGGTCTCCGGAGGGAGAACCCCTGTCGGAGGAGCTTCGGCGATGTTCAGAGCTGGAGCCTCTGGATGCCGAGGCCTCCGACGAGGTCCGGGTACGGCTGGGGTCAGCGAAGATTCTATCCCGCTGATGCCGCCGACTCCTCAACGCTTTGGAGGACATTTTGCCACAGGCTCCACAGATCATTTCTTCATGATCCGGGCCCAGGCAGCGGAGGCAATTATCGTGTGTGTCAGTGAGTGACATATTTCTGTCACACTGACCACACCGCTTGAAACCACTGGCAGCCATCGGGGGAAAAAGGGCCCCTGCAAGGTCAAAGGACCGGGCTGCCAGTGAAAAAACGAAAACGAAACTGACCAAAATCAGAAAAACCGAAAAATAAGGGAAGGACTCGCAACGGCGCCGCGAGTCCGGGCAGGAAAACGACCGGCGTCGAACCGAATTGAAAAACGAGTAAAACTCACGAAAATCAACTTTTTTAGCGGGGACACGACGGGTACGTCTGTAGGGCTCTGCGGAAAAAAGAAGACTGGCTAAGATGGCACCCTTGGGCGGGAAGGCGACCGCGCATGCGCGCTGCAATTCCCAAAGGCTTTCTGTGAAAGCTGGGGAAAATTGCTCCGCGAGGGCTCCCTCGGCGCCGACGTCACCCATATGTGAGGACTGACTTCCTGCTTGGTCCTGGAGAATGTAGTCTTCACATATGGGTATTGTTGGTACTGACGGAGCCTGTGCGGGAACGCTCCCCAGCGTCCAATAGGAAAGCTTTTGGGAGCATCCCATAACGCCTACGTGCTGCCTTCCCGCCTTTCCCAACTATCCCTCTCCAGTTCTTCGTTTTCCGCGGAGCCGACAGGTCGCACATCCTGTCACCGCAGAAAAAGAGTAGTTACTCACCTGTAACAGGTGTTCTCCAGGAGCAGCAGGAATCAGTCCTCACATATGGGTGTCATCGATGCCGATGAAGCCCCAGCGGAGCATTTCCCCAGCTTTCTATGAAAGCCTTTGGGAATGCAGGCACGCATGCACGGTTCCCTTCCCGCCTAAAGGTGCCATCTTACCTCAGTCAAATGACATAGCTAAGAACAGCACACAAAAAAATGTAAAAACAAACCATCTACAACTACAACTCCCAGGGGAGGAGGGAGGGTTGTGAGGACTGATTCCTGCTGCTCCTGGAGAACACCTGTTACAGGTAACTACTCTTTCTCCAGGACCAAGCAGGAAGTCAGTCCTCACATATGGGTGACTCCCTAGCTTTGGGCTACTGAGGAACCCAGGCTGAACAAGAGAACTCCCTCTAGTCTCAGCAGCAAAGAAAGGCTTTTCACTGACACACCCTCCCACCGGTAGCCCAACAGAGGGCAGGAGTTGCCTAAACCTCAAAGAGATTCCGGAGTACTGCTTGGCCAAAAGCACTGTCCCTATGGGACTCCCTCTCCAGACAGTAATGGCCCGCAAAAGTCTGGCTTGAGGACCAAGTTACAGCCCTACAGATGTCTACCAAAGGCACAGAGCAGAGATGAGCCACCGAAGCAGCCATTGCCCTGACACGGTGGGCCGTGACCCGACCCTGCAAAGGAAGGTCAGCTGCCTTGTAAGCCCAGGTGATACAGTCAGCCACCCAGATGGACAAGGTACGCTTGGACACAGCCAACCCCAACTTATTAGGGTCAAAAGAGACGAAGAGCTGAGTAGCCCTTCTATGCCCCTGCGTACGGTCAAGGTAGAAGGATAAGGCCCTCCTGCAGTCCAGGGTATGCAGGACTTATACAGCCTGGCTTGCATGAGGCCTAGGAAAGAATGTTGGAAGAACCACCTCCAGGTTAAGGTGGAAGGAGGAGACAACTTTTGGGAGGAACTTTGGATGAGTCCTAAGGACTACCCTGTTCCCATAAAAGCGAGTGTAAGGCCTATCACAGACTAGGGCCAGCAGCTCACTCACTCGCCTAGCCGAGGTAAGGGCTATCAAGAAAAGTGTCTTCCAGGAGAGGAAGCGTAAAGGGCAAGTAGCCATCGGCTCAAAAGGTGGGCGAGTCAGTTGCTGCAAGACCACATTCAGCTCCCACTCAGGAGCAGGACGACGGATTGGAGGCTTGAGCAAAAGCAAGCCCCTGAGAAAGCGGGACAATAATGGGTGAACCGACAGAGAATGTCCTTCCACCAGTGAGTGGTGAGCTGCTAGAGCTGACAGGTGAACCCGAACAGAATTTGACTTAAGTCCCTGATTGGACAAGTGCAGTAAGTACTGAAGCACCACTGGTATAGTACAGGAGAAAGGATCTTCTGTACGTAGCTGACACCACACAGAAAACCCTTTCCATTTGAGAGCATAGGTTTTCCTAGTGGACTGTTTCCTAGAGGCTAGGACAACCTCCTCAACCTCCTGAGGTACGACCCAGGGAGCCATAACTACCCTTGCAGCCTCCAGGCCATCAAAATGAGAGCTTTGAGATTGGGTGCAGAAGGGAACCCTGTTCCTGAGAGAGAAGGTCGGGTTGCAACCCCAGAGGCAGTGGGGGATCCATCGCCAGCTGAAGCAAAAGTGGGAACCAAGGCTGTCTCGGCCACCTGGGAGCCACCAGCAGGACCGAAGCCTTGTCCCGAAGAATCTTGAACAGAGTTCGGACCACCAAGGGCGTGGAAGGAAACGCATACAGGAGGCCCTGAGACCAAGGAATCAGAAAAGCATCTGGTGCTACACGCAGAGGATGCGGCTGTCTGGAGCAGAACCGAGGCAGCTGTTTGCTCAGTGGGCTGGCAAACAGATCTATCAAAGGAAGACCCCATTTCAGGAAAATCTTCTGAACTACCAAAGGATGCAGCTGCCACTCGTGGGGCTGCAGAATTCTGCTCAACCTGTCGGCCAGGTAGTTTTCCTGGCCTGGAAGGTACACAGCCTTGAGGAGAATGTTGTGCTTGAGGGCAAATGAGCAAAGGTCCTGTGCCTCCTGACAAAGGAACCTGGACCCAGTCCCGCCTTGCTTGTTCACATAAAACATGACTACCTGGTTGTCTGTCTGAACCAGGACAGATTGATGAGCCAGGGCAGGAGAGAAAGCTTTGAGTGCTAATCGAATAGCCCTGAGTTCTAGGAGATTGATCTGCTGTGCGGCTTCCCAGGGAGAACACAGGCCCTGGGTGCACTTGTTCAGACAATGAGCCCCCCAGCCCTGCAGGGAGGCGTCTGTGATCAGTACCACTGTGTACCCAGGAATTTGAAAAGGCACCCCTTTCAATAGATTGGGTGGGTGTAGCCACCAGTTGAGGGAGTCCAGAAAGGGTCTGGACACCCTTATCTTGTCTCTGAGGCTGCCTGTGGCCTGTGACCAATGACTCCGAAGACACCACTGTGCAGGCCGCATATGGAGCCTGGCATTGGTGGTTACATGAACTGTCGAAGCCATGTGGCCAAGCAGCCTTAGGCAGAGTCTGGCGGAGACCACTGATCCGCTGAGAAACTGTTTTGCTAAGTCCATCAGTCTTTGGGCTCTGTCTTCTGACAAGAATGCCTTTGCCAGGATAGAGTCCAACCTTGCCCCTATGAACTCCAAGTTCTGGGAGGGGAGCAAAGTGGACTTTGCGAAGTTTATTACAAACCCCAAGCCTTGAAGAAGAGCAATAGTTCTGAGGGTGGCCTGTCGGGCCTCCTGGCACGACGGACCCCTGATGAGCCAGTCGTCTAGATAGGGAAAGACAAAGATGCCTTGATTTCTCAGGTAGGCCGCCACCACTGCCAGGCATTTGGTAAAGACTCTGGGAGCGGAGGTTAGGCCAAAAGGCAGTACTCTGTAATGATAATGGTTTCCTCCCACAATGAACCTGAGGTACTTTCTGTGGTCTGGATGAATGAGGATGTGAGTGTACGCATCCTTTAGATCTAAGGAGCATAGCCAATCTCCCTGCTGGAGGTAGGGTAGAAGTGTTCCAAGAGTAAGCATCTTGAACTTTTCTTTCTCTAGGAACTTGAGGTTCCTCAGATCCAGAATAGGTCGAAGGCCACCAGTTCCTTTTGGGTACCAGGTAATACCTGGAGTAGAACCCCTGACCTTGCAAGTGGGGAAGCACAGGCTCCAACGCCCTGTCCACCAACAGACCTTGGAGATCCTGGAGGAGAAGATCTGTGTGCAGGGGAGGCCTTGGAGGATCCCCTGGAAAGTAGGGCGGAGGCAGTTGGTGAAAATGTAGGGCATAGCACCTGTGGACTATGTTCAACACCAACTGTCCCCAGTTATGTGGGGCCACTGGTGGGCAAAGAGGGCGAGGCGACCTCCTGTGCAGGGCTGGGAGAGCAGGGAATGAGAGGCTAAGCTCAATGAGTCAAAACCCCCACCCTGCTGAGGGGCCGGAGGCTTGGGGGTCCTCTGCCTACGGGGACAATTACCCTGAACCTTGGCTTGCTGACCCTGGGGTGCAGCTTGGGCAACCTGATACTGAGGGCACTGTTTGTAGGCAGTGCCCTTCCTCGGGTAAAAGGGCTTCTAACCCGAGGCCGCCTTCTTGTGAGAAGGGGCAGAGGTCTTTCGAGACAGCCTTGTCCTTGTAAGGTGCTCAGTCTCGAGCTGTGCGGCCTTCTCAGCCATGGGCTTGCCAAAAAGGTTCTCACCTCGGCAAGGGACATCGACCAACTTGTCCTGAACCCGATGACTGCAGCCATGCCTGGCGTCGAGCCACGATGCCGGCTGCCGCAACTCGGACCGAAGCCATCGTAGGCGGCGCGGGACATAAACTTCGAGCAGTCCCGAATCCCCGAGGACAAGGACTTGAATCTCTGCAAGGGCTCGAACCCAGCCAGCTCCTTGGCCAGGTCTCGCAAGTACATGCCCCTGTACAGCTGGTAAGACCCCTGGAAGCACTTTCTTCCAACACCATCGAGGTTCCGGGCCTCCCTGCCGGGGGGCACCGCAGAGTGCATCTTCTGACTTTTCAGGCGATGCATGGCAGATTCCTCCACCATGGAATGGTGTGGCAGCTGCGCCTTTTGAAAGCCAGGGCTCTTCCGGAGTCGATAAATAGAATCGACCCGCTTGATTAAAACCGGCGCCAAGGCCGGTGCCTCCCACATCCGGAAGAGGAGCCGTTCCAGCATCGGAGGAACCGGGACAGTAAAGGCCTCGTTCGGAGAAGAGTCGTACTGCAGGGCCACGAGCTCTTCGGCTCGAGGCTCCTCTTCAGGGTCCGCCGGGATAGCCAACGCGGTGGCCATATCCCGGACAAACTCCGAGAACCGGGTAGTCTCCGGAGGGGATCTACTCCAGGGCTCAGACTGCGGTGAATCTGACGGGACGCACCGAGTCTTGAATGTGTCGGGGGACTCCTCATCCTCCGTCTCCCAGGCGGACTCGTCCGACGAGGAGTCAGGATCCGAACGGGAGATCAAGGGAGACCGCGACCGAGGTCGACCTCGAGCAACCATGGACTCGAGTATCAGCTCGGTCTCCGAGGTCGACTTCGAAGTCGATGTCCCGGTGGCGGGGCAGATGCGCCAGACAGGCTGGCCATCAGTGCCCGCTGCTGCTCCATGAAGGCAGACAGTCTGCACTCCAAGGCTGTCATCCTGAGACTCAGCTCGGGAGACGCAGCAGCCACCGACTTGGGCCATGGCGGCGCCAGGCCCGACGTCGGCGCCCTGGGAAGAGAGTCCTCAAGGACCACAGGGCTTACAT
This sequence comes from Ichthyophis bannanicus, assembly GCA_033557465.1. Lineage (NCBI taxonomy): Eukaryota > Metazoa > Chordata > Amphibia > Gymnophiona > Ichthyophiidae > Ichthyophis > Ichthyophis bannanicus. Next base: position 875,391,333 of record CM066035.1, on the reverse strand, counting down.
ATCCAGCAGACTCCAGCTCCACGCGAGGAACTTGGGCAGGCTTCTCTTTTTCCACGGGCGGGGGGCGACGGTCGGGGGTCTTAGACCTGGCCCTCGAGGAGCCAGGGACCTCCTCCGACGACGTCCTCACGAGCCGCTTCTTCCTCTTGCGTTCCCGGTCGGGGGACCCCCTGTCCAAGGAGCCACGATGGTGCTCGGGATCCGAATCCCGAGATGTCGAGGCCTCAGACAAGGTCCGGGCCTGGCCGGAGGCTGAGTCCGAGAAAAGCCTTTCTTTGTGCTGCTGGCGGCTTCGAAGTGCCTTGGAAGACATCTTTAAAACCGCTGGAAGCCATCGGGGAAAAAAGGAGTCCCCACGAGGTCAAAGGACCGGCCTTCCAGGGAAAAGCAAAAAAAGGGAGCAAACGCCAGCCATGAAGGACAAAAACCAAAAAAGAAGAATCGGGCTCGATACCGGTGTACCGAACCCGGCGGGAATTGAACCGGCGTCGAACCGGGAAGAAAAAATAGTGAGAATCGCCGAAAAAATCACACTTTTATCCAGGATGACAGGACGCACGTCCGGTGGGCTTCTCGGAAAAAGAGAGACTGAGGCAAGATGGCACCTTTAGGCAGGAAGGGAACAGCGCATGCTTGCCTGCATTCCCAAAGGCTTTCATAGAAAGCTGGGGAAATGCTCCGCAGGGGCTTCATCGGCATCGATGACACCCATATGTGAGGACTGACTTCCTGCTTGGTCCTGGAGAAAAATCCCTTCTATTCTTCTTTTTTCTGGTCGCATCTGCCTTCTCTCGACGCTACACCAGTACCGCCGGTGGTTCTTCTTTCTTTTCTTTAAAAAAAAAAAAAAACAAAACTTTCTTCTGGAGTCTTTCCAGTAATTTTCTTTCAGGTGCCACGCGTCATTTTGGGCAGTAGGCCCAACTTTTCCTTCAGAACGGAAAAACCCGCTTAGGGTTTTAAAAAGTGTTCTAAGTGTGGCGGTACCATCTCCGTCATCGACACCCATGAGTGGTGCCTCAAATGTTTAGGTCCTGACCACTCTATTTCAGAGTGTGTTGCCTGTGGGATGATGTCGAAAAGGGGCCGGCAGAACCGAGCTGCTAAGCTTAGCATCCTTTTTCCCTCCGATGCAGCCTCCATGGCATCGATGTCTTCCAGGGCTTCATCTTCCTCCCATGGATCTCAGGTAACTAAACATAAATCTAGCTGGTCCTCAAAGGTAGATCTCCATCTAGACATTGAGATGCCTCTGGCATTGCCCTTGAGGGACTTTCACCAGCAAAACTGACCTGGAAGGAGGCTTCAGCTTCCAAAGCACTAACGGGGCTCCAGGATATACTCGAGGCTTTAACCTCGGCAGAACTACTGGTGCCATGCTCTGGGGTACCGGCTGCTTCTTCCAGTACCGATACCCAAGCATCGGCAGCATTGACAGACCAGAGATTCTTGGCTATTGAACGCTGTCTGGCGGCTCTTCTCACAGCCTCGATGCCCTTGAAACCGCTTCAGACAATTCAACCGGTGCCGGCACCGACTGCATCGACATCGGCAGGTATTCTACCGGGACCGAGTCATGCATATCCATCCGTTATCAACAGGTCGGTAATGGACCACTCCGATGCCGACTTCGATCGGTACCGGTATCGTGCATTGCACGATCACCCGAGCACTTCTTCCTGAGGATTCTTCTTCTCCTCAGCGTAGGATGTCTCCACCAGAGGATATGTCCTTTCAGAATTTTATCCGAGATGTGGCTCGAGGTCTTTCCACCATAGTGGCTCCTGAAAAAGAGCCTAGGGCAAAGGAATTAGAAATCCTGCAATACCCTAAAGCTCCCAAGGAGGCCGCTATCCTTACCTATTCATGAGATCTTGCATGATCTCACGTTAAGAATATGGGAAACACTTCTAACCACATTTCCTCACTCTCGAAGACTCGATACCATGTATCGAGTTCCTCCTTGACCTGGGTTTCAGAAAAATCAGCTACCACACCATTCCATGGTGGTGAAATCAACTATGAGAAGGATCAAGAGTGCAAAAAGGCATGCATCTAATCCTCCAGGACGTGAGTGTAGGACTCTTGACGACTTTGGACGTCGAACCTTCCAGGCTTCCATGCTTTCTGCTAGGATCAGTTCCTATATCTTATACAAGGGCATGTTCCTTAAGGAGGTCACAGGAGATTTAGAGAGCTTATGAACCCTCTCCTTCCTGATGATAAAAGGCAAGATTATCTCGCCCTTGTCAAACATGCTCAGGATGTTTCCAAGTTTGTGAATCGTGCAGCTTTTAACTGCTTTGAGTGCATAAAGCGTAGTTACTCACCTGTAACAGGTGTTCTCCAGGAGCAGCAGGAATCAGTCCTCACTTATGGGTGACGTCGGCGCCGACGGAGCCCTCGCGGAGCAATTTTCCCCAGCTTTCAAAGAAAGCCTTTGGGAATTGCAGCGCGCATGCGCGGTCCTCTTCCCGCCCAAGGGTGCCATCTTAGCCAGTCAGATGACATAGCTAAAAAAGACAGCATAAAAATTTGCAAAAAAAACTTAAGCAGATGATTGCAACTCCAAGGGGAGGAGGGAGGGTTGTGAGGACTGATTCCTGCTGCTCCTGGAGAACACCTGTTACAGGTGAGTAACTACGCTTTCTCCAGGACCAAGCAGGAAGTCAGTCCTCACTTATGGGACTCCCAAGCTTAAGGCTACCGGAGACCCTAAGCACAAAAATGAGCTCCCTCTAGCTCAGCAGCACAGAAGGAAAGAATCTTCGCTGAAGTATTACCCACCGGTAGCCCACATCCGGGATGGAGGGTAGGAGTTGCTCAGACCTCAAAGAGATTACGGAGGATTGCCTGTCCGAAAGCACTGTCCCTGCGGGACTCCCTCTCGAGACAGTAATGGACCGCAAAAGTCTGGCTCGAAGACCAAGTAGCGGCCCGGCAGATGTCCGCCAGCGGAACAGAGCGGAGGTAAGCCACTGACGTGGCCTTTGCCCGAACGCAATGAGCCGTGACTCGACCGTCCAAGGAGAGTCCGGCTGCCCCATAAGCCCAAGAGATACAGTCCGCAACCCAGATGGACAGAGTACGCTTGGAGACCGGGAGCCCCAATTTATTGGGGTCAAAAGACACAAAAAGCTGAGCAGCTTTACGGTGCTCCCGCGTACGGTCAAGGTAGAAGTTCAATGCCCTTCTACAGTGCAGGGTATGGAGGACCGTTTCAGCTCGGCTGGAGTGTGGTCTGGGAAAGAAGGTTGGAAGTACCACCTCCTGATTGATATGAAAAGGGGAGACCACTTTTGGAAGAAATTTTGGGTGAGTCCGTAGGACTACCCTATTTTTGTAGAACCGAGTGTAAGGGGGATCAGACACGAGGGCCTGCAATTCACTTACGCGTCTAGCGGAAGTGAGGGCTATCAAGAACAATGTTTTACAAGAAAGAAAACGGAGAGAACAGGTAGCCATAGGTTCAAAAGGCGGACAGGTGATCCGCTGTAAAACCACATTCAGGTCCCAGTCGGGCGCTGGCGGGCGCAGAGGTGGTTTAAGTAGAAGGAGACCTCGGAGAAACCTCGCTACGAGAGGGTCGCTGGAAAGAGGTCTGCCGTCCACCGGCACATGATGTGCTGAAAGAGCACTGAGGTGAACTTTGACGGAGTTGGACTTAAGTCCCAGATTAGAGAGGTATAGCAAATACTGCAAGATCACCGACACCGGGCAGGAGTAGGGATCCTGAGACTGTTGGGTACACCAAACGGAAAAACGACGCCATTTAAGGGCGTAGCATTTGCGGGTAGAAGGTCGTCGCGAAGCTAAGACGACCTCCTCCACCTCTGTCGGCAGGAGAAGGGGAGCAAGGACTACCCTCTCAGCAGCCAGGCCATTAGGTTGAGAGACCTGAGGTTGGGGTGTAGCAGAGACCCTGATCCTGAGTGAGGAGATCCGGTTGTAACCCCAGAGGGAATGGATCCTCTACCGCTAATTGCAGCAGGAGTGGAAACCACGGCTGTCTGGGCCAGCGAGGGGCCACCAGGATCATGAAGGCTTTGTCTCGGAGAACCTTGAAAAGAGTCCGGGAGACTAGCGGGATGGGAGGGAAAGCGTACAGAAGGCTCCCCGACCATGAGAGTAGGAGAGCGTCCGCCGCAACTCGAAGGGGGTGTGGCTGACGAGAGCAGAAGCGAGGAAGTTGCCGGTTGTGAGGACTGGCAAAGAGATCCATCGTGGGGAGGCCCCACTTTAGAAAGAGCTTCTGAACTACCAAGGGATCCAGGCGCCACTCGTGCGGCTGGAGGATCCTGCTGAGTTTGTCCGCCAGGCAATTTTCTTGGCCTGGGAGATAAACTGCCTTGAGAAGAATGCCGTGACTGACGGCCCAAGAGCAGAGCTTCCTTGCTTCCCGACAGAGAAGGAAGGAGCCCGTGCCCCCCTGCTTGTTCACGTAGAACATGGCAACTTGATTGTCCGTCTGGACAAGGACGGACTGGCGAGAGCTCAGGTGGGAGAAGGCCTTGAGAGCGAAGCGGATCGCTCTGAGCTCCAGGAAGTTGATCTGCTGAGCAGACTCCCACGCGTTCCAGAGACCTTGAGTACATGCCCCTTGGCAATGTGCTCCCCAGCCCAGGAGGGATGCATCTGTCGTTAGCACCCGGGCCGGCTGAGGTGGCTGAAAAGGCATGCCGAGCACTAGGTTCGGCCGATGAAGCCACCACTGAAGAGACGAGGCCAGCGGCTCGGAGACGCGCACTAGGTCCGCTAGGCCGCCTGTGGCCTGTTGCCACTGCTTGCGGAGACACCATTGAGCAGGCCGCATATTCAGGCGGGCATTGGGGGTCACATGGACGGTGGAAGCCATATGGCCGAGTAGTCTCAGGAAGCGCCTGGCGGAGACCAGGGGCTGGCTGCGAAAACGGTCGGCTAGGTCCATGAGCCGTTGAGCCCTGTCGAGCGGTAGGAACGCTCGTGCCTGAGGAGTGTGCAGCCTTGCGCCGATGAACTCGAGATCCTGTGAGGGGAGCAAAGTGGACTTTGCGAAGTTTATAACAAAGCCCAAGTGCTGCAGAAGACTCACCGTGCGGCGTGTGGCGTTGGTGACCTCCGGAGCGGACGCTGCTCTGATGAGCCAGTCGTCGAGGTACGGAAAGACATAGAGGCCGTGAAGCCGGAGATGGGCCGCCACCACCGCGAGGCATTTTGTGAAGACCCGCGGTGCGGAGGACAGGCCAAAGGGCAGTACTCTGTACTGGTAATGATTTCCTGCCACCACAAACCTTAGGTATTGGCGGTGGCTTGGGTGTATGAGGATGTGCGTGTAGGCATCCTTTAGATCCAAGGAGCATAGCCAATCTCCCTGCTGGAGGTAGGGCAGAAGGATTCCAAGGGTAAGCATCTTGAACTTCTCCCGCACAAGGAACTTGTTGAGGTTGCGCAAGTCCAGGATGGGTCTGAGGCCTCCTGTCCGCTTTGGTACTAGAAAGTACCTGGAATAAAAACGACCTCTCAGGTGGTGGGGCACCGGTTCCACCGCCTGCTCCTGGAGAAGACCCGCTAACTCCTGAAGGAGTAGTTCCCTGTGCAGAGGGGGTCGTGGAGGTTCTCCCGGAAAGTAGGAGGGAGGGATCTGGTGGAAGTGGAGAAGATATCCTTCTCTCACGACCTGAAGCACCCAGGCATCTGAGGTGATGCTGGACCACCTGTGGGCAAAGTGAACCAGCCGGCCTCCCGTGCTTGGAGGAACCAGCGGGGGGGGGGAGGCTATGCTTAAGGAGTCAAAAACCCCCACCCTGCTGAGCAGGGGCTGGTGGTGCAGGCTTGGGAGCTTGCTGCCTACGGGACCCGTTACCCCGTCCCTTGGCCTGCTGGCCCTGTTGGGGAGCTGCAGGGGCCTGATAATGGGGGTATTGTTTGTAGGCAGCTGCCTTCCTCGGGTAAAAGGACTTCTTTCCCGAGCCCTTCTTTTTCTGGGAAGGGGCGGAGGTCTTCCTAGAAAGCCTAGTCCTGGTGAGAGTCTCCGTCTCAATTTGTGCAGCCTTTTCAGCCATGGGCTTGCCAAAGAGGTTTTCGCCTCGGCAGGGGACATCGACCAACTTGTCCTGCACCCAGGGCTCAAGGTCAGACGACTGAAGCCAAGCCTGTCGGCGGGCACCGATGCCGGCTGCGGCCACTCGAGCCGATGCTTCAAAGCCATCATAACCTGCTCGGGATATGAATTTTGAGCATTCCCGAATGCCAGTGGACAAGGCCAGGAACCTCCGCAAGGGTTCCTCGGACAAACCAGCGGAGAATCCGGCTAGCTCTTAAGCCAGGTCTCGGAGATACATGCCCATGTATAGCTGGTAGGTCTGGACACGACACGCAAGCATAGAGCCCTGGAAACACTTCTTACCAAGGCCATCCAGGTTACGGGCCTCCCTGCCAGGAGGCACCGAGGAGTGCATCTTCTGGCTCTTAAGACGATGGGGGCAGATAACAGTAGAAAATTGGACTCTGTCTATTGTAAGAGAGGGGTACAAGCTTCATTTCCTCAGCATGCCCCCTCCTACAATGGTAAGACAGTTAAAGTCTCAGACCTCTCTCAACAACCAGTTAGGTCAAGAGGTCACTGTGCTTCTTGCCCAAGGGGCAATAGAAGAGGTACACATTCCTCATCGGGGTACAGGGTTTGACTCCCCCTATTTCCTTATTCCAAAGAAAACAGGAGGACACAGACCCATTTTAGACCTCAGAGAATTGAACAAATTCCTGTTCAAAGAGAAGCTCAAAATGATTTCTCTAGGAACTCTGCTGCCATACCTTCAGAGTCAGGATTGGCTTTGTTCTCTAGATCTCAAGGATGCGTACACTCATGTTCTCATCCATCCAACACATCGAAAGTTCCTTCGCTTTCTATTTCAAGGGAAGCACTACCAATACATGGTTCTTCCTTTTGGCCTGGACTCTGCACCAAGGGTGTTCACAAAATGCATGGCTGTGGTGGCAGCATTTCTCCGCATCCTAGGAATATACGTCTTCCCTTACTTAGACGACTGGCTCATTTGAGCCCCTTCAGAACCAGAAGCCACGGTTGCTCTCTCTCGCACAATGCGCATCCTTCAGTATTTGGGACTTGTCATGAACTTCCCAAAATCCAACCTTGCTCCCCCCTCAGTCCCTGGAGTTTATAGGAGCTCTGCTGGATACCAGACAGACAAGGGCCTACCTTCCATAGTCCCGCTGCCTTCGCATTGTGCAGTTAGCTTCCCAAGCAGTGCTAAAGCCTCACCTCACTGCTCGGGAAATGCTACAGTTGCTAGGCCACATGGCATCCACCGTGCATGTGGTTCCTTAAGCTTGCCTCCATATGAGGGCAGCCCAGTGGACTTTATCCACTCAGTGAACTCAGGCGTCAGGTTGCCTGTCAGACAAAATAGCAAACTCAGATCGCCTTATTTTGTCCCTCCAATGGTGGCAGTCACCCCAGAACCTTTTGGTGGGGTCTCATTTTCAGCAATCCCCACCTCAAGCCACTCTAACAACAGATGCCTCTCAGGTGGGTTGGGGAGCCCACCTGCAAGGCCTTTCTACCCATGGTACCTGGACTCCACAGGAGGCCTATTTACACATCAATTTCCTGGAACTCAGAGCAATCTTCCTTGCTCTTCGAGTATTCCACAGCCAGCTCAGCTACAAGACAGTCCTAGTTCAAACGGACAATCAAGTAGCCATGTTCTATGTGAACAAGCAGGGCGGAACAGGCTTCTATCGCTATGCAACGAAGCTTTACGACTATGAGCCCTCGTCAGAGAGCATCTGATTCATCTCCTTGCGGTATATCTTCCAGGCATTCAAAACTCTTGGGAGGACAGACTCAGTCGAGTTCTGCTTCCACACGAATGGTCACTCCATGCAGACCAGGTGGCCAAAACTTTTCAAATTTGGGGAACCCCAGACATAGACCTCTTTGCAAGTCCACTGAATGCTAAACTTCCCTGGTTCTATTCCAGAATTCCGGCTCAGGGTTGTCAGGCCAGGGATGCTTTCCTCCTCCATTGAGGCCAGGACTTCCTATATGCCTTTCCACCTATTCCCCTAATTCCCAAAACCCTGTTCAAGCTTCAGAGAGACAGAGGTCATATGATTCTCATAGCTCCACAATGGCTACGGTAAATGTGGTACCCTCTGCTCCTACATCTCTCTCAAGCTCTGCCTCTGGAGTTAGGATTTGTTCCAAATCTCCTTTCTCAGGAGGACGGGATGCTGTGGCATCCCAATCCCCAGTCTCTGCATCTCAGGGCCTGGTTGCTGAAAGCCTAGAACTTCACGGTCTTAACCTTTCTCAGCAGGTAAAGGATATCCTTTATGCTTCCAGGAAGCCTTCCACAAGATGCTCTTATGTATTCAAGTGGAAAAGGTTTACCATATGGTGCTCGCAGAAGGGTCCTAACCCTCTTGCGATACCTCTGGAATCATAACTGGAGTATCTACTTCATTTATATCTAATACAGGGCTTTAGACCAATTCAGTGAGAGTTCATTTGAGTGATATTGCAGCTTCTTTCAAGCCTCTAAATGGACAACCTATTTCCTCTCATACTCTTATAGCGAGATTTATGAGAGGCCTTCTTTTAACTAAGCCTCACTTTAAGCCACCACTGGTGGCATGGGACTTAAATCTGGTTCTTGGGCAGCTCATGAAGCTGCCTTTTGAACCATTAGCTACTACCTCCTTGAAATTCCTTTCCTGGAACATCATCTTTCTTATTGCAATCACATCAGCACCTCGCATCAGTGAATTGCAAGCGTTGGTGGCTGATCCTCCTTATACAAGGTTCCATCATGATAAGGTAGTCCTTAGGACTCATCCACACTTTATGCCAAAGGTGGTGTCATCTTTTCATTTAAACCAATCAGTTTACCTTCCTGTATTCTTCCCAAGGCCTCACGCCTCAAATGCAGAAAGGAATCTTCATACTTTGGACTGTAAAAGGGCTTTGGCCTTTTACTTGCAAAGGACACAGCAACATAGAAAGTCCTCTCAACTCTTTGCTGCTTTTGATCCTAGTCATTTGGGACTTCCAGTCTCCAAAAGAACACTGTCCAGCTGGTTTGCACAGTGTATTGCTTTTGCCTATGAGAGTAAGAACCTTCTTCTTGAAGGCCATGTCACAGCTCACAATGTGAGAGCCATGGCAGCCTCTATGGCTCATCTTCACTCTGTGCCTATCGACGACATCTGTCGAGCAGCTACTTGGGCTTTGGTTCATACCTTCACAGCCCATTACTGCTTAGACAAGGACTCCCGCTGGGATGCCTTGTTTGGTCAGGCTGTTCTTCAACACCTATTCCATATTTAATCAACTCCTACCCACCATCCCTGGTAGGATGCCAGAGATCCATGGGGGGAAGTGGAGCCCTTTCACAGGGGCACACAACTTCTTGGGCCTTCTCCCTGGCATCTACAGCTAGGGAGTCCCCATTTGTGAAGATTACAGTCCTGCTTGTTCCTGGAGATAGCATAGTTACTCACCTGTAACAGGGGATCTGCGGGAACAGCAGGAATTTAGTCTTCACAACCCACCCACCTCCCCTAGGAGTTGTATCTCTCTCTCTCTTTCTCTCTTTCCCTCTCTTGTTGTCTCAGCTTTAAACTCAAGTGTAGAGGGACAGTCGGGAAAGGTGGGAAGGCAGCACGTAGGTGCTGTGGGATGCTCCCAAAAGCTTTCCTATTGGACGCTGGGGAGCGTTCCCGCGCAGGCTCTGTCAGTACCAATGATACCCATATGTGATGACTAAATTCCTGCTGTTCCCGGAGATCACCTGTTACAGGTGAGTAACTATGCTTTATTGCTATATGGTTTATAGTTTTGTTCCAGTTGTTGATGAGTGAGTTTAAGTTGTCTGAAGAGTCTTGAAGGTGTGGTAGTATCTTTGTTAGGAATTGTTGCGTTTCTAGATGGTGGAATCTGTGAACAGTGGATTGTGTGTTTGGTTCTTCTTAAGGGCATGTTCTATGCAGGAGGAAGAGAGTGTGCGTCTTGTGGTCTGACCAGGGGATGGTGGCTAAGGTGAAAGGGATGGCGGTTGAAGTTTCTGAGTAGGCGTGGTGGAAGGAATACACAGGTCTGTGACTAAAAAGCTGTTTGATTATTTTTATCTAATTTCCATGTATTTTGGTGTGCTGAAAACAAATAAAATATTGAAAAAACTCCTAGACGTCATGATTTGCCACAACATGCAAAATTGTCTTCAAATTTATCAAATTTTTTCAAATTACTCTTAATTAATTCAAATTACTATTAATTCACATAAGTGCATTTAAGATATAAAATGCCAAAAAAACCTTAAAGGGGTTGTCCGAGTTATGTAAAAAAAAATATAGCACTGTAAAACTGATGGTCAGCAATATATACATAAGCTAAGCAAATTTTAAGTCCGTGCTTCTAATGGTAGAAGGAGTTAATCTTTCCTGAAGAATCCAGTGAGAGGGAGACAGGGCAGATAGCAGCAGCTCCGGTCAGTGCAGGGGGGCGTGGCCAGCACTGTGACGTCTCGTGTATAGACAGAGCAGCTCTCTCCTGTATGCCACACTTGTGCACGAATCAACATCAGGTTCTTGGTTCTAGGCTGTTCACACTTTTTCATCGCAATTCGTGTTAACTCGTCATTCTTCAACTGTTATGGCTCCGCAAAAGTGTATTAATTCGCCAGACAGTTTCTGTTTCATCTGTGGTGAATATACAGTGGTGAAGCAACAGCAGAATATTACAGACTTTGTGAAAAAAGTATACTTTGCATACTTTGAACTAAAAATTGGAGATCAAGATAAAGTCTGGGCGCCTCATAAAGTGTGCAAACGGTGTATTGAGGACCTACGAAACTGGTTCAAGTGTAAGAAAAAAATCTTTCCGTTATGGGATTCCTATGGTATGGCGAGAGCAAAAGAACCATAGTGATGACTGTTACTTTTGTTCATGCGATGTGAAAGGGTTTAATTCCAAATGGAAGCATTCCATTTCATACCCCAGTCTTCACTCGGCAATTCGTCCCATCCCCCATGGCACAGATATACCAGTACCCAAGCCCCCTGCTACCTTGGAAGAGATACCTAGCTCTGATGAAGGTGAAGTCATACCTGAACCAGATGACGAATCAAGTTCTGACTTTGAAGATGATACAAGACCAAAATTGTTTTCTCAGGAGGAGATGAATGATTTGGTAAGAGACTTGAATCTTCCCAAAGATGCCGCTAAGTTACTCGGATCAAGGCTGAAAAGCAGGAATTTATTGTTGCCAGGAGTGTCATCTTCATGGTTCAGATATCGTGAAAAGGAGTTCGTTCCTTACTTCGCCCAGGAAGACAAGTTGGTTTATTGCATCGATGTTGAAGGTCTGATGGATCAATTTAAAATTCAATATGATTCATAGAAATGGCGTCTTTTTATAGATTCTTCAAAAAAGTCTCAAAGCAGTTTTACACCACAATGGATTTTATGCTTCCATACCGGTAGGTCATTCCGTACACTTGAAGGAAACCTACGAGAACTTGGAATTGGTTCTTCGTAAACTTAAATATGAAGACCATGGTTGGCAAGTGTGTGGGGACTTGAAGGTCTTGTGCATGCTGCTCAGGCAACAAGCTGGGTATACCAAATATCCTTGTTTTCTGTGTCTATGGGACAGTCGAGACCGACAAAATCACTGGACCAAGAAGAGTTGGCAGCCGAGGGTGCTAATAGTCGGTGAAAAAAATGTCCTTCGAGAAACTTTGGTACCTTCCCATAAAGTTCTTCTACCACCTCTCCACATAAAATTAGGATTGATGAAACAATTCGTAAAATCACTTCCAAGAGATGAGGAATGCTTCAAATACTTGGTCACCAAGTTTCCAGGCCTGTCGGAGGCAAAATTGAAGGAAGGTGTGTGAAGGAAGGTATGTGAAGAGTGTGAGTGAAGAGTGTGTGTGAAGGAAGGAGGAAGAGAGTGAGTGTCTTGTGGTCTGATCAGGGGATGGTGGCTAAGGTGAAAGGGATGGAGGTTGTAGTCTCTGAGTAAGCGTGGTGGAAGGAATATCAGGTCTAGCGTGTTACCCTTGTTGTGAGTAGGTTGTTTGATGATTTGTGTTTATCCAAGAGCATCCATTGTGTCGAGAAAGGCTTTTACTGTTTTAGGGACAGTGGAAGTGAAGTTAAAATCACCTAGGATCAGTAAGTGGTTGGAGCTGGATTTATTTATTTATTTATTTATTTATATTTTTTATATACCGCGCTATTGAAATCAGTGCGGTTTATATTAAAACTGAACAGTGCAACAATGCATTAATATCACAATGTGCTTACATAGAACAAGGAATACTCAAAAAATGGGATAACAGGGGGAACTATTCACATGGTATCTACAAAGTATTTACATAGAGTTAAATATTCTAGTAATTGAGGACTACGGTAATCATATATAGGTCAGGCGGTAGAATGGATAGAACTAAAGGGGGGGGAGCACCTAACCATTCTCATATTGGGTGTTAAGGCAGTTAAGGTGTGAGGTGAGTGTGAATGATTTATGTTCTTCGGGATTTGTTTCAGAATAGTGAATTAGAAAGAGATGGTGTTTTATTGCCTTTCTGAAGGAGTTGAGGCTGGATATGGATCGAATACCAGCGGGAAGGTCATTCCAGGCTGTCAGAGCATAAATTGAAAAAGCTCTTTTGGTAGTTGCCTTCGTACATCTTGTGGTGAGCTTAGGTACCATTAGCATGTTTGATAGTGTAGATCTTCTGGTTCTGATGTTGGGTGTGTTGTTAAGCAGTTTACTGATTGGTGTGGGAGAATGGTTCTTCAGTGCCTTGAAGGTCATGACCAGTACTTTGTATTGAATTCGGGCTTGTAGTGGTAGCCAGTGTAGATTTTTCATTACTGGAGTTATATGTTCCGATCTTGATGTACCTGTAAGCACCCTAGCAGCTGAGTTCATGGCCAGTCGAAGCGGGCTGAGGGTTGCTTGTGGAAGACCATGGAGGATGGTGTTCGCGAAGTCTAGGTGTGGGATCACTAGGGCTTGAAATATGGTTCGATATTCTGAAAAGTCCAGTAGTGGGCGGAGGTGGCGTAGGGTTCGTATTTTGTGATATATTGCTCTGGTAACAATCTTTATGTGGGTTGTCATATCCAATCGCTGATCTAGGGTGATGCCTAGGTATCGAATGGAGTCTCTTGTCTTAAGTTCAGCGTTTTTAACTTGTAGGTTGGGTGGTGGGGTGAACCTCTGATTCCTTGTGACAAAGAGGACATCAGTCTTGCTATGATTAATCCTCAGGTTTTGAGTGAGAAGCCATTCAGCAACTGTATCAAAGCATCTGATGATAGGGGAGAAGTCGGGTTGTTCGATGGTAAATGGAATGTATAGTAGTATGTCGTCAGCATACAGGAGGCATTCTACATTTAATGAGCGAATCAAGGAGCAGATAGGCTGCATATAAATGTTAAATAATAGGGCAGACAGGGAAGATCCCTGTGGCACTCCTTGCTTCTGTAAGAATGGTTCAGAGGACGCGTTACCTGCTTTTACTTGCTGCCATCTGTTAGTTAGGTATGATTCACACCATTGACGTGTGGTGCCCTGTAATCCTTTTTCTTGAAGGCGTTGTAGTAGTATCTTATGATTCACAGAATCAAATGCAGCAGCAATGTCAAGAAATATAAGGATGAAACCTTGGTGTATGTTGTCGGTTCCTGTGATTAGTTTATCGAATAGGGTAGTTAAGATGGTATCTACCCCATGCGATTCTCTGAATCCATGTTGGGCTGGATCGAGGGGTGCCTCGTCATCGATGTGCTGATGGATCTGTCTCTGTACTATTTTCTCAATGATTTTAGCAAGCAGTGGAATGCTTGATATAGGTCTGTATGATTCAACTTTGGATGTATCAAGTCGACTATTCTTTAGCAGGGGTCTGATTGACGTATGTTTTAAGCTTTGTGGGAAGACACCCCTTGATAATGATTGGTTGGTTATATTGCTTAATGACTGGCTTAGTTCATGTCGAAGTTCCTTTATCCAGCTCGCTGGACAGGGGTCATTAGGAGCCGTGGTGAGATTTATGGATGTGATGGTGTCTTCAATTTCTTTAGCAGATACTGCAGCAAATTTAAGTAGTGGTGTAGGTTTTGGTGTACTGAGTGGATTGGACGTGTTGTAGTTAGATGAAGTCATGTTGGATTGGATCATTTTGGATTGTAGATAGTCCGAGTAATCCTGGGGTTGGGGCATGTGAGGGCTTGCTGGTGATGGGTCCCCTGTTAATGATTTTACAATATTAAATAGGTCGTGTGTTTTGTTCAGTGATCGTTTAAGAATCATTGAGTGATATTGTTTCCTTTTTTCATTTATTTTCTCTCTGTGTAATGCAAGATATGCATTGTAGTTTTGATGGGCTATGGTAGTCTGTTTTTGCGCCATCGTCTTTCTAGTTTACGTAGTTGTAAGAGGGAAGTTCGAAGGTCAGTCGAGTACCAAGGTGCATGCTTGCGTTTTTTGGGTAGTTTGTTGGTGGACGGGATACAGGCTATGGCACTGATACTATTGTTCCAATTCATTACAAGTTCGTCAGGGTCAAGGGTTGATACATCTAGTTGTGGAAGTAGCCTGTCAAGTGCATCCTCTTTGTTGAGAGTGCAGAATCGTGTAGTTGGTGTTCCGGAATCTTGGATGTTAGTCCTGTCCTTGTTATTGGGTAAGCAGGTGCTAGGTATTTGGAATTTTAGGAGATTATGATCGGACCAAGGTACTGGGGATATGGAGGTCAACAGCGGAAGAGAGGTGTTGACTATAGACTGAGGAGCAAAAATAAGGTCGAGGATACCGCCTTTCGTATGTGTTGGGGAGTTCACTAGCTGCTTGTAGTCCAGGTCACATAGTGCTTCAAGGAAGGTTCTTGATTGAGCTTCAGGCAGTGAGGGGAGGTTGAAATCTCCCATTAGCCAGTTGGAAGATCGTGAGTTGTTTGAGCTTCATGCAAGATTGATGATTGTTGGTAGGTCATCAGATGAAGATGTTGGGGCTCTGTATAGTGCATTGATTGTGCAGTGGTTGTTTGATATTGTAACAATGTCGAGGTGTTCTGAGGTGGATGCATCAACTAGTTTAAATTTGAGTTCTGTTTTTGCAAGGATGAGGACCCCGCCTCCTTTTTGTTTAGCTCTGTGGCAAGTATATGGCGAAAATCCTGTTGGGGTCATTTGATTGATGATCGCATTGTCACAGTTTGATAACCAAGTCTCAGTGATAATTAACATGTCCAGGTGCTTGCAGGCTGTTTCTAGGATGACATCAAGGTCATCTGGGCTGGTGTTTGGAGATCTGTACACTAGGAGAAGGGTTGTGTCATCGTTTGTGATAGTTAAGGTATCTAGGCCTCTGCTTGTACTGTTATTGAGGAAGAGGAAGTTGAGGTGTTTCCTTGTTATGATGGTAACCCCTCCACCTCTGAATAGATAATAAGAGGATGATTCATTAGGACATTGCCAGAATCTGGAAACCAGCTCTCAGTAATGCAGAAGATGTCCAGCTGGTTGTCTGTGAAGAGATCAGCGATTATTTGTGTTTTGTTATGTGCTGAGCGGGATTAATGAGGGAACATTTTAGGTGTGAGGGAGTAGTAAGGGGGTGATGTGTCCTTACTGTAGTTGTATGCGGGTAGGGTTTGATGTGTATGAGGCATTCGGTCTGGGCTTGTGTGTGCATGGATAATGATGTTTGATGTTTATTAAAATTTGATATACCGCCCATTCAAGAAGACCAGAGTGGTTTACAATATAAAATCATATAAAAACCATATAAAACAATTAGAAGACAATAGCCAGAAAAAAAAAAAAAGAAAGGAAGTTACAATCTTAAAAAGAAAAGAGGGGGAGGTAAAGAACACAACACAAGAGCAAAGAGAGAGAGGTCACACAAAAGGGGAGGGAAGGTCGAGGGCAAGGGAGAAGAGGTGGGTTTTCAGATTACATTTAAAGGTGGGGTGATGGGGTTCAAGCCGAAGGGAGGGAGGAAGGGAATTCCAAAGAGCAGGGGCTGTGAAAAAGAAAGCAGAGGAGCGGGTGGACTGTAGGTGAGCGGACGAGGGGGAGGGGAGAGTGAGGCGGTTGAGATGAAACAATCGGGGTGTGCGCTGGGGAGTATGATAAGTGAGGAGGTCAGCCAGATATTGTGGAGTGTTGGTGTGGAAGGCTCGATGGACCAGCGTAAGCAGTTTGTAATGGAAACGGAAGGGTAAAGGCAACCAATGGAGATGGGAGAGGAGAGGTGAGACGTGATCACGGATAGAGGAGTAAGTGGCAATACGGGCAGCAGTATATTGAATACGTTGAAGTCTGCGCAGTTGTGATTTAGAAAGACCGAGGAAAAGAGAGTTAGCAAAGTCAACACGGGACATAACCAGGGAAAGAAGTAGTGTAGCAAGTGCAGAGGGAGTAAGAAAAGGGAGAATAGCACAAATTTGGCGTAAGAAAAAGAAGGTGGTTTTGGTGACGTTGGAGATGTGATCATGAAAAGACAGGTGTGAATCAAAAACAACGCCAAGGTAGCGAAAAGAGGAGACCAATGAGATAGGAGAACCTAAGAAAGAAGGAGCGAGGGAGGGAGGAGAACCACCACGGGAGAACCAGATGGCAGTGGTTTTTGTGAGATTAAGATGAAGACAGTTTTGTGATAACCAGTTAGCGACCGTGGAGAGACAGGAATTAAGTAAGGAGAGATCAGGATGAGAAGGAGAGGTGTGGTGAAGAAGAACAATATCATCGGCATAATAGAATGGGTATGTAATGGGGGGGGGGAGAGATGTTAGTGAGGTGGTGTATGTTAGGAGATGGGTCAGGTAGAAAAGTATGAGTAAGGTGGCTGTGGTGTATCTGGGTTGGGTAACTTGTTGGAGGGTAGTTTGAGCAGAATGTAAAGTGGGTGTGGAGTATCCTGTGGTGTGTGTGATGCGACTGAATCGGAAGGGACTATTAGAGGTTGGATGGTGTAGTTATCATTAACAGTGGTTGAGGTGTGTAATGAGGTTTGAGGAAAGAAACTGGTTGTGGTGTTTGGCATGCAGAGAGTTACTGGTGTCAGCAGTCTTTTGCAGGATGTGGTGGGCTTTGATCACTGTGTTAGATGCTTCAGCAATTTCTTTGTCATCTAGAGGCACAGAGTACAAGTGGAGGGCTCATGGTCAGGCCTGGGGCACTGGATGCACCAATAATAGCAGTCCATCAACGAAATGGTGAGAGCACACTGGGTGCATGTTTTAAACCCACTAGCCGATTTGGACATGAACAGGAAGACAGTCGTCACTAAATCAAAAGGCTCAATGTTTCAGTCAACCAGGAAAAAAATGTGGGAAAAAGACCAACATGGAGAAAAATGAAAGAAAAACAAATCAGCATCGATGTGAATCGATGCCCCCGATCACAAGTGGGAAGGCAAAAGAAAAGAACTACTGGATTAAATAAAAAGAACCTACAATGGGAAACAACACAGTAGACCTTTTTCCAACGGCAACAGGACACACATCGACTGGGCTCCGTGGAAAAGAAAGACTGAGATAAAGATGGCTCCGGTGGGCGGGAAGGCAAGCGTGCGTGCTTGCATGATGGAGCTTCCAAAGGCTTCCTATGTACATTGAGAGTGTTCCCATGCGGGCTCCATCAGGGGTCATCACCCATATGTGAGAAAGAGTAGTTACTCACCTGTAACAGTTGTTCTCCAGGAGCAGCAGGAATCAGTCCTCACATATGGGTGACATCGACGTCGATGGAGCCCTTGCGGAGCATTTCCCCAGCTTTCCATGAAAGCCTTTGGGAATGCAGGCACGCATGCGAGGTTCCCTTCCCGCCTAAAGGTGCCATCTTACCTCAGTCAAATGACATAGCTAAGAACAGCACACAAAAAAGTAAAATAAACTATGTACAACTGCAACTCCAAGGGGAGGAGGGAGGGTTGTGAGGATTGATTCCTGCTGCTCCTGTAGAACACCTGTTACAGGTGAGTAACTACACTTTCTCTAGGACCAAGCAGGAAGTCAGTCCTCACATATGGGTGACTCCCTAGCTCTGGGCTACCGAGGAACCCAGGCTGAACAAGAGAACTCCCTCTAATCTCAGCATCAAAGAAAAGCTTTTCACTGACATAACCTCCACCAGTAGCCCAACAGAGGGCAGGAGGGCAGGAGTTGCCTAAACCTCAAAGAGATTCCGGAGTACTGCCTGGCCAAAAACACTGTCCCTACGGGACTCCCTTTCCAGACAGTAATGGGTCGCAAACGTCTTGCTTGAAGACCAAGTAGCAGCCCTGCAGATGTCTACCAATGGTACAGTGAGGAGATGAGCCACTGAGGCAGCCATTGCCCTGACACAATGGGCCGTGACCCGACCCTGCAAAGGAAGGTCAGCCGCCTTATAAGCCCAGGTGATATAGTCAGCCACCCAGATGGACACAGCCAACCCCAAATTATTAGGGTCAAGAGAGACGAAGAGCTGAGTAGCCCCTTGCGTACGGTCAAGGTAGAAGGATAAGGCCCTCCTACAGTCCAGGGTATGCAGAACTGCTTCAGCCTGGCTTGCATGAGGCCTAGGGAAGTATGTTGGAAGAACCACCTCCTGGTTGAGGTGGAAAGAGGAGACAACCTTTGGGAGGAACTTTGGATGAGTCCTGAGGACTACCCTGTTCTTATAGAATCTGGTGTAAGGCCTGTCACAGACCAGAGCTTGAAGCTCACTCACTCGTCTAGCCGAGGGTAGGGCTACTAAGAAAAGTGTCTTCCAGGACAGGAAGCGCAGAGGACAAGTAGCCATTGGCTCAAAGGGTGGGCGAGTCAATTGCTGCAAGACCACATTCAACTCCCACTCAGGAGCATGAGGACGGATTGGAGGCTTGAGCAAGAACAAGCCTCTGAGAAACCAGGACACCAAGGGGTGAACCGACAGAGAATGTCCTTCCATCAGTGAGTGGTGAGCTGCTAGAGCTGAGAGGTGGACCCGAACAGAATTGGACTAAAGGCCCTGATTTGATAAGTGCAGTAAATACTGAAGCACTACTGGTACAGTACAGGAGAAGGGATCCTCTGTACGTAGCTGACACCACACTGAATAACCTTTTCCATTTGAGAGCATAGGTTTTCCTAGTGGACTGTTTCCTAGAGGCTAGGACAACCTCCTTGACTTCCTGAGGTAGGCCCCAGGGAGCTAAAACTACCCTTGCAGCCTCCAGGCCATCAAATTGAGAGCTTTGAGATTGGGGTGCAGAAGGGAACCCTGATCCTGAGAGAGAAGGTCGGGTTGCAACCCCAGAGGCAGTGGGGGATCCACAGCCAGCTGAAGTAGAAGTGGAAACCAAGGCTGTCTCGGCCACCTGGGAGCTACCAGCAGGACCGAGGCCTTGTCCTGAAGAATCTTGAACAGAGTTTGGGCCACCAAGGGCATGGGAAGAAACGCATACAGGAGGCCCTGAGACCATGGGATTCGAAAAGCTTCTGCCGCCAGCCGCAGAGGAAGCGGTTGTATGGAGCAGAACTTTGGCAGCTGTTTGTTCAGTGGACTGGCAAACAGATCTATGGAGGGAAGTCCCCATTTGAGGAAAATCTTCTGAACCACCAAAGGATGGAGCTGCCACTCGTGGGGATGCAGAATCCTGCTCAACCTGTCGGCCAGGTAGTTTTCCTGGCCAGGGAGGTACACAGCCTTGAGGAGCATGTTGTGCTTGAGGGCAAACAAGCAAAGGTCCTGAGCTTCCTGGCAAAGGAGCCTGGACCCAGTTACGCCCTGTTTGTTCAAATAAAACATGGCTACCTGGCTGTCCGTTTGAACTAGGACAGACTGATGAGCCAGGGCTGGAGAGAAAGTCTTGAGGGCCAACCGAATAGCCCTGAGTTCCAGGAGATTGATTTGCTGTGCGGTTTCCCAGGGAGACCACAGGCCCTGGGTGCACTTGCCGAGATAATGAGCTCCCCAGCCCTGCAAGGAGGCATCTGTGGTCAACACCACTCTGAATCCAGGTATCTGAAAGGGCACCCCTTGCAGCAGATTGGGTGGATGTAGCCACCAGCTGAGAGATTTCAGAAATCATCTGGACACCCTTATCCTGTCTCTGAGGCGGCCTGTGGCCTGTGAACACTGAGACCTGTGATAAGGAAGCTTATCATAGCTCAGGTAGGAGCTATAGAAAAGATGATGTGACTCTGAACAAGCAACCTGTCAGTTTTGGTAGAAGTAAGAAAACAGAGTTTTCACATAAAAGACTACCAGTCCCAGAATGCACCAGGTTTCCAGCAGCCATGAGAGAGGCTGAAGTGAGAAAACGTGTGTGCAATCAAGAGAGCTATGAGGTAATCCCTAAGCACTCATCTCAAAGGGCAGGGCCTGATTCAACACAGCTGCGCTGTGTTAGGGAGGAGCACACATTAGGACAGAATAAGAATAGAGCTTATTCTACAGATAACAGCTTCAGAGACAGCTTCAGGAAAAGATACAGCAACGGCTACAAGCACCAACATCACTTGGAGAAACAGAAGCCAAGCCAAGCGGATAGAGAGAGAAGGAAACTCTCTGGAAGGAAAAGAAGGAAGGCTATTGGAAGGTCTGGGAGATTTCAAGGCAGTACCTATACTGGGAGGTATTCCAAATGCCAGCAGAGTCCATTGGACTGGAGTCAGCCAGAGGAATGGAATGGCAGAGATAGGAATCACCAGTGGCTACCTGGGAGAGAGAATACTGCACGTGGAAGGGATTTTCAGACCTATGCCAGAAGGTATGTGAGGAAAGATCCAGTGTCCAGGGATCAAGATTGGAAGGCTGGACATCAGAACTGGATTACATACTGGCCAGGCTATACAGAGAGGAATTATGATAGCAGGAGAGGCTCAGGTATGAACACTGATCCAGACCCTATCTATAATAGAGAATGGCAGCAAGGGAATAAGCATTCTCATGATAATGCCTTATGGAAAGACTCGTCTGTGCCAATGTATGATAGTGACCCTATGCTGATTGATGAAGGGGGAGATACAGCAGATGAAACTATTGATTACATGGACTGTTCTTTATCCAAGTGCTATTGCTAGCTTTCTGTGAGCAAACACATCAGCCATCACAAAGAAACCTAACTTTGTTCTTTATTCTACTGCAAACAGCTCTTAAAGCAGGATTTTGGGTTCACACAGTAGCAGCCAGCCAGCTAAAGGATTTCAGCTGGACAATTGATAGTAATTAAAGCTGCACCTGATTGTGTGTGTGAGCAAGGAAGAATCACTGCAGGATCTGTGTGGAAAATAAGCAGAAGTTAACCTAACAAGCAAAGTTCATTTATTTCTTTGTGCCTTTTTACTTGGTAATTATTTGCTAAGAAAACATTAGCTAATTGCCTGACAAGATGAAGGTTGTTTCCTGATTTGCTTTGTGACTTTATGTTATCCATTTAAACACTGCAAGCAAGTAACCTCATTTATATTGCTAACAAGCATACTTGTGCTGGGTGAATTAAACCCCATCAATAAAAGAAGTATTTTATTGGCCTTACCACTGGTTTCACAACTCAATTATTGTCTTCAGCTGTGTTTGGGAGTGAATGAACTACAATACCCACAATACCTTGCAAGAATCATATGAATATATGCATCGTCAAGATTGTGTAAGTTCTCACCCTAGGCAGCCGTCTGACAGACCGAAGGCACCACTGTGCAGGCCTCATATGGAGCCGGGCAGTGGGGGTCACATGAACTGTCAAAGCCATGTGGCCTAGAAGCCTCAGGCAGAGTCTGGCGGAGACCAGTGACCTGCTGAGAAACTGACTTGCCAGGTTTATCAGTCTGTGGGCTCTGTCTTCAGGCAAGAAGGCCTTTGCCAGCAGAGAGTCCAACCTTGCCCCTATAAACTCCGAGTTTTGGGATGGGAGCAAAGTGGATTTTGCGAAGTTTATGACAAACCCCAGGCTTTGATGAAGAGCAATAGTTCTGAGGGTGGCTTGTCTGGCCTCCTGGCACGTCCGACCCCTGATGAGCCAGTCGTCCAGATAGGGGAAGACAAAGATACCCTGATTTCTCAGGTAGGCCGCCACCACTGCCAGGCATTTGGTAAAGACTCTGGGAGCGGAGGTTAGGCCAAAATGTAGTACTCTGTACTGATAATGGTTTCCTCCCACAATGAAGCTGAGGTATTTTCTGTGGTCTGGATGAATGAGGATGTGAGTGTACGCATCCTTTAGATCTAAGGAGCATAGCCAATCTCCCTGCTGAAGGTAGGGCAGAAGTGTTCCAAGAGTGAGCATCTTGAACTTTTTTTCTCTAGGAACTTGTTGAGGTTCCTCAGATCCAGAATAGGTCGAAGGCCACCAGTTCCTTTTGGGTACCAGGAAATACCTGGAGTAGAACCCCTGACCTTGCAAGTGGGGAGGCACAGGCTCCACCGCCCTGTCTACCAACAGACCTTGGAGATCCTGGAGGAGAAGATCTGTGTGCAGGGGAGGCCTTGGAGGCTCCCCTGGAAAGTATGGAGGAGGCAGTTGTTGGAAGTGTAGTGCATAGCCCTTGTGGACTATTCTTAACACCCAACTGTCGCCAGTGATGAGTGGCCACTGGTGGGCAAACAGAGTGAGGCGACCTCCTGTGCAGGGATGGGAGAGCAGGGACGGAGAGGCTATGCCTAAGGAGTCAAAAAACCCCACCTGCTGAGTGGGAGCAGGGGCCAGAGGCTTGGGGGTCCTCTGCCTACGGGGCCAATTACCCTGCCCCTTGGCTTGCTGACCCTGTGGGGCAGCTGGGGCAGCCTAATATTGTGGGTACTGTTTGTAGGCAGTGCCCTACCTCGGGTAAAAGGACTTTTTACCCGAGCCCTTCTTCTTGTGAGAAGGGGCAGAAGTCTTTCTAGACAGCCTTGTCCATGTGAGGTGCTCGGTCTCGAGTTGTGCGGCCTTCTCGGTCATGGGCTTGCCAAAAAGGTTCTCACATCGGCAAGGGGCATCGACCAACTTGTCCTGAACCCATGGCTCGAGGTCCGATGACTGCAGCCATGTCTGGCGTCGAGCCGCGATGCCGGCAGCCGCAACACAGGCCGAGACCTCGAAGCCATCGTAGGCAGCGCGGGACATAAACTTAGAGCATTCCCGGATCCCCGAGGACAAGGACTTGATCCTCTGCAAGGGTTCACCGGAGAGACCAGCAAAGAACCCGGCCAGCTCCTTGGCCAGGTCTCGCAAGTACATGCCCTTGTACAGCTGGTAAGAATGGACACGGCAAGCAAGCATCCAGCCCTGGAAGCACTTTCTACCAAAACCATCTAGGTTTCGGGCCTCCCTGCCAGGGGGCACCACGGAGTGCATCTTCTGACTTTTCAGGCGATGCATGGCCGATTCCACCACCATGGAATGGTGTGGTAGCTGCGCCTACTGAAAGCCAGGACTCTTCCGGAGTCGAAAGATCGAATTGACCCGCTTGCTTAAAACCGGCGCGAGGCCGGTGCCTCCCACATACGGAAGAAGAACCGTTCCAGCATCGGAGGAACTGGGACAGTAAAGGCCTCCTTCGGAGCAGAGTCGTACTGCAGGGCCTCGAGCTCCTCGGCTCGAGGCTCCTCCTCGGGGTCCGCAGGGATAGCCAACGCAGTGGCCATATCCCGAACGAACTCCGAGAACTGGGTATCCTCTGGAGGGGATCTACTCCGGGGTTCAGATTGCGGTGAGTCCGATGGGACGCACCGAGTCTTGAAGGTGTCGGGGGACTCCTCGTCCTCCGTCTCCCATGCGGACTCGTCCGATGAGGAATCGGGGTCCGACCTTGCGGGGCCTGCGAGCACCCGCCCCGACACCGAAGGCACCGGCGTCGATGCCCTCGGTTCCGAACGGGAGGTCGAGGGAGACCGCGACTGAGGTCGACCTCGAGCCTTTATGGCCTCGAGTATCGGCTCGGTCTCTGGGGACGACTTCGATGTTGATGTCCCAGTGGTCGGGGCAGATGCGCCAGACAGGCTGGCCATCAGTGCCCGCTGCTGTTCTATGAAGGCAGACAGTCTGCTCTCCAAGGCTGTCAACCTGAGACCTAGCTCAGGAGACTCAGCAGCTTCCGACTCGGGCCCCGGCGTCGGCTCCCTGGGAGGAGAGTCCATGAGGACTACAGGGCTTACGTGTCCAGCAGACTCCGGCTCCAGTTGAGGAACTTGGGAAGGCTTCTCCTGTTCCACAGGCCCGGGGCAACGGTCGGGGGTCTGAGACCGAGCTCTCGAGGAACCCGGGACCTCTCCTGACGACGTCCTCACGAGCCGCTTCTTCCTCTTGCGTTTCCGGGCGTTGCCCTGTCCGAGGAGCCACGATGGTGCTCGGGGTCCGATTCCCGAGATGTCGAGGCCTCAGACGACGTCCGGGCCCGGCCGGAGGCCGAGTTAGAAAAAAGCCTTTCCTTTTCGTGCTGACGACTTCGCAGTGCCTTGGAAGACATTTTCCCACATGGTCCACACGTCTTAGGGTCGTGTTCAGGACCGAGGCACCAAAGGCAGCAGTCTTGTGTGTCGGTGACAGACATCAGTTTCTTGCACCAATCACACTTCGTAAAACCGCTGGAAGCCATCGGGGAAAAAAAAGAGTCCCCGCGAGGTCAAAGGACCGGCCTTCCAGGGAAAATGAAAAAAGGGCGCGAACGCCAGCCACTAAGGGCAAAAACCGAAAAAAGAAGATCGGGCTTGATACCGGTGTACCAAACCCGGCGGGAGGGGAACTGGCATCGAACCGGAGAAGAAAAATAGCGAAGTATCGCAAAAAGTCAACAATTTTCCGGGATGACTGGGACTCACGTCCGGTGGGCTTCACGGAAAACGAGAGACTGAGGCAAGATGGCACCTTTAGGCGGGAAGGGAACCGCGCATGCGTGCCTGCATTCCCAAAGGCTTTCATGGAAAGCTGGGGAAATGCTCCGCAAGGGCTCCATCGACGTCGATGTCACCCATATGTGAGGACTGACTTCCTGCTTGGTCCTGGAGAACTTACTTTCTGCTTGTTCACAGAGAACCAGTTGATCCTGGTGTTAAAAAGGTAGAGGGAGAAAGGGTTATTTTATTTGGCACAATTTTATGAAAGTGGTCTGATCCATACCTGCTCATATTTAAGTGAGAAGTATGCTCTAGATCACAGGGACCTTTTTGCAGGTTAAGCATCAACTCCAGATTAAATTATCAATAGGTGGAGCAAGTGGGGAACCCATAGGGTTTGAGCAGTTAATGATGGGACAGAGGCTGCGATATAGGAGGGTGGAGACACGTATATATACCTGGTTGGCAGCAGTACTACCAACAAACTGCCTTAAATGACCAAGTGGGAACGACAGATGGGGAAGGTTATGAGTACAGAGGATTAGTTGAAAATAGCAGTGAATTTCCGCCTCAAAGAAAGTTATCAAGAACGGATATAAAGTATTTCATCAGTGGTACCTCACTCCAGAGAGGTTGCATCAGACCTACACCAACTCATTTGGGTTATGTTGGAAGAACTGTGGAGCAACAGGAAATATGATTCATGTGTGATGGACATGCCTTCATATGTGGAGAC
The DNA here is from genome assembly GCA_033557465.1 of Ichthyophis bannanicus. Taxonomy (NCBI): domain Eukaryota; kingdom Metazoa; phylum Chordata; class Amphibia; order Gymnophiona; family Ichthyophiidae; genus Ichthyophis; species Ichthyophis bannanicus. The sequence continues at coordinate 875,365,795 of CM066035.1, read as the reverse complement.
ACTGGCGGGAGGTGCACAAGTTTATACAGGTGGTTTTGAGAATAAAGAGTTCTGGATGATGACCATTATATTTACCTTCTACTACGCACTCATGATGAGTGGACTCCGAAAGTCAGAGGATGGACAGTATATTGCCTTATAGCAGTGAGGTACGAGATTGGAAGGCTGGGAGAAAGACAGAAGCCCCCCACAGTGTTTTGCTTTTTAGTTAGCCCTTACAAGGTTTAGAAAGAGGGGGGAGGAGTGAAGGGATGTGGCTCTCTGGAGGCACTGTGGAGTGTTGTGATTTGCAATCTTTTTTTATTTTTTTATGATGTAGCCACAGTCTGGTATGTTTGGATGTGTTTAATAGCTTAAATAAAAATTTAAATGGAGAAAGAAAGTTCCAGTTAAATTTCCATGCTGTGAGGAAGAGAGCTCTGAAGATAGGTTGTACCAGCAGACCATGATGATGCATAAGGAGAGAGGTTTAGTGCCTGAGGGGAAAACAGCCATTCCACACTGACAAAGTGGGTGGATGGGGAAACTATCTGTCTGGACCCATTCAGAGGGTGGCTTGCCTGGCCTCCTGGCACATCTGACTCCTGATGAGCCAGTCGTCCAGATAGGGGACGACAAAGATACCCTGATTCCTCAAGTAGGCCGCCACCACTGCCAGGCATTTGGTAAATACCCTGGGGGCAGAGGTGACGCCAAATGGCAGCACTCTGTACTGATAATGGTCTCCTCTCACAATGAACCTGAGGTACTTTCTGTGGTCTGGATGAATGAGGATGTGAGTGTACGCATCCTTTAGATCTAAAGAGCATAGCCAATCTCCCTGCTGGAGGTAGGGCAGAAGTGTTCCAAGAGTAAGCATCTTGAACTTTTCCTTCTGTAAGGAATTGTTGAGATTTCTGAGGTCGAGAATAGGCCTGAGATCCCCTGTTCTCTTTGGTACTAAGAAGTACCTGGAGTAGAAACCGTGACCTTGTAGGTGGGGAGGCACAGGCTCCACCGCCTGGTCTCGTAACAGACCCTGGAGCTCCTGCAGGAGGAGGGCTGTATGGAGAGGAGGCCTTGGAGGCTCCCCTGGAAAATAGGGAGGAGGCAACTGATGAAAATGAAGCAAGTAGCCCTTGTGGACTATGCTTAAGGCCCAGTTGTCCCCTGTAATGAGTGGCCACTGGTGGGCAAACAGGGCTAGGCGACCTCCTGTGCAGGGATGGGACAGCAGAGACGGAGAGGCTATGCCTTGGGAGTCAAAAACCCCCACCCTGCTGAGTGGGAGTGGGAGCAGGAGCCGGAGGCTTGGGGGCCTTCTGCCTACGGGGCCCATGTCCCTGCCCCTTGGCCTGCTGACCCTGTGGAGGAGCGGGGGAGGTCTGGTAAGGTGGGAACTGTTTGTAGGCAGTCGCCTTCCTCGGGTAAAAGGACTTCTTACCCGAGCCCTTCTTCTTGTGTGAAGGAGCAGAAGTCTTTCGAGACAGCCTTGTCCTCGTGAGGTGCTCAGTCTCGAGCTCAGCAGCCTTCTCGGCCATGGGCTTGCCAAAAAGGTTCCCACCTCGGCAAGGGACATCAACCAACTTGTCCTGAACCCATGGCTCGAGGTCCGATGACTGCAGCCATGCCTGGCGTCGAGCCGCGATGCCGGCAGCCGCAACACGGGCCGAGGCCTCAAAGCCATCGTAGGCCGCTTGGGACATGAACTTAGAGCATTCCCAGATCCCCGAAGACAAGGGCTTGAACCTCTGCAAAGGTTCCTCGGAGAGACCAGCAGAGAACCCGGCAAGCTCCTTTGCCAGGTCCCGCAAGTACATGCCCATGTACAGCTGGTAAGACTGGAAACGGCAAGCAAGCATCGAGCCCTGGAAGCACTTTCTACCGAACGCATCCAGGTTCCGGGCCTCCCTGCCAGGGGGCATCGCGGAGTGCATCTTCTGACTTTTCGGACAATGCATGGCCGATTCCACCACTATGGAATGGTGCGGTAGCTGCGCCTTTTGAAACCCAGGGCTCTTACGGAGTCGATAAATGGAATCGACCCGCTTGATCAGAACCAGCGCCGAGGCCGGTGCCTCCCACATCCGGAAGAGGAGCCGTTCCAGCATCGGAGGAACCGGCACAGTAAAGACCTCCTTCGGAGGAGAGTCATACTGGAGGGCCTCGAGCTCTTCGGCTCAAGGCTCCTCCTCGGGATCCGCCGGGATCGCCAAAGCAGTGGCCATATCCCGCACGAACTCCGAGAACCGGGTATCCTCTGGAGGGGACCTACTCCAGGGCTCTGACTGCGGTGAGTCTGACAGGACGCACCGAGTCTTGAAGGTATCGGGGGACTCCTCATCCTCCGTCTCCCAGGCGGACTCATCCGAAGAGGAGTCGGGCTCTGACCCTCTTTCGCTCCCGCTCGGGGGACCCCCTCTCCGAGGAACCCGACGATGCTCAGGGTCAGACTCCCGAGACATCGAGGTCTCAGACGAGGTCCGGGCCCGGCCGGAGGCCGAATCGGAGAAAAGCCTTTCCTTTTGGTGCTGACGACTTTGAAGTGCCTTAGTGGACATTTTTCCACATGGTCCACAGATCTTAGGATCATGATCAGGACCGAGGCACCGAAGGCAGCAGTCGTGTGTATCGGTGAGAGACATTAGTTTCTTACACCGATCACACTTCTTAAAACCACTGGAAGCCATCAGGGAAAAAAGAGTCCCCGCGAGGTCAAAGGACCGTCCTTCCAGGGAAAAGGAAAAAAGGACGTGAACGCCAGCCACGAAGGGCAAAAACCGAAAAAATAAGATCGGGCTCAATACCGGTGTACCGAACCCGGCGAGAAGGGGAACCGGCGTCGAACCGGAGAAAAAACCGCGAAGAAATCGCAAGGAATTGACGAAAAAATCTAACTATTTTCCCGGTGAACTAGGACACACGTCCGATGGGCTCCACGGAAAAAGAGAGACTGAGCAAGATGGCACCTTTAGGCGGGAAGGTGACCGCGCACGCGTGCAGTATTCCCAAAGGCTTTCATAGAAAGCTGGGGAGATGCTCCGCAGGGGCTCCATCGATGTCAATGTCACCCATATGTGAGGACTGACTTCCTGCTTGGTCCTGGAGAAATTAGAAGTATTTGATAAACTGAAGAGTAATAAATCTGAGAGTATTGAAAGAACTGAAAGATGAGATTGCAGACCTACTATTAGTAATCTGTGAACTATCATTAAAATCATTTGTAGTACCTAAAGATTAGAGAATGGCCAAAAAGGGCTCAAGGGGTGATCCGGAAAACTACAAACCAGTAAGCCTGATGTCAGTACTGGGCAAAATAGTAGAAACCACTATAAAGAATAAAATTACCCAAACATGTAGACAGTCATGGTTTAATGGGAGAACGCCAACATGGATTTAGCCAAGGAAAGTCCTGTCTTACTAATCTGTTATATTTTTTTGAAGATGTCAATAAACAGGTATGCAAAGGTGAACTATCTGATATAGTGTACTTGGTTTTTCAGAAAGCCTTTAACAAGGTCCCTCATAAGAGGCTCTTGGGCAAATTAAAATGTCATGGGATTGGAGGCAGTGTAGTATTGTGAATCAGGGACTGGTTAAAAGATAGAAAGCAGAGAGCAGGGCTAAATTGACAATTTTCTCAATAGAGAAAGGTGCACAGTGGAGTACCCCAGGAACCTGTGCTGGGCCTGCTGCTTTTTAACATATTCATAAATAACCTGGAAATGGGAATAACGAGTGAGGTAGTCAAATTTGCAGATGACACCAAATTATTCGAAGTTGTTAAACACAAGAGGAGTGTGAAAAATTACAAGAGAACTTGAGAAACTGGAAGACTGGACATTCAAATGACAGATGAAATTTAATGTGGACAAGTGCAAAGTTATGCACCTAGGAGAGAACAACCCAAACTATGGTAACAGGATGCAAAGTTCCACATTAGAAACCACCACAAAGGAGTCATCGTGGATAATATGTTGAAACCCTCTGCCCAGTGTGCAATGGGGTGAAGAAAGCAAATAGAATACTAAAAGTCATAAGGAAAAGAATGTAGAATAAAAGCAAGGATATTAGAATGCCTCTGTTTCATTCTATGGTGTGACCACACTTTGAATACTGTGTGCAATTCTGGTCACTATATCTTAAAAAAAGATACAGCAGAATTAGAAAAGGTACAGAGAAGAACCACCAAAATGGTAAAGAGGATGGAAGGATACCACTATGAAGAAAGACTTTCAAGGTTAGGGATCTTCAACTTGGAAAAGAGACGGCTGAGGGGAGATACAATATGAATGGAATGGAACGGGTAAACAGATCAGTTGTTTACGACATCAAAAAAGTAGACAGACTAGGGGATACGATATAAAACTACAACATAATCCATTTCAGACTAATAAGAGAAAATATTTTTTCACTCAATGTGAAATTAAACTCTGGAATTCGTTACCAGGGGATGTAGTAAAAGCTATTAGTGTAGCTGACTTTAAAAACAGTTTGGAGAAATTCCTGGAAGAAAGGTCCATAAACCATTATTAATGAGGACCCAGGAAATCCACGCTTGCCCCAGGACAAACAATACAGTGATGATATAGTCCCAACCACGTATACCACACAAGACACCCAGGGCTAGATCAATGTGGCGAACCCAACTCTGTTGCACGATTGTATATAGTTACCCTATGTTATCCAAGTTTTAACACCTGCTCATTGTAAACACAGAGTACCCTAGGAAATGTGCAGTTCTTTGTTTATTGTAAACCGCACTGATGTTGAATAGCGCGGTATAAAAGAGACTGGAAATAAATAAATAAATAAACACTGTGGAACCTGGGTGCCTTTTTGGGAACCTGCCAGGTACTTGTGACCTGGATTGGCTACTGTTGGAAAGAGGATACTGGGATTGATGGACCTTGGTCAGACTCAATATGCTATTTCTTATATTCTTACATGTCATGCTTCTTTGAAATGTTGGATCCTGCCTCCCTGCCATTTTACAGTCAAAGGTTGAGGTGTGATTTCTCCCAAGGAGCCATAGTAATTGTTTGTTATTTCTGATCTTGTGGCCTTTATCTCTGAGTGTATCTGAGTGCAGTTCTAGTTTCCTAGGATAGGCTCAATAGCGAAATCGTGGGTAGAAATGCTGAAAATACCTATACTGGTAAGGGCTTTCTATATTAGGTCTGTTGGTTTCTGTGGAATTTCGACATCAGGTCCATTAGCTGAGATGAGGTCTTCCAAACAGCAGATGCTTGATTTAAGAGACTACATTCTTTACCATATCTTCAAAAAGCTTGTCACACGAGAAAGAAAATAGAATGCTAGCAATCAGAAGGAAAGGAATAGAAAATAAAATCAAGATTATTATAATGTCTCTGTATCGCTCCATGGTGAGACCGCACCTTGAATATTGTGTGCAATTCTGGTCGCCATATCTTAAAAAGGATACAGCAGAATTGAAAAAGGTACAGAGAACAGCGACCAAAATTGTAAAGGATGTCCCCATGAGGAAAGGCTTAAAAGGTTAGGGCTCTTTCACTTGGAAAAGAGACGGCTGAGGGGAGATACGATAGAGGTCTATAAAATAATGAATGAAGTGATATGGATAAACATACATAGATCGGTCATTTACTTCTTCAACAAGTAGGAAGAGTAGGGGACACACATGAAGCTACAATGTGGCATATTTAAGACTAATTGGAGAAAATATTTTTTCATTAACACGGAATCATACTCTGGAATTCATTACCAGAGAATATAGTAAAAGCTGTTAGTGTAGGTGGGTTCAAAACAGGCTTGGATGAATTCCTGGAGGAAAAGTCCATAAACCATTATTAAGAGGATTGAGGAAATTCACTGCTTACCCCTGGGTCAGGCAGCATGGAATATATATATCTTTGGGAACCGGACAGGTACGTGAGACCTAGAATGGCCACCATTGGAAACAAGATACTGGGCTTTATGGATCCATGGTCTGATAAGCATAGCATATCTTATGTTCTTACGAGACATGGAGCATCTGCTAGGCAGTAATGGAGGTCTTCTTAGAGACCTGATGCTTTTAAAGTGTTTGTCTTTCACTGATCACTGTTGCTGCTGTATGAGATTGCTGTGTCATATGCATCATAGGTGGACAATAGGATAAGATATAATTGGAAAATTTGTCAACAATGGGGTGACAATTGTGCATTGCATAGTCATTCAACTGTTGAAGCAAGGCAAGGTGATATAGTAATATATGAAGTTAGTGAGCAACTATCTTCAAATGTATTTGGTAAGTTTTCTGTTCCATTGTGTCCAAGGTCCTTTCTGGCTGGGGTGTGTACTTACATTTTGACCATACTGTCTTTTTTTAAAGCTGCTTCAGAGATCACAGATTGAAGGGGCAGCTGTTTAATTATGTCTGGGTACTACTACTGTGGCAGGTGCAGGCCTGTGACCCACGGTGTCTGACATAGGCAGGCCAGCATGGCTAGCTTGACCTGTAAATGAGGCCTGTGGAGAGGCATATAGGATTGCACATCCCCCAATATGCTGCTATTGTAAGATAGAACTCAGTAGAAGTATTGAATTAGCTTAGGTAAGCAGAACTGCAGAACTGAGAAATGGAAAAATACAGAAAAGACATGTTTAAAAGTTACTGATAAGAAAAAGTACATCTGCAAAGAAATAATGAGGAGTGCTGACAGATGAGTTACAGAACCTTGCTCTTCTGTATGCACAAATTGGTTCTATAACCTTGAGAGTGTGAAAGTAACAAGTTGATGAACTGACCATTGTAATTGGGACTAGAAGGGGGGCAGGCAGGTGTCATGCCCACAGAAGGGACATAATTGGATAAACTTATCAGTACCGGGACCAATAGAAGAGGTACGGGAGGTACGGGAGGTTACCGGGACCAATGAAATGTTTTTCTATACCTAGAATGGAACAAAAGTCTATAAAAGTTGTTGTAATGCTTGAAAACTTTGCTCAGCCATTTTGAAATTGACTTGCTTAAGACTTGTGCACAAATAAATGATTTGGACCTTCTGAACAGACTCCTGGTATCATTGGTTTGTCTGCGCTTTGCTGCTACATATTCCTTGGTGCGTTGGCCGGGAAGTTGTGGAATCAAAGTGTATATAGGGCAATATACCACGACTTTCCGCCTCTATAGGCTTGGTCCTGCCGGGATCGCGCCCTTCCGACGAGGGCCGCTCCCTGGCGCCACCGGTCCCTTGTATCGGAGGGAGCTGGTCGGACCTCGGCGGGTGCCGGGCCCGGTTGGAGCCAACGCCTCGAACCCGAGTGAGGGGAGTCCAAGGTCCAACTCATGCGCCTGCTTGGGAAGTTTGAGGACCGGATCCGGTGAGTATAGTTTTGATTTTGGGTCTAGACAGAAATAGAAAGAGCAGTACTGCCATTGGAATTTGGAATTTGTAATCTCGAGATATTGGGAATTGGTAAGAGAGCATGATCAACTCTCAAGGAAGAGCCGAGTAGCCTGGCATGGGAATTCGCTGGGTGAAACCCTCATCCTTTTTGTAATTGTGAAAAAGACTAGTCAGAACAGATAGAAACGAATTCATTCTGGGATACGTTGCTAGCATGATTGTGTGAACGAAGTGTGAATGAGAGGTCTGGCAGCACGGACCAAGTGAAGGCGGACCCCTGATTAGCGCATTTCCTGACCGGGCGACCGCGTTCAGGTCGCGAAAAGGGGGAAGCGATTGTCGTCTTGTCTTGTTATTTGTATTCCCTATACGTTTCCAGGGCCGTGAGGACCCCTTACCCACGGTCCGCCCTCCTTTTCCCTTCTGTCTGTTGTTGCGCGCACACATCGAAATGGGAGGGGCGGGGTCTACTAGAAACACTCCATTAGAATGTATGATCGCACATTTTAAAGAGGGATATTCAGGAGATTATGGTATTAAAATGACAGCAGCCCGTTTGCAGATTTTGTGTACTAGGGAGTGGCCCGATCTAGACCCCATCTGGCCCCGAGAGGGAACGTTCACCGTAGAGATTATTCAGTCAATACACCGTAGAGTGCGGGTAGCGCACCCCGATCAGTACCCCTATATAGATTCCTGGTTAAGTATTTGTGAAGATCCGCCCTCCTGGGCGCAGCGCTGTTATGAGGAACAGTGCAGAATAATGTTAGCTAAAACAGATTCTAGACAGAAAACGGAACAGCCTAGAATGAAAGAGCAGGATAGGAAAGCCAAGAAGAAACCCATCTTGGTAGATCCTGATTCCCCAGAGATAGTCCTCAGGCAGCCCCGAACCCCAGGTCCAGTAAGGGTAGCCCGGCGTCCTGCCCCAGAACCCCAGAGACGGCCAGAGCCGAGGCGGGACCCAACCCCCGATCCCCCTCCTGGAGGAGAGAAAGAGGAAGAATTAGTGGAAAGAGAAGTGGAGGACGTAAAAAGTGAGTCAGAAGCGGAGATAGAAGAAGGAGAAAGAGAAAATTCCCCAGAAGAGGAGGACAGTGTACAAATAATCGAGAAAGCCAGCGCTAGCACTAGCACGCCAGTGAAAGAGAAACCCAAAGCAAAACCTGTTGAGAAAAAGAAAGTGACTCCTGCAAAGGCAACGACAATAACCCTTAGATCCCAAAAGACGCCTGTGACAGCCAAACTGTTTCCCTTACGGCAAGTCCCGGGAGTGCCCGTAAAGAATGATAATGATGAAGTGGTAGCGGGACCCCTAACTTATGTGTATATCCCTTTCTCTACAACTGATTTATTAAATTGGAGGTCGCACTATGCCTCCTATACTAGTAAGCCCCAGGAGCTGACAGAATTAGTAACTAGTATTATGGAAACTCACCAACCCACTTGGCCAGATTGCCGTCAGCTCCTGACCACCCTATTCACTACAGAAGAACGAGCGAGAATTAGAAAAGCAGCTATTGAATGGATGGCAGAAAACCCTGCAGCTCCGGCACAGGGGCAGAATATAATAGACCGTAGGGAAGCAGCTCAGAGAGAATTCCCGAATGAAGACCCCCAATGGGATCCAAATACAGATGAAGGATCCACAGCCCTAGCCCGTTTTCGCCAAGGCTTTTTACAAGGCCTGAGAAGGGGGGGCCAAAAAGCCATGAACCTTTCCAAAGTTGCAGGAGTTATCCAAGGGATAGATGAGAGCCCAGCAGATTTTTATGAAAGATTAACTGAAGCCTACAGAATGTATACTCCCTATGATCCCGAGGCACCAGGAAGTTTATGTATGGTGAATTCTGCTTTTGTAAACCAGTCTCAACCAGACATTAGACGTAAATTACAGAAATTAGAAGGGTTTGCGGGCATGAATGCAACACAGTTATTGGAAGTCGCTCATAAAGTGTATGTGAATCGTGATACTGAAAGACAGAGAGAATGTGATAGAAAGATGAAGAAGAAAGCTGATTTTTTGGCTGCGGCCATAGTTGAAAAGAAAAGGGGAGGTGTCCCTAGTCGAAGGAGCAGAGGAAGAGGGCGGGGTCAAGGCGGAGGCCGGACCCAGAGACTAGGCGTGAACCAATGCGCCTATTGCAGAGAGGAAGGACATTGGAGAGATACGTGCCCGCAACTCGAAGACGCCCAGCAAGATGACGACAACGATCATCAGTGGCGAGAAGAAAGACGAGGCCGTCCCCGAGGCCGAGGAGGAGCCAATCGAGAACAATTCCAGCGAGAGAGAGGAGGAGGAGCCATTCAAGCATTGGCCACACCAGCCCATGATGAGGATGACGTGGATTAGGACAGACCGGGCTCCAAGTTTGCTTTAGGTCTCCAGGAGCCTATGGTCGGAATACAAATAGGAGACCAAATTATGAACTTTATGGTTGATACTGGAGCAGAGCATTCAGTAATAGACAAAAAGATAGCCCCATTCACTACAAAAGCAGTCACCATTATAGGAGCAACTGGTGCCAAAGCCACAAAGTCTTTTCTTCAAAACCGAATATGCAGTCTAGGAGGACAGCAAGTAACTCATCAATTCCTTTACATGCCCGAATGTCCAGTACCACTACTGGGACGAGATATGCTAGCCAAGCTTCAAGCACAAATATCTTTCTCTGAGCAAGGAGAAATGCAAATGACAGTAAATTCCCAAGCCAAACCAGCAGGAGTAATGCTGCTGACAGTTCCCCGAGAAGAAGAATGGAGGTATTACATTGATGATTCTGTCCAAGACACCTATTTTGAACAAACTTTGAAAAGTATTGATGCACCACCTGGAGTATGGGCAGAAGGCAGTCCCCCAGGCCTAGCCAAGCATATAGCTCCAGTGATTGTAACCCTCAAGCCTAGTGCTACACCAGTGCACGTCAAACAGTACCCTCTCCCAAGAGCCGCAATTGAAGGCATCCATCGCCACCTACAAAGATTGCTCGAGTATGGCCTACTAAAAGTATGTCAATCCCCATGGAACACCCCACTTTTGCCAGTAAAGAAACCTGGGACAGATGATTATCGCCCAGTGCAAGATTTGAGAAGAGTGAATGATGCAGCTGAAACCATACATCCAGTTGTGCCCAATCCTTACACTCTTCTAGGACTGATACCTGCTGAAGCTACCCATTTCACTGTACTGGATTTAAAAGATGCATTCTTTTGCATAAGATTAGCCCCTGTAAGCCAAATATTGTTTGCATTTGAATGGCAGGACCCCATCTCTGGAAGAGGGGGCCAACTTACCTGGACAAGACTACCCCAAGGATTCAAGAATTCACCTACCATCTTTAGTGCTGCACTAAATCAAGACCTTTCAAGCTATCCAGTAGCCCCGGGGAAGAGAGTGCTTCTTCAATACGTGGATGATCTGTTGATAGCTGCCGTATCAGAAAGTGAATGTATACTAGCCACCAAAGATCTCTTGCAGTTACTAGATGAAGCTGGATACAAAGTTTCCAGAGCCAAAGCACAGCTATGCCAAAAAGAAGTGAAATACTTGGGTTTTCGTATTACCCAAGGAAGCAGAAGATTAGGCAGAGAAAGAAAAGAAGCAGTATGCAGAATTCCAACTCCAACAACCAGAAAGCAAGTCAGAGCCTTTCTGGGTGCGGCAGGATATTGCCGAATCTGGATACCCAACTTTGCCCAAATTGCCAAACCACTATATGAAGCCACAAAAGGAGAAGAGAAGTCACCACTGGAGTGGGGACTTGAGCAGGACACAGCCTTCCAGAAGTTAAAAGAAGAATTGATGTCATCACCAGCACTTGGACTACCAGATGTCCACAAACCTTTCCACTTGTTTGTACATGAAGCACAGGGAAATGCCCTAGGCATGTTGACTCAGAAATTAGGGAATTGGGAGCGACCTGTAGCCTACCTATCGAAACAATTGGACCCTGTGGCCAAAGGATGGCCACCTTGCTTGAGAGCAGTTGCAGCTACAGCACTACTAGTGAGTGAAGCAGACAAACTCACACTAGGACAGAACATACGAGTCACTGTGCCACATGCAGTCCTTGCCCTTATGGAACAAAAAGCAAATTATTGGCTCACCAATTCCCGAATGTTGAAGTACCAGAGCATGTTATGTGAAAACCCACAAATACAACTCGAAGTGAGCCATGCCTTGAACCCAGCTACCTTGATACCCATCAGTGAAGAACTCCCAGAACATGACTGTATCGAAGTCATGGAAACTGTGTTTTCCAGTCGACCTGACTTAACAGATGTGCCCATAGACAATCCCGACCAGATCTATTATGTTGATGGGAGCAGTCTCATCCTTGACGGACGACGCTGTGCCGGATATGCAGTCGTCACTCAACACGAGGTAGTTGAATCATCAGCTCTAGCCTCAGGCACATCAGCCCAGAAAGCCGAATTGATAGCACTCACCAGAGCATTGTTGTTAGGAGAAAAACTTGTGCTAAATGTATATACAGATTCCAAATATGCCTTCACCACCTTACATGCCCATGGAGCTCTCTATAAAGAAAGAGGACTCATCACATCCGGAGGAAAATCAGTCAAATATGGTCCCGAGATATTGATGTTACTTGATGCCGTTTGGGCCCCAACACGTGTAGCTGTCATGCATTGCAGAGGACATCAAGCAGGAAAAGGAGAAGTTGCCCGAGGAAATAGATTTGCAGATGCCTCAGCACGACAAGCAGCTATGACAGGACAAATTGCCCCACAAGCTATGCCAATGCAAGCTGCATTGTTTCCAGTACCTTTGAATCTATGGACCCCACGATATACCACCAAAGAATTGGATTACTATTGTGACAAAGAAAATGGAGTATTGAAGGATGGATGGATTGAGCTGCCACCAGAAGAGGGCAGTCAACCTCCAGGACGAATAGTAATTCCAGAACTGTTAGGACCATCCTTTGTCAAAGCTTTCCACGAAGCCACCCACTATGGGAAGAGTGCTATGGAGAAAGCACTCAGACCACATTTCTACATCCCTCTGATGACAACCATATCAGCCTCAGTAGCACGTCAATGTGTAACTTGTGCCAAAATAATGCCAAGCAAGGCCTTATTACAGCACCCCGAGTTCAGTCAGGAGGTGTCACCCCCATGCACAACCTCCAAGTTGATTTTACCGAAATGCCAAAAGCCAATGGATACCATTATCTACTAGTATTAGTTTGTACTTTCTCTGGGTGGGTAGAAGCATTCCCAACCAGAACTGAGAAAGCCCGAGAAGTTACCAAAGTCTTAATGAGAGAGATTGTCCCCAGATTTGGAATCCCAGCAGTAATAGGGTCAGACAATGGACCCTCATTTGTCTCCCAAGTTACTCAGCAGTTAGCCAAAGCTTTGCAGATACAGTGGAAACTCCACACTGCATACAGACCCCAGAGTTCAGGGAAAGTTGAGCGAATGAATCGTACCTTGAAAGCCCAAATGTCCAAGCTTTGTCAGGAGACACACTTGAAATGGCCCCAAGTGCTCCCCATAGCTTTACTCAGAATACGCTCAGCCCCTGTAAAGTCAACAGGATTTTCCCCTTTTGAAGTCTTGTATGGTAAACCCCCACCAATAGTGCAGGGAGTCAAAGGAAGTTTAGCCCAGATTGGTTCAGAAGTAACCAGACAAGAACTCCTAGCTCTTAGTTTTGTTCTGCAGACTCTCCATACGTGGATCCAAGACCAGTTGCCTATCAACTTGACGGAACCCTTGCATCCCTACCAGCCTGGAACTTCGGTGTGGATCAAAGATTGGAAGAAGATACCGTTGGAACCCCATTGGAAGGGACCGTACACCGTCATCCTGTCTACCCCAACTGCAGTAAAGGTAGCCGAGATCGACGCCTGGATCCACCACAGCAGAGTCAAGCCCGCCGCCGATCCTGAACCAGAGCAGTGGACAGCAGAGCAGCACCCTGATGTACCCTTGCGAGTTACTTTGAGACGGCAACCAGCAGCATAGACACTTCATCACAAGTGCTTTGCAGTAGCCAAGTCTTTCGAAGAGGATTGCTGTTTTCCATGCAGCAACAGTTTTGTTTCAACGAACCCAACTTGTGTGTGATTTGACACACTACTTTGAGACTACATTGACTAAGCCAGACTTCACAAGCCAACTGAATTGCTAAGTTGGTTAATGTGTACTGGACAACTTGAGGATCTTCAATCAACACTCAGCACCCGTTAAATTGCTTCATTAGCAAACGGGACGACGAAGAATAAAAGACCGTCGTGATCAAGATCAGCAAGCTGAGGATTCAGAAGAACTCCAATCAACATCAACATGTATCTTTGTTTTTGCTTTGCCTTGGTTGCCCTCTTTGGAGGTTTTGAACTGACTTATGCTTTACCTCCATGCACTGCTTGCATTACTTCTACTAGAACTGGACTGAAAGTAACTCAGACTTTGCTTTACCATTCTTACTATACCTGCAAGGGAACAATAACTCGGTGTATCTATAACACCACTGAACTAAATGTTTGCACTCATGGCAAAATCAAAGCATGCTATAATCCGCATCAGAATCCATCCTATTACACGTTGGAAATAAGATGGAAGGATGCAGATGGACCTATATTAGCTGCTACACCACCACTTAAGGACATTACTAAACCTGCTGTTTTGAATTTTGATGCATGTAATGCCATTAATAGAGATAGTCAGTCCACCTGTGGTACATGGGAGAAAGCGTATCGAAATGACCATAAGTATATGTGTCCAGAAGGTGCCACAAATTGGTGGAAGTGTACAGGTAAAACAGGATCAGGGTATAGTACTGCTACAGCGGCAGATTACTATTGCCCGTATTGGGGATGTGTTTTTTATGCTACCTGGAACACTGGTATAACCGATGAGAAAATAGATAAGCGGATGGCTACTCTAACCAAGCCAACCACAAATGATAAATGTCAGAAAGATGCTTGCAACCCCTTACACTTGCGTGTACATAATCCCCATGCATGGAAACAAGGATACAAGTTTGGTTTACGTATTGCTGGAGGAGCAATAGATCCAGGGACCATTGTGTATATCAGATTGAATACTCAAGCCCACAAGTCATCTAAATATCATATTCATAATACCTTTTATGAAGCTATGCATGTAAATAAGTTTGAGATCCTCACCCTTCACAGAATTTATTTCTAGAATTAGCCGGAGCAGTAGTATCTAGTCTTAAGATCACAGATTGTTATTTCTGTGGCGGAACCCAAATGGGAGACCAATGGCCCTGGGAAGCCCAAGAATTGAATTATTCCATGATTTACAATCAGACTGAATTACATAAGACAACCAGTGAATGGGTGTTAGCGCACTCAATCGTTGGACGTCTTTGCTATGCCAGAACTGGACCCCAGTTCACCCAAAAGGTAGGACAGCTGGTCTGTCTTAGCCAGAAATACTATAATGCCACGACCAAAAAGACAGCATGGTGGTCAGGAATCAGACATCCTGAACCTCCTAACCCATTAGCTAGATTTCCTGAACTTGCAGGTCTATGGACTAACCTTGCCAAAGTCCAAGCCTGGCAAGCCCCACCTGGCCTATATTGGATCTGTGGAAACCGAGCATATGCACAACTCCCGCCACACTGGGGAGGAGCATGTGTCTTAGGAACCATCAGACCTTCTTTCTTCCTGTTGAACACTGAACATGGAGAACAATTAGGATACCCTGTATACACTACCCACAGACACAAAAGAGCATTGAGACAGAAGAGAGAAGCCTTACAGATAGGCAAATGGGAAAAGTGGCAGGGTGATGATTGGCCACCAGAAAGAATTATTGAGTATTATGGACCTGCCACTTGGAATGATGATGGTATGTATGGTTATCGTACCCCAATTTATATGATTAATCGTATTATTCGTTTACAAGCAGTAGTTGAAATAATAACCAATGAAACTAGTCATGCTCTCACGCTCTTAGCTAGACAAAGTACTCAGATGCGCACTGCCATATACCAGAATCGCTTAGCACTTGATTATTTGCTAGCAGCTGAAGGAGGAGTATGTGGTAAACTGAATTTAACTAATTGCTGTTTGAAAATAGATGATAAAGGTTAAGTAGTTGAAGAAATTGCTAAAGATATGCAAAGACATGCTTATGTGCCAGTACAGACTTGGCACGCATTGAAATTTCCTAACTGGTTTGCTAACCTTTTCTCTTGGCTGGGGGGATTTAAGACTTTCATTGTTTTAGTACTAATCCTTGTTGCTGTTATCTTCTTATTACCATGTTTAATCCCATGTTGTATGCGTTCCATTCATAGTGCTATTGATACCACAGTAGAGCGGAAAACCGCAACTAAAATAATGGCTTTATACAAAGCTAGTCCTAGTAGAAATCCTTCAATCATGATGTGATTCTTCTAAAAAGTGATTTAATTCTCACACCTTATTGAGTAATAGGGTGAGATTAATCAAAGGGGGGAAATGTGGCAGGTGCAGGTCTGTGACCCACGGTGTCTGACATAGGCAGGCCAGCATGGCTAGCTTGACCTGTAAATGAGGCCTGTGGAGAGGCATATAGGATTGCACATCCCCCAATATGCTGCTATTGTAAGATAGAACTCAGTAGAAGTATTGAATTAGCTTAGGTAAGCAGAACTGCAGAACTGAGAAATGGAAAAATACAGAAAAGACATGTTTAAAAGTTACTGATAAGAAAAAGTACATCTGCAAAGAAATAATGAGGAGTGCTGACAGATGAGTTACAGAACCTTGCTCTTCTGTATGCACAAATTGGTTCTATAACCTTGAGAGTGTGAAAGTAACAAGTTGATGAACTGACCATTGTAATTGGGACTAGAAGGGGGGCAGGCAGGTGTCATGCCCACAGAAGGGACATAATTGGATAAACTTATCAGTACCGGGACCAATAGAAGAGGTACGGGAGGTACGGGAGGTTACCGGGACCAATGAAATGTTTTTCTATACCTAGAATGGAACAAAAGTCTATAAAAGTTGTTGTAATGCTTGAAAACTTTGCTCAGCCATTTTGAAATTGACTTGCTTGAGACTTGTGCACAAATAAATGATTTGGACCTTCTGAACAGACTCCTGGTATCATTGGTTTGTCTGCGCTTTGCTGCTACACTACAACTACTGATCATTTCTATAGCACTACAAGGCATACATAGCACTGCACAGACATATGTAAAAAATGGTACCTGCTCATCAGAGCTTACAATCTAGTCAAGACAGACAACACAGCAGCTGTGAACAAGGATACATTTAGGGGAATGGTAAGGAAACACATAGGAGACTAAACAGATCAGGATCCAAAAGCAGCCTCAAAGAGGCGAGTTTTCAGCCTGGATTTGAAAAGAGCCAAAGAAGAAGCCTGACATACAGACTTCAGTAGTTTGTTCCAAGCATAAAGAGCAGCAAGGTGAAAGAGTCGAAGTCTGGAGCTAGCAGTAGAAGAGACAGGCACAGACAGAAGTAATCTGCCAGAAGAGCGGAGTTTGATTTCCTAAGGAGGGATGTAGAGAGAGATAAGAGAGGAAAGGTAGTGAGGAGCAGCAGAATGAGTGCACTTATAAGTCAGCAGGAAAAGTTTGAACTGGATACAAAAATGGATAGGGAGACAATAAAGTGATTTGAGAAGAGAGGTTATATGAGTATATTGCGACTGGTGGAAGATTAACCACGCAGCTGAGTTTTGAACAGACTGAAGGGAAGATAAATGATTCAGAGGGAGACCAGCAAGGAGGAGATTGCAATAGTCTAGACGGGAGGTGAGTAAAGAGTGGATAAGTGTCTTAGTAGTGTTTTGAGAAATGAATAGGCAAATTTTGTTGATGTTAGAGAAAGAAACGACAGATTTTAGCTATCTGTTGGATGTGTGTGGAGAAGGAGAGGGAGGAGTCAAAAACGACCCCAAGGTTACGAGCCAAGGAAACAAGGAGTAGTAAAGAGTAGTTACTCATCTGTAACAGGTGTTCTCCAGGAGCAGCAGGGATCAACCCTCACATATGGGTGACATCGACGTCGATGGAGCCCCCATGCGGAGCATTTCCCCAGCTTTCTAAGAAAGCCTTTGGGAATACACACACGCATGTGCGGTGGCCCAGGAACCTTAAACAAAGTCTGGCTGAAACCAGTGGGTTGTCTAGAAGCACTGCCCCAGCAGGTGGGGAGGTACAGGCTCCACCGCACTGTCTTGAAGAAGACCTTGCAGTTCCTGGAGAAGGTGTTCCTGATGCAGAGTAGGCCTTGGAGGCTCCCCAGGAAAGTAGGAGGGGGTACCTGATTGAAATGGAGCAGATAGCCCTTCTGGACTATGCTCAGTACCCAAGCATCTCTTGTGATGGGCAGCCACTGGTGGGCAAACAGAGCCAACCGACCTCCCGTGCTGAGATGGGCCAGCAGAGGTGGAGAGGCTATGCAGTGGGAGTCAAAACCCCCCTCCCTGCTGAGTAGGAGCAGGAGCTGGAGGCTTGGGGGCTTTCTGCCTACGGGGCCCATGTCCCTGTCCCTTGGCCTGCTGACCCTGCTGGGGAGTTGGGGAGGCCTGATAGTGAAAGAAAGGTTTGTAGGCAGATGACTTCCTCGGGTAAAAGGTCTTTTTCCCTGAGCCCTTCTTCTTATGAGAAGGGGCAGAAGTTTTTCTGGACAACCTTGTCCTTGTCAGAGTCTCGGTCTCGAGCTCAGCTGCCTTTTCGGCCATGGGCTTGCCGAAGAGGTTTTCAGCCAGGCATGGGACATCGACCAACTTGTCCTGTACCCATGGCTCGAGGTCCGATGACTATAGTCATGCCTGGCGTCGAGCACTGATGCCGGCCGCCGCTACTCAGGCCGAAGCCTCGAAGCCATCGTAGGCCGCCCAGGAGATGAATTTGGAGCATTCCTGGATCCCCGACGACAAGGTCTTGAACCTCTGCAAACGTTACCTGGAGAGGCCAGCCGAGAACCCGACTACTTCCTTAGCCAGGTCCCGCAAGTACATGCCCATGTACAGCTGGTAGGACTGGACACAGCAAGAAAGCATCGAGCCCTGGAAGCACTTTCTGCCAATGGCATCCAGGCTTCGGGCCTCCCTACTGGGGGGCACCGCAGAGTGCATCTTCTGGCTCTTCAGATGATGCATGGCCGATTCCACAACCATTGAATGGTGCGGCAGCTGCGCCTTCTGGAACCCAGGGCTCTTTCGGACTCGATACATGGAATCAATCCGCTTGCTCAAAACCGGCGCCAAGGCCGGTGCCTCCCACATTCGGAAGAGGAGCCGTTCCAGCATTGGAGGAACCAGCACAGTAAAGGCCTCCCTCAGGGGAGAGTCATACTGTAGGGCATCAAGCTCTTCGGCTCCTCCTTGGGATCCGCAGGAACATTCAAAGCTTTGGCCATGTCCTTTACAAATTCCAAGAACCGGGTGTCCTCCGGTGGGGATCTACTCCGGGGTTCGGACTGCGGCGATTCCGAAGGGACACACCGAGTCTGAAAGGTATCGGGGGACTCCTCGTCCTCCGTCTCCCACGCAGACTAATCCGAAGAAGAGTCGAGAGACGCCGACCATGCAGGCTCTGGCAGCACCCGCCCTGACGCCGGGGGCATCGGCGTCGACGCCCTCGGTCCCTAACGGGAGGTCGAGGGGGACCTTGACCGAGTCCGGACACGGGCCTTCATGGCTTCGAGAACCAGCTCGGTCTCCGGGGTCGACTTAGACGTTGACGTCCCGGTGGTCGGGGCAGATGCACCAGTCAAGCTGGCCATTAGCACCCGCTGCTGATCCATGAAGGCAGTCTGCACTCCAAGGCTGTCAGCCTGAGTCCAAGCTCAGGAGATTCAGCAGCCACCGACTCGGGGCCCGGCGGCGCGGGACCCGACGTCGGCTCCCTGGTAGGAGAGTCCTCGAGGACAACAAGACTTACGTGCTCGACAGACTCCAGCTCTATACGAGACACCTTAGGCAGCTTCTCCAGCTCCAAAGGCCCGGGGCAGCGGTTAGAGGTCTGGGACCTGGCCCTCGAGGAACCAGGGGTATCCTCCGACGCCGCCCTCACGAGCTTCCTCTTCCGCTCCCGAATGGGGGACCCCCTTTCAGAGGAACCCCAACGAAGCTCGGGGTCGGACTCCCGAGACGTCGAAGCCTCTGACGAGGTCCGGGTTCGTCCGGAGGCAGAATCAGAAAAAATTCTCTCCTTCTGATGCTGCCGGCTTCTGAGTGCCTTGGTGGACATCTTTCCACACGGGACACAGACCTTGGGATCATGGTCCGGCCCGAGGCAACGCAGGCAGCAGTCGTGTGTGTCAGTGAGAGACATGAGCTTCTTACAACGATCACACTTTTTTAAAACCACTGGAGGCCATCGGGAAAAAAAGGGCCCCCGCGAGGTCAAAAGACCGGTCCTCCAGGGAAAAAGAAAAAGAGTGCGTGCCACGAAGGGCAAAAAAACGAAAAATAGAGATCGGGTCCATACCGGCGTACCGAACCCAGGCGGGAAGGGGAACCGGCGTTGAACTGGACAAAAGAGAGCGAAAATCGCAGAAAAAAATCTAACTTTTCCGGGTGACACGGACTCGCGTCCGTTGGGCTCCACGGAAAAAGAAAGACTGAGCAAGATGGCACCTTTGGGCGGGAAGGGGACCGCGCATGCGTAGGTGTATTCCCAAAGGCTTTCTTAGAAAGCTGGGGAAATGCTCTGCATGGGGGCTCTATCGACGTCGATGTCACCCATATGTGAGGACTGACTTCCTGCTTGGTCCTGGAGAAAGAATTATCCACAGAGAGTGAGAAAGGAGGGAGGGAGGAGGTGGATTTAGGGGAAAAAATAAGCAGCTCAGTTTTGGCCATATTCAATCTCAAACGGCGGTGAAACATCCAAGCAGCAATGTCATCAACGTAATGATGGTACTGAAAGCCATGGGACGAACTGAGCGCACTAAGGGACTGGGTATAGAGGGAGAAAAGGAGTGGGCTCAAAACAGACCCTTAGGGTACACCAACTGAAAAAAAAATAACAGTATAGGAGAATCTACCACAACAAACACTGAAAGTACGATGGGAAAGATAAGAAGAGAACCAGGATAGCACAGAGCTCTTATAGCCAAGCGAGGACAAGGTATTCAGGAAAAGCTGGTGGACAACAGCGTCAAAAACAGCAAAAAGGTCAAGAAGGATGAGGATCGAGTAAAGGCCCTTGGAATTTGCCACAACAGTTCACTAGAGACTTTGGCAAGAACCATTTCAGTAGAACGTAAAGGACGAAAGCCAGATTGCAAAGGATCCTGAAGGGCTTTAAGTGGAGAAAAAGTCAAGGCAATGGCGGTGAACCGAACGTTCAAGTAGTTTAGAAACAAAGGAGAGGAGAGAGATAGTTTGATATTTAGAAGGACAAGTAGGGTCTAGAAGGAAAAAAAGGAGACTGTTGTACTGGCTGATACAGAAGGGCAGACTAGATAGACCATGGGATCTTTTTTTGCCATCATGTCTCTATGTTTCTATTTTTTCTTGAGGAAAGGCGTGACCACAGCATGCTTGAAGGCTACAGTAACAGTTGCACTGGAGAGTGATAGGCTGAGAATATAAGAGATGGAAGGGATGACAGTGGAGAAGAAGGAGCTTAGGAGAAGGGTGGGAATAGGATCAGAGGAGCAGGTAGTGAATTTGGAAGAGGAAAGATGACATGTGGTTTCCTCCTCAGAGATCTTAGAAAAGGAAGAAAGAGTGGCAGAGATTGAGGGAAGAGTTGGGAGTGAAAAGGGGGGAAGAGGGGATGGAGTTGATCACATGGGGAACTGGAGTGTAATCTTGTGGACATTGTCATAGAAATAGTCGGCCAAAGTTTGGGCAGAAAGGGAAGGAGGGGTCAGAGGCACTTTGAGAAGAGTTGTAAAGAGACAGCGAGGGTCCGCGTAAAGAGTAGCTACTCACCTGTAACAAGTGTTCTCCAGGGATAGAAGGAATCAGTCCTCACATATTGGTGACGTTGGCGCCGACGGAGCCCCCGCGGAAGATCTCCCCAGCTTTCAAAGAAAGCCTTTCGGAGATGCCACCACGCATGTATGGTCCCCTTCCAGCTCAAGGATGCCATCATACTCAGTCAGATGACATAGCCAGAGATGACAAAAGAAGATGGCAAAAATTGTACAGCAACTTGAAGGGGAAGGAGGGGGGTTGTGAGGATTGATTCCTGCTGTCCCTGGAGAAAGAGTAGTTACTCACCTGTAACAGGTGTTCTCCAGGAGCAGCAGGAATCAGTCCTCACATATGGGTGACGTCGGTGACGACGGAGCCCTCGCGGAGCAATTTCCCCAGCTTTCAAAGAAAGCCTTTGGGAATTGCAGAGCGCATGCGCGGTCCCCTTTCCATCCAAGGGTGCCATCTTGCTCAGTCTGATGACATAGCTAAAAGACAGCAAAAAAATTAGCAAAAACGAAATGAGAGGACTGCAACTCCAAGGGGAGGAGGGAGGGTTGTGAGGACTGATTCCTGCTGCTCCTGGAGAACACCTGTTACAGGTGAGTAACTATTCTTTCTCCAGGACCAAGCAGGAAGTCAGTCCTCACATATGGGACTCCCTAGCTTAAGGCTACCGGAGACCTCAAGCACAAAAATGAGCTCCCTCTTGCTCAGTAGCACAGAAGGAAGGAATCTTCTCTGAAAACGCCCCCGACCAGTAGCCCAACACCAGGGCCGGAGGGTAGGAGTTGCTAAACCTCAAAGAGATTATGGAGGACTGCCTGACCGAAAGCACTGTCCCTGCGGGACTCCCTCTCCAGGAAGTAATGGGCCGCAAAAGTCTGGCTTGAAGACCAAGTAGCGGCCCGGCAGATGTCTGCCAACGGAACAGAGCGGAGATGAGCCGCTGACGCAGCCTTCGCTCTAACACGATGAGCCGTGACACGACCCTCCAACGAGAGGCCGGCTGCCCCATAAGCCCAAGCGATACAGTCAGCAACCCATATGGACAAAGTACGCTTGGAGACAGGTAGCCCCAACTTATTGGGGTCAAAAGAAACGAAGAGCTGAAAAGCCCTCCTATGCTCCCGCGTACGGTCAAGGTAGAAGGACAAGACCCTCCTACAGTCCAGGGTATAAAGGACCATCTCAGCCCGGCTGGAGTGCGGCCTGGGAAAGAAGGTCAGAAGAACCACCTCCTGGTTGAGATGAAAAGGAGAAACCACTTTTGGAAGAAACTTAGGGTGAGTCCGTAAGATTGCCCTATTCCTATAGAACCTAGTGTAAGGAGGATCAGACACTAGGGCCTGCAGTTCACAAACGCGCCTAGCAGAGGTAAGGGCTACCAAAAACAAGGTTTTCCAGGAAAGAAAACGAAGAGGGCAGGTAGCCATAGGTTCAAAGGGTGGACAGGTAATCCGCTGCAATACCACATTCAGATCCCATTCAGGGGCTGGTGGGCGCAAAGGAGGCTTAAGGAGAAGGAGGCCTCGGAGAAAACGAGCCACCAAAGGGTAGATGGAAAGATGCCTGCCATCCACCGGTGCGTGATGCGCAGAGAGAGCACTGAGGAGGACCCTGACAGAGTTGGACTTAAGGCCCAGATTGGAGAGGTAAAGCAAATATTGCAAGACCACTGCCACCAAGCAGGAGAAGGGATTCTCAGACTGCTGAGCACACCACACGGAGATCCTACGCCACTTAAGAGCGTAGGACTTCCGGGTGGAGGGCCGCCTGGAGGCCAAGACGACCTCTTCCACCTCCCGAGGCAAAAGGAGGGGAGCAAGGACTACCCTTTCAGCAGCCAGGCCATCAGATGAAGGGACCGGAGGTTGGGGTGCAGGAGAGTCCCCAGATCCTGTGACAGGAGATCGGGTTGAAACCCCAGAGGAAGAGGAGTGTCCACCGCCAGCTGCATCAGAAGCGGGAACCAGGGCTGTCTCGGTCACCGGGGAGCCACTAGGATCATGGAGGCTCTGTCTCTGAGAACCTTGAAGAGCGTCCGAGACACCAGTGGCATGGGAGGAAAGGCATACAAGAGGCCTGTGGACCATGGAATCAGAAAAGCATCCGCCGCTATTCTGAGAAGATGCGGTTGTCGAGAGCAGAATCTGGGAAGCTGCCGGTTCAGAGGACTGGCAAATAGATCCATCGTGGGGAGGCCCCACTTGAGAAAGATCCGCTGAACCACCAATGGATCCAATCTCCACTCGTGTGGTTGGAGGATCCTGCTCAGCTTGTCTGCCAGGTAATTTTCTTGACCTGGGAGATAGACAGCTTTGAGGAGGATGCCGTGAAGGACGGCCCAAGAGCACAGTTTTTGTGCCTTCTGACAGAGAAGGAAGGAGCCTGTGCCTCCTTGTTTGTTCACGTAGAACATTGCGACTTGATTGTCTGTCTGGACCAGCACAGACTGGTGAGAAGTGAGGTGGGAGAAGGCTCTCAGAGCTAGGCAAATGGCTCTGAGCTCCAGGAAGATTATCTGCTGAGCAGACTCCCAAGGAGTCCAGAGGCCTTGAGTACATGTCCCTTGGCAATGTGCTCCCCAACCCAGGAGAGAAGCATCGGTTGTCAGTACCTGAGAAGGGGGAGGAGATTGAAAATCCACCCCCCCGCACCAAGTTTGGCAGATGAAGCCACCACCAAAGAGAAGAGACCAGCAGGTCGGATATCTGTACTGAGTCCGCCAGGCTCCCCGTGGCCTGATGCCATTGAGTGCGAAGGCACCACTGAGCAGGTCGCATGTTCAGGCGGGCATTGGGGGTCACATGGACCGTGGAAGCCATATGGCCGAGCAGTCTCAGAAACTGCCTGGCAGAGACCAGGGAATTGCTGTGAAAGTGGCTGGCGAGATCCATGAGCCTTTGGGCCCTGTCCAGAGGCAGGAAGGCCCGCGCCTGAAGTGTGTTCAACCTGGCGCCTATGAATTCGAGATTTTGAGAGGGAGCAAAGTGGACTTTGCGAAGTTTATGACAAATCCCAAGTGCTGGAGTAGCGTCACAGTGCGATGAGTGGCCTGAGTGGCCTCTTGGGAAGACTGATGAGCCAGTCGTCCAGGTATGGAAACACAAAAAGGCCTTGAAGTCTTAGATAGGCCGCCACCACTGCTAGGCATTTGGTGAACACCCTGGGGGCGGAGGATAGGCCAAAGGGCAGTACTCTGTACTGGTAATGATTTCCTCCCACAACAAACCTGAGATATTGTCTGTGGTCTGGATGAATAAGGATGTGAGTATAGGCATCCTTTAGATCCAAGGAGCATAGCCAGTCTCCCTGCTGGGTAGGGCAGCAGGATTCCAAGGGTAAGCATCTTGAACTTTTCCCTTGCCAGGAACTTCTTGAGGTTTCGCAAGTCCAGGATGGGTCTGAGGCCTCCTGTTCTTTTTGGTATCAGAAAGTACCTGGAATAAAAGCTGTGACCTCTCAGGTGGTGGGGCACGGGTTCCACAGCCCGTTCCTGAAGAAGACTTGCCAACTCCTGAAGGAGTAAGTCCCTGTGCAGAGGGAGTCTTGGAGGCTCCCCTGGAAATTAGGAGGGAGGTACCTCGTGAAAGTGTAGAAGATAGCCTTTTTGAACTATATGAAGCACCCAGGTATCTGATGTGATGGCTGACCACCTGTGGGCAAAGTGGACCAGCTGGCCTCCTGTGCTGAGAGAAACCAGCGGAGGGGAAGAGGCTATGCTGACGGAGTCAAAACCCCACACCCTGCTGAGCAGGGGCCGGTGTTGTGGGCTTGCTGCCTACGGGACCCATTACCCCATCCCTTGGCCTGCTGACCCTGTTGGGGTGCTGCTGAGGCCTGATAATGAGGATACTGTTTATAGGCAGCCGCCTTCCTCGTGTAAAAGGGCTTTTTTCCCGAGCCCTTCTGAGAAGGGGCAGAGGTTTTCCTGGACAGCCGAGTCCTGGTCAGAGTCTCGGTCTCGATCTGTGCAACCTTGTCAGCCATGGGCTTGCCAAAGAGGTTTTCACCTCTGCAGGGGACATCGACCAACTTGTCCTGTACCCATGGCTGGAGGTCGGATGACTGAAGCCAAGCCTGTCGGCGGGCACCGATGCCGGCTCCGGCTACCCGAGCCGATGCTTCGAAGCCATCATAGGCTGCTCGAGAAATAAACTTCGAGCACTCCCGAATACCAGTGGACAAGGCCTGGAACCTCTGCAAAGGTTCCTCGGAGAGACCAGCAGAGAAACCGGCAATCTCCTTTGCCAGGTCTCGGAGATACATGCCCATGTAGAGCTGGTAGGTCTGGACTCGACAAGCAAGCATAGAGCCCTGGAAGCACTTCCTACCGAGGGCATCCAGGTTCCGGGCCTCCAGTCCGGGAGGCACCGAGGAGTGCATCTTCTGACTCTTGAGTCGATGCATGGCCGATTCCACCACCATGGAATGGTGCGGTAGTTGTGCCTTTTGGAACCCGGGGCTCTTGCAGACTCGATAAATGGAATTGACCCGCTTGCTTAACACCAGCGCCGACGCCGGGCTCTCCCACATGCGGAAGAGAAGTCGCTCCAGCATCGGAGGAACCGGTACAGTAAAGGCCTCCTTCGGGGGAGAGTCATACTGGAGGGCATCGAGCTCTTCGGCTCGAGGCTCTTCCTCGGGATCCGTGGGGAATGCCAAGGCCTTGGCCATATCCCGCACGAAGTCCGAGAACCGGGTGTCCTCCGAGGAGGACCATCTCCGAGGCTCAGACTCAGGCGAGTCCGATGGGACGCACCGAGTCCGAAAAGTACCTGGTGACTCTTCGTCCTCCGTCTCCCAGCCCGACTCCTCGGAGGAGGAATCGAGCGGCTCCGGTCGGGCAGGCACCGATGCCCTCCGCCCCGACGCCAAGGCCAGCGTCGACGACCTCGGTCCAGAATGGGAGGCCGAGGGAGACCGTGACCGAGGATCGATTCGAGCTCGCATGGACTCGAGGATCGGCTCGGTCTCCGGGGGCGACTTGGACATCGACGTCCCGGTGGTTGGGGCAGATGCACCGGCGAGACCAGCGATCAATGCCCTCTGCTGGTCCATGAAGACAGCGAAACTGCTCTCCAAGGCCGTCAACCTGAGTCCGAGCTCAGGAGACCCAGCAGCCCCCAACTCGGGCCCCGACGGCGGCTCCTTCGGATGCGAGTCCACGAGGACTACAGTACTCACATGTCCAGGAGACTCCATCTCGAGACGAGGATGTTTCGAAGGCCTCTCCGACTCTGAGGACCCGGGACGACTATCGGGGCTATGCGACCTGGCCCTCGAGGAACCTGGAGCGTCCACCGACGACGCCCTCGCGGGTTTCTTCTTCCTATGATGTTCCCGGGCAGGAGACCCACGCTCAGAGGAACTTCGACGATGCTCAGGACCGGAGTCCCGGGACGTCGAAGCCTCTGACGAGGTCCGGGCCCGGCCGGACGCGGAGTCAGAGAAGATTCGTTCTTTTTGATGCTGCCGACTCAACGCTTTTGAGGACATTTTGCCACACGGACCACAGATCATCGGGTCATGATCGGGTCCGAGGCAGCGGAGGCAGCAGTCGTGTGTGTCGGTAAGAGACATAAGTTTCTTACACCGATCACACATTTTAAACCCGCTGGCAGCCATCGGGGGAAAAAGGGCCCCTGCGAGGTCAAAAGACAGGGCTGCCAGTGAAAAAAGAAAAATGGCGCGAACGCTAGTCACGAAGGACAAAAACCGAAAAAATAAAGAACGGACTCGATACCGGCGTATCGGGTCCGGGCGGGAAAAGGATCCGGCGTCGAACCGAGAAAAGAATAGTAAATAAAATCAACTTTTTCAGCGGCGATCACAAACAGCGTCTGTAGGGCTCTGCGGAAAAAAGAAGACTGAGCAAGATGGCACCCTTGGGCGGGAAGGGGACCGCGCATGCGCACTGCAATTCCCAAAGGCTTTCTTTGAAAGCTGGGCAAATTGCTCCGTGAGGGCTCCGTCGGCGCCGACGTCACCCATATGTGAGGACTGACTTCCTGCTTGGTCCTGGAGAACACCTGCTACAGGTGAGTAACTACGCTTTCTCCAGGAACAAGCAGGAAGTCAGTCATCAAATATGGGACTCCCTAGCTAAAGGCTACCAAGAACCTGTAGAAAAACACGGCAAAGCCATGAACAGCCACAAGCGAGACTGAGGAAAGACTCTAAGAATGCCATTGTCCAGGGAGAACCATCGCTCCGGTAGCCTGAACAAGAAGAGTCAGAGGGCAGGAGTTGCCTAAACCCCGAACAGATTACGGAGTACGGCCTGGCCAAAGACAATGTCTCATCAAGACTCCCTCTAGAGGCAGTAGTGAGCTGCAAAGGTGTGAACTGAGGACCAGGTGGCGGCCAGGCAGATGACTGCCATAGGGATAGAGCATAGGCTTGCAAGAGAGGTAGCTAAAGCCCTGACTGTGCACTGTGAACCGGCAGCTCCAACCAGAGCCTAGTCTGATCGCGGGCAAAGGCGATGCAGTCCACCACCCAGGTGAACAAGGACCACTTGGTGACAGCCTCCCCCAGTCGACTGGGATCGTAGGAAACAAAAAGCTATTAGACTTTGCGATGGTCCTGGGTATGTTGCAAATAGGAGTACAAGGACCTCTTTACAATCCAGAATAAGGAGAACAGCCGCAGCCTTATCTGCCTGGGGCCGTGGAAAGAAGTTGGGGAGCACCACATCCTGGCTGAGATAGAATGCAGGTAACACCTTTGAAAGAAATTTAGAGTGGGTGCAAAGCACGACCCTTTTCTTGTAGAACCTGGTGTAAAGTGGCTTGGCCACCAAAGCCTGAAGCTCACTGATTCTGCAGGCAGAGATGAGCGCCAACAAAAGAAAACAACCTTGCAGGAAAGATAATGCAAATGGCATAAGAACATAAGATATGCCATACTGGGTCAGACCAAGGTCCATCAAGCCCAGTATTCTGTTTCCAACAGTGGCCAATCTAGGTCATACGTACCTAGCAGTTTCCCCAAGGGACACAGGTTCCACAATGCTTGTATTGGTTCAAGCATTGATATCCTGGGTCCCTTCTTAATAATGGTTTATGGACCTTTCCTCCAGGAACTTGTCCAAACCTTTTTTAAACCCAGCTACACTAACAGCCTTTACTACATCCTCCGGTAACAAATTCCAGAGTTTGATTACACGTTGAGTGAAAAAATATTTTCTTTTATTAGTCTTAAATAGTTTACCCTGTAGCCAGAAGTTCAAAAGGCAGCTTGGTGAGCTGTGTCAGAGGTAGGTTGAGGTCCCATTCCGCCCGGGGCAGGAGAATGGGGGCCTAGAGAGCAGAATGCCCCACATAAATTGGATAATAAGGGACTGCGGAGATTTCCCCTCTTTGGAATGATGGTGCACTAAGAGCCTGCTTAGGTGCACTCTGAAGGAGTTGGACTTGAGTCCGATTTGCAAAAAGTGAAGCAAGTACTGCAGCACTGTGTGCACTTGGCAAGAGAGCGGGTCGACCAGTTGCTCCAAAAACCAGACTGACAATCTGCAGCACTTGAAGGTGTAAGCTCATCTTGTGGAGCTCTTACGAAAGGTCAGGAGGACTTCCCAAGGTTGGGGTGAAGGAAGGAGCCCTACTCCTGGATCAGTGCTATGCCACCAGATGAGTGTCTCTGCTAGTTGACAGGACATTGAGACCCTCTCTGTAGCCTGCCTGTGGCTTGTGTCCACTGCAAGCGGAGACATGACTGAGCTGCCCGCATGTGGAGGTGGGCGTTCAGAACCACATGGACTGTGGATGCCATGTGGCCTAACAGGCAGAGCATGGACCGCACCAACATTGAGTGATGGCGCTGTACCTCGGTGGCCAGGACCATGAGGCTATCCGTCCTATCCAAGGGAAGGAAGGCCCTGGCCTGGAGGATGTCCAGACGAGCTCCTATGAACGCCAGATCCTGAGTTGGACTGAGTTGAGATTTGGGGTGCTTTATTACGAACACCAAATGCTGCAGGACCTTGATGGTGCGGGCTGTGGCCTGTTGCACCATTGTGGTCGTGTCCCCTTTCACAAACCAGTAGATCAGGTATAGTAAGACAAAGATGCCTTGGAGACCAGGTAGGCGGCCACCACTGCCAGGCATTTGACGAAGACTCTTGGTGCAGAGGCTGAAGGGTAGTACCCTGTACTGGTAGTGGTCACCCCCAACTATGAACCTTAAGTACTGTCTGTGTTTGGGATGAATAAGGATGTGGGTGTAAGCATCCTTTAGTTCCACGGAGCATAGCCAATCTCCCTGCTGAAGATAGGGCAGCAATGATCCTGCACCAGGAACTTGTTCAGGTTTCACAAATCCAGAATGGGCCTTAGGTCCCCTTTTCTTTTTGGGACCAGAAAGTAAAGGGAGTAGAAACCATTGTCCCTGAAGTGGAGGTATACTGGTTCAACAGCTCCATCCCTGATGAGGCCTGCAAAATCTTGCAGTAGCAGGGCCTCATGCAAAGGAGTTTGAAGAGGCTCTCCTGCAAAGAAAGGGGAAGGAGTCCTGTCCAATTGAAGGAGGCAGCCTTCTCTGACCACCTGGAGTGTCCAGGTGTTGGTGGTTAACACCAGACACTGATGGGAAAAGTGGATCAGACGCCTCCATGTTGGCAGCTTCTCACCCTCAGGAGGAGAGGCTAGGCTCAGGGAATCAAAACCCCGACCCAGCCTGGGCAGAAGCCAGTGTTTGGCACTTAAAGCCCTTAAGCTGACGTTGGCCTTGGCCCGGTCCTTTGCCCTGGTGACCATGCTGCAGGGTC
The DNA here is from genome assembly GCA_033557465.1 of Ichthyophis bannanicus. Lineage (NCBI taxonomy): Eukaryota > Metazoa > Chordata > Amphibia > Gymnophiona > Ichthyophiidae > Ichthyophis > Ichthyophis bannanicus. The sequence goes on along the minus strand of CM066035.1, from coordinate 875,335,774 downwards.
TGGGGGGTCTAGTATTGGGGATAAACTCAGTAAGTCTGGCCTCTGCTGTGAAAAGGGGGCCTTTTTCATGACTGTTTCTTCTTGGGAAAGGTGGATGTCTTCCTGGAGAGCAGAGACCTCGTGATGGTCTAGATTTCTGCCACCTTATCCTACATTTGCACAAGAGGTTCTCACTGAGACAGAGGACGACGAGGAGTTTTCTCCTGTACCCAGTGCTCGAGGTCTGATGCCTAGGGCTAGGCCTGGCGTAGGGCACCAATGCCTGCGGCAGCCACCCTTGCTTTAGACTCAAAGTTGTCGTAGGTGGCTCAAGACATCTACTTCAAGCACTCCCCAACAAAGGTTGTGAGGGTTTGGGATCACTGGAGGTGATCTTTTGCTAGGTCTCGGAGATATATACTGATATACAGTTAGGATTGGATTCAGCAGCCCAGCATCAAGCCCTGATAGCATCTTCATCCAATGACGTCAAGGGCACAGGACTCCCTGCCTAGGAGCACAGAAGAATGAGTCTTCGGGCTTTTTTGTTGGTGCATGGTCGACTCCGCCACTATAGAGGTGTGAGGAAGTTGCACCTTCCCAAAGCCGGGGCCATGCTACATAGTGTTGAGGCATAAGCTAACAACTGGAGATGAATGCATGGCTGAGTGGATGGTGTCATCAAGAGCGTTTTGATTTCCTGGACCATGGGATGTTGTTCCAAGGACTGCAGAGAAGAAATGGTGACCATCTGTCCAAGAAAGGTCGATGTGTCTTCAATAGCAGACTGCCTAATATACTGAAGAGGCCTTTAAACTAGACTCGTTCGGGATGGGTGAAGAAAGCCCACAGGTAAGTGAAACATTAAATACCTTTATGGAAATGGGTAAAGGGGGCAATATATGGAAAGCCGTATGTATAAATGCCCGTAGCATGGGAAATAAGATCCCAGATGTTGAAGCCTTAATAGGAGTGGCAGACTTGGATTTAGTGGCACTTACAGAAACATGGTTCACAGAAAACCATGACTGGGATGTAACGATACCAGGCTATACTTTATTCAGAAAGGACAGGGTAGGAAGAAGGGGATAACGACTGGCACTATATGAAAAAATAATATTAAAGCTTTGGAATTACAGAGCTTAAAAAGGAGAGAGGAGGCACTCTGGGTTAAAGTAGAAAGAGGGGAAGAAAAATCTATTTGCATTGGCATGATATACAGACCTCCCTCATAAAAGGAAGATGAAATTAGGCCTTAACTGCTAATTGTCTTTCCTTGAGTATTCTCCGGGCCAGTCCAGGAACAGTAAGGTAGTCAACCTCCTTCAGCAACTGAGGACAGAAAACACCAAAACTTTGCTGACAGCTCACTTTGCTCCCCCTAGTGTCAAAGAGCCAGTCTAAGAATATCCAAGCAGTGAATCAAAAAGGCAAACCAAAACCCTAACACTACAACTAGGAACCATAAACCGTAACCAAGAACAGCTGATTGTGAAAAACCTCCCACTAAAAAGCTATGTCCCCCCTACGGACACGTGGCACCGAACACAACGGGAGCCCCATAGCCAGATTCTCTGCATAAGACCCCCAGGCTACCCTTAGGACCAACCGATCCTGCTAAGCTTAGGACATTCCGTGCCAAACATTACAGAACTCGCAGCCCCACAGCTGCCACTGGATAGAAAAAGGAACCACGCCCCTTAACCTCCGGGAGGGTCCTGGACTGGCCCGGAGAATACTCAAGGAAAGACAATTAGCAGGTAAGGCCTAATTTCATCTTCCTTTTCGTCTCTCCGGGCCAGTCCAGGAACAGTAGGGTAGTACCAAAGCAGTAACTACTCACGGGAGGGACCCAAGAGCCCCACCAACACCGCAGCTGCGCCAACCTTTGCGTCCCCCGCTGCTTGAACATCTAAGCGATAATGCTTCGCAAAGGAATGCAAGGTCGACCAGGTTGCCGCTCGACAAATATCCACCGGAGGAACCAAAGCCCACTCGGTCCAGGACGTCGCTTGCCCCCGAGTCAAATGAGCCCTCAGCCCCTCCGGTGCTTCTTTCCCGCCGGCCTGATATGAAGCTGCAATCGCCTGTTTCACCCAGCGCAAAATCAAGGCCTTAGAGGCCGCTTCTCCTTTACGTGCGCCGGCGAACAGCACAACCAACCTGTCCGATTTCCGGAAAGCCTGCGTCCGCCTGAGATAGCGGTGTAGCACTCTTCCCAAATCCAACTTATGCAGGGGCACCCCACTCTCAGAGCCCCCCGGCCGAGCGAAAGGTAGGCCACGAAATCGACTGATTCACATGAAAACTCGATACCACCTTAGGAAGAAAAGATGGCACTGGACGTAGCAGCACCTTCTCTGCCAAGAACTGAAGGTACGGCTCCCTACAGGAGAGCGCCTGCAAATCTGAAATCCTTCGAGCCGAGCACAACGCTACCAAGAAAGCAGTCTTCCACGAGAGCTCCCGAAGCGGCACCGTCTTTTCCGGCTCAAACGGCGCACGCATCAGGGCTCGTAAAACCAAATTCAAGTCCCAGGGCGGCATCACCAGTCTGCGAGGCGGTCGCACGTTCTTAACTGCCCGGAAAAAACACTGCACATCCTGCTGCAACGTCAAACTCCGACCTTGCACCTTACCCCAGAAGCAAGCTATAGCCGCCAGATGCACCGCAGGGTACTGATCGCTAACCCTTTATCCAGCCCGTCCTGGAGGAAGGCCAAAACGTCTGGCACTCCTGCAGCTCCAGCGCGCACCCTGTGCCTGGCTCCCCAGTGCTCAAAGGTTTTCCAAACACGAATGTAGGCCACCGACGAGCCTGTAACATAGTATTGACCACTGCCGCGGAAAAACCTTTCCATTTCAACCATTGCCTTTCAAGAGCCAAGCCGTAAGCAAGAAGCGATCCACCTGCGGCATGAGAATCGGACCCTGGTACAACAAGTTCATCCGACATGGCAACCGGTAAGGATGATCGACCAGCAAACACACGAGATACGCATACCACGCTCGCCTCAGCCAATCTGGGGCAATAAGAATCACCGTCCCTGGATGACAAGCGATTCTGCGCACTACTCGCCCTACCATCGGCCACGGAGAAAACACATAGAGAAGCTCCCCCTTCGGCCAGGGCTGAACCAAGCCGTCCAGGCCCTCGGACATGCGCTCCCTGGTTCTGCTGAAAAACTGAAACGCCTTGGCATTGTCGAAGGTGGCCATCAGATCCATAACCGGCTGACCCCAGCGCGTCGTTATGTTGTTAAAGACGGTGTCGTTTAGCCGCCATTCCCCAGGATCCAATAGCTGACGACTGAGAAAATCCGCCTGCACATTGTCTTTTCCTGCTACATGCGCCGCTGACAGAGCGAGAAGATGCTCCTCTGCCCACGTCAGGAGTGCCAGACTCTCCTTTAGCAAGACAGCACTGCCCGTGCCCCCCTGACGATTGATATAGGATACGGTGACCGCATTGTCTGAGAAAACACGAACTGCCTTGCCGCATACCAGCGCCTCGAACCTCTGCAATGCGAGCACCACTGCTCGCATCTCCAGCTGATTGATGGACCACCGAGACATCTCCACCGTCCAGCGGCCTTGCACCACCTGAGACATACAATGTGCCCCCCAGCCGGAGAGGCTGGCATCCGTGGTGACCAACACCCAATCCGGTATGGCTAACGGCATCCCCGCTCTCAGATGCGCGGGATTGCTCCACCACCCCAGGCTGCTGGTCACTTCTACCGGACAAACCAACTGCCGGCTGAGAGGATGGCGTTGCGGAGACCACCGGGATAGTAACGAGTGCTGAAGTGGTCGCATATGGGCCCTGGCCCAGGGCACCAACTCTAAGGCCGCCGCCATTGAACCCAGGAGCTGCAAATATCTCCAGGCCGTTGGAGCCTTGAGGCGCAAGAAGGCGGACACCTGACGCAAGAGCTTTTGAATTCTGATCTCCAGCAGAAAAACTGCCCCCCGGGCCGTGTCGAACAACGCCCCTAAATATACCAGGGACTGCACCGATGCCAACTGACTTTTGGTGCGATTGACCACCCATCCTAAACTCTCCAGAAAAGCCACCACCCTTGCGTGGCCGCCTGCGACTCCAGAATAGAACGCGCCCTGATAAGCCAGTCGTCCAGATAAGGATGCACGAGAATACCTTCTTTCCGTAACGCCGCCGCCACCACTACCATCACCTTTGTGAACGTGCGAGGCGCCGTGGCTAACCCGAATGGCAAGGCCTGAAACTGAAAATGGCCCATGGGCACCGCAAAACGCAAGAACTTTTGATGGTGGGGTTTGATGGGAATATGCAGATAAGCTTCCGTCAGATCTATGTACGAGAGCACCTCTCCCGGTCTCACCGACCGGATGACCGACTGAAGCGTTTCCATTCGAAAATGCGGCACCCTTAAACAGCGGTTCACATACTTGAGATCAAGAATAGGCCGAAAAGATCCCTCTTTTTTGGGAACCACGAAATAAATGGAGTATCGACCGAAACCGCACTGGTCTGGAGGAACCGGGACGACTGCCTGAATTTGTAGCAACCGCTGAAGCGTCTGCTGCACTGCCAAAGCTTTTGCAGCCACTCTGCACGGCGACATCACGAATGCTCCTGGCACAGATTGCTCAAACTCCAAGGAATAGCCGTCCCGAATGATGTGGTAATGGCGGCCCAGGCGGAGAGGAAAAAATGCAACCGACCTCCTATTTTCGTCTCCGCCTGGACCTCCCTCGTTTCATTGCGGCTTCTTAGGGGCGCTGGACTGTGGTCCGGCAAATCCCCGACCGAATCCTCGAGCACCCCGAAAGGACTGGCCCCTAGGGAGAAACCGCCCCCTCTGATAAGGGGAAAACCGAGGTCCCCTGAATCTACGAAACTCTCTGCTTTGACCACGCTGTGGCAAGCCCTGCTTCGGCCCTTTCGGACGGTCCTCTGGAAGGCGGCCACCTTTGGAGTCCCCCAAATCCTTCACAATCTTCTCCAACGCATCACCAAAGAGGAGCTTCCCCTTATAAGGTAGTCTACTCAGCCGAGACTTAAAAGACGCGTCCGCTACCCAATTCCTCAGCCAGAGGAATCTACGAGCAGCCACTACCGACGCCATGGCCTTAGCGGACATCCGAATCAAATCATAGAAGGCGTCGGCGAGATAAGCCGCCGCCGACTCTAACTTCGCTCCATCCGGCGCCGAAGCCCCTTCCAAAGCTGGACTAGCCTCCACTTGCAGCCACCTAATGGAAGTCCTGGAAACATAAGCTCCACAGATAGAAGATTGTAAAGCCAGGGCAGTAGTATCAAATGCTTGCTTCAGAATGGACTCCAACTTCCTATCCTGCAGGTCCTTAAGAGTCGTTGCACCCTCTACTGGGATAGTGGTTTTCTTAGTAACCGCTGATACTAAGGCATCCACTTTCAGCATACGCAATAACTCTTTTTCTTCCTGAGGAACCGGATACAAGCGGCCTAGCGCTCTTGCCCCTCTCAAAGAAGCTTCAGGGAATTCCCACTCCGATTCAATCATCTGCTTAATGACCCTATGGACCGGGAAACACCGTTGTTCTGCTCGAAAACCCTGCAATAAGGGATCCTCCAATGGCTCAGACTGAGCAGCCAGCAAGGCAATATTCAAGGCTGCTAAAGACTGGACAATCAGCGCTCCTAACTCCTCTTTCCTAAACACTCTGAAAAGATTAGGATCCTCCCCAGAAGTTAACTCTCCTTCCTCGAGGTCCTCTGGCCACAAATCCAACCCAGACTCTGAGAGAATCTCTCCCTCCTCTGGACCAAGAACTTCTAGCTTCTGCTGTTCCAGACCACCATCTGCCACTACCCCTGCCTTGGAAGAACGCTCCCCGGGATCCCCTGGAGAGACCGAAGGTGTGGGCAGCACTGGCAGAGACGAACCTACTTCCCTGCCCTGCCCCCGCTCCAACTTCAGGCAGTACGCCTTATGCAAGGAGAGGATAAAGTCCGGAGAGAAAAGATTTTTAAAACCCTCCGGATCCTCTGGCAACCGTACGGGATCCTCCCCTAACACTGGAGCAGAGTGCTTTGATTTAACCTTCTTTTTGGCAGACTTGTGCGGCAGCGCGGGAGACACGGCAGCCGGCTTTAAAATGGCCGCCGTTCCCGCGTTCTTAGAACCACCTAAGGCTTTCCTGCACCCGGAGCTCCCGAAGACTCCTCCATCGCGCCAGCCTAGGGCCCTGACTCGAGGAAACACACCCGCAGCCAAAACCGCCGTGAAAAACGGAACCCAATCGCCGCTTACCAAAACGGAAGCACCGCGGAAGTTAACAGTCCCGCTGACAACTGCCTGCTGACAAAAAGTAAAACACACGCACCTGAGATACAGCACTTCTCTCCTACAACGTCTCAGAACCGCTGCTCGTGGCCAAGGAGAACGGGAGTAAGTAAGCAGAATACTGGACTCTGGGGCTCCCAGAAACGTGTTCTGCTATCGGGAAGGGGAGCGGTCAACGAGGCAGGCTCTGCCTCCACCGCTGCAGAAGCAACTGTCCCCCTTCAAGCCGACAAGGAAGGAAGGAGTGAAACCTTTCTCCTTATCTCTCGGTGCCTTTTTTTTTTTTTAAACTTTACTCCAAAAATCGAAAGATCCCTGAAAACTCCTAAAAACTAACCCAGCTAGGGCTAGCAAGGAGACAAACTAGGTAAAATTTGTTTTCCTCTCTCGGAGCCTGTCAGCAAGACGTCCTTCAGCTGCTGAGGACTGAAAAGACTGGCTCTCTGACACTAGGGGGAGCAAAGTGAGCTGTCAGCAAAGTTTTGGTGTTTTCAGTCCTCAGTTGCTGAAGGAGGTTGACTACCCTACTGTTCCTGGACTGGCCCGGAGAGACGAAAAGGAAGAGGTGGATGGAGTGTTAATTGAAGACATATGCAGCATTGCTAGGAATGGGGAAGTGCTACTGAAAGAGGATTTCAATATGTCAGATGTTGATTGGCACATTCCTGCTGCAGTATAATCTAGAAGTAAGGGGATCCTGGATTCTCTACAGGGAGAACTATTCAGGCAATTGGTAACAGATCCCACACGTGAAGGGGCCATACTGGACTTGGTGCTTACCAATGGTGAAAGTGTTTCTGATGTTATAGTGGGAGATCATTTTGCATCCAATGATCACCAGATGGTGTGGTTCAGGATTAGGACTAGGGCTGATAGAATCCATTCAAAAGCGAGGGTCTTAGACTTTAGGAAAACTAACTTTGCCAAGATGGGACAATACCTCAGGGAGTCATTAGCGGGTTGGGAACAACTGGGGGATGTAGAAAAACAGTGGGCAAAACTGAAAGGGGATAATTTAAGGGCAACCAAACTTTTTGTTAAAATGGTAAATAAAGGTAAAAGGAAAAGGAGACCGCTATGGTTTTCGAAAGAAGTAGCTGAAAAGGTGAAGAAAAAGAGAGAGGTCTTCAGGAAATACAAGAAATCACAGAGAGAGGAAGACAAGCATCTATATTTGGAAAAACTTAGAGAAGCTAGCAAAGTAGTCAGGAAAGCAAAGACTCAAAAAGAAGAAGAAATAGCCACTGCAAAAAAAATGGGGGGATAAGATATTTTTCAGATATGTTAGAGGAAGGGCAAAAGTGGTATTGTCAGACTCAAGGGTGAAGGGGAGGAATATGTAGAAGTTGATGAGGATAAACGGAATTGCTTAACAAATATTTCTGTTCTGTATTCATCCACAAATAGGAATAGAGGCGAGGGGCATCTTGAAAATTTTTCAGAAGACTGTGTTTGTGTGAAACTAGCTAAACTTAAAGTAGACAAAGGGATGGGACCAGATGGGATACACCCTAGAATATTGATGGAACTTGGGGACGTTCCAGCAGCTCCACTGACTGACCTTTTCAATGCCTCATTGGAGTCGGGAGTGGTGCAAAAGGCCTGGAGAGAGGCTCCTGTGGTCCCTTTACACAAAAGCGGAAGTAAGGATGTGGTTCAAAACTACAGGCTGGTTAGTTTAACTTCGGTGGTGAGTAAATTATTGGAAACGGTGCTGAAAGAGAAAATAGTGAGGTTTCTGGAGTCCAGCAGATTACCATATCCGAGGCAGCATGGATTCACCAGAGGAAGGTCTTTTCAAACAAATCTGATTGGTTTCTTTGACTGGGACCAAGGAGTTGGACCAAGGGAGAGCTCTAGATGAGGTGTATTTAGATTTCAGTAAAGCCTTTGACACCGTTCCTCATAGGCGACTTATAAACAAACTGAGCACACTAGGAATAGACCCTAAAGTTACTGCTTGGGTTAGAAAGTGGCTCAGTGGGAGGCGACAAAGGGTACAAGTAAAGAGTAGTTACTCACCTGTAACAGGTGTTCTAAAGGAGCAGCAGGAATCAGTCCTCACATATGGATGACGTCGGCGCCAACGGAGCCCCTCTGTGCGGAGCATTTCCCCAGTTTTCAAAGAAAGCCTTTGGGAATGCAGCGCGCCTGCGCGGTGCCATTCCCGCCCAAGGGTGCCATCTTGCTCAGTCAGATGACATGGCTAAAAGACAGCAAAAAATCAAAATGAATGATATGACTGCAACTTCAGGGGAGGAGGGAGGATCGTGAGGACTGATTCCTGCTGCTCCTGGAGAACACCTGTTACAGGTGAGTAACTACTCTTTCTCCAGGACCAAGCAGGAAGTCAGTCCTCACAAATGGGACTCCCCAGCTATAGGCTACCGAGAACCCAAAGCTGAAAAAATGGCTCCCTCTCAAGAGCCTCAGCATCCGTGATAAGAATATCCCCTGAGAACGCCCCCATCCGGTAGCCCAACACAAGGGCCGGAGGGTAGGAGTCGCCTAAACCTCAAAGAGATTACGGAGTACCGCCTGTCTGAAAGCACTATCCCTCCGGGAACCTCTCTCCAGGCAGTAATGGGCTGCGAAAGCCTGGCTTGAAGACCAAGTTGCGGCCCGGCAGATGTCTGCAATGGAACATAGCGGAGATGATCTACTGACGAGGCTTTCGCCCTGACACGGTGGGCCGTGACTCTATCCTTAAAGGGGAGGTCAGCTGCCTTATACACCCAGGCGATACAATCTGCTACCCAAGTGGACAGTGTACGCTTGGAGACATGTAACCCCATCTTATTAGGGTCAAAGGAAACGAAGAGCTGAGGAGCCCTTCGATGCCCCCGCGTACGTTCTATGTAAAAGGACAACGCCCTCTTACAGTCCAGGGTATGCAAGACTGTTTCAGCCCGGCTGGCAAGCGGCCTGGGAAAAAAGATCGGAAGGACCGCCTCCTGATTGAGGTGGAAAGAAGAGACCACTTTTGGAAGGAACTTGGGATGGGTCCGTAGGACCACCTTGTACCTATAGAACTGCATGTATAGTCTATCATAAATCAGAGCTTGTAGTTCACTCACACGTCTGGCCGAGGTAAGAGCCACCAGGAAGAGTGCTTTCCAAGAGAGGAAATGCAAATAGCAAGTAGCCATCGGCTCAAATGGTGGGTAAGTAAGTTGCTGCAAGATCACGTTCAATCCCACTCAGTCACCGGTGAACGAACCGGAGGCTTGAGATGAAGCAGACCTCTGAGAAATTGGGACACCAAGGGGTGAACCGACAGACTGTCCTTCCACCGGTGCGTGGTCTGCTGATAAAGCACTGAGGTGGACAAGTACAGACTTAGACTTAAGGCCTAGGTCTGAAAGGTGAAGTAGATACTGCAGTATACTGGCACAAGACAAGAGAAAGGGTCATCATTGCGCTGAGAACACCATACCGTAATCCTACGCCACTTGAGGGCATAGGATTTTCTGGTGGACTGTCTCCTAGAGGCCAATACCACCTCTTCAACCTCCTTAGGAAGGAGTAAGGGAGCGAGAACTACCCTTTCAGCATCAGGCCATCAAACTGAGGGACCTGATATTGGGGTGCAGAAGGGAACCCTGCTCTTGAGACAGGAGATCATGTTGCAACCCCAGAAGGAATGGAGTTTCCAACACAAACTGCAGCAAAGTCAAAACCATGGCTGTCTCAGCCATCTGGGGGCTACCATAATCACCAAGGCCTTGTCCCAGAGAATCTTGAACAAAGTTCGGGCCACGAGGGGCGTGGGAGGAAACGCATACAGGAGGCCCGTAGACCAAGAGATCAGAAAAGCATCTGCTGCCATCCTCACGGGATGCGGCTGTCTGGAGCAGAACCGGCAGCTGACGGTTCAGTGGACTGGCAAAGAGATCGATGGATGGAAGTCCCCAACAGAGGAAGATCTGCTGGAGCACTACTGGATTCAACTGCCATTCGTGAGGCTAGAGAATCCTGCTTAGCTTGTCTGCTAGAAAGCTTTCTTGACCAGTAAGATAAACCGCTTTGAGAAACATACCCTGCCTGACCGCAACGGAGCAAAGAGCCAGAGCCTCCTGGCACAGGAGTTTGGACCCTGTGCCCCCTTGTTTGTTCACATAGAACATTACAACCTGATTGTCCGTCTGAACTAGAACAGACTGGTGAGAGAGGGCATGAGAAAAAGTCTGTAGAGCCAAGCGGATTGCTCGCAGCTACAAAAGATTGATTTTCTGTGTGGCCTCTCGAGGAGACCACAGGCCTTGAGTGCACGTGCCCTGGCAATGTGCACCCCAGCCCTTTAAGGAAGCATCGGTCGTCAGCACCCTTGTGTGTGCTGGAGCTTGAAAAGGTACCCCCCTGAGAAGGTTTGGGAGATGTAGCCACCACTGTAAGGAGTCCAAAAGTGGTTTGGACACCTTTGTCTCGGAGGTCGCCTGTGGCCTGTGTCCACTGATCTCTGAGGCACCATTGAGCAGCCCGCATGTGCAGACTGTAACCTTTGGCTGCTCCCTACTTTCGGTTACGCTCCATTTGGTCCTGGGTCCACTTCACAGAGGCAGTAGGGTTTGTACCACAATAAGACAACCAAAACTGGTGTGGCTTGGAAAAAGGTCTTTATATAGAAATAGGCTTATTACATAGGTACAGAACAGAGGTGGGTGCATGTGTCTGTGAGAGAGAGAGAGAAGGGGGGGATAAAGAAGTGTGTGTGTGTCCGATGAATAGGAAGAGAGAGAGAGAGATTTTTTGTCCTTCTCTGTATTTTTATAGTGAAATTCTCCAGCACCTCCCTTTTGTCATAATTTGGTCTGATCTCTCCTGATTAGCAAGGAGGGGCTGTTGTCTTACAGACTAATCAGGCAAACTAGGCCCCTCAAGTTCTCTTCTGATTAGCAAGGAGGGGATGTTGTCTTGCAAACAAATCTCATCAGGTAAACTATGCTCATTAAGTCTGGAGACTGACATCACCAGGGGGTCAGAGCTGCCTGCAATCCAAAATCTGGGAAAAGCAATGACACCTATGCTAGACATAATGTCATGCTGATGTATGCTGACATCTCCCACACCTTTTTTTTTTGTTTTGTTTTGTTTTGGGAAATGATGGAAGCAAACCTGTGGTACCTGTCCCAGCTGCCATTACTATATACATGACAGTAGGCAGCTTGTCTAATACCTCCTGTATTAAATACCTTGCTATGTCCAGCAGGTCACCCTGTCCTGTACAGTACTGTCTCTAGTGTTTTAGAGATGAGCAAGTCCCATTATGAGTCCAAACCTCGTGTCTTAGGTAGGGCAGCAACTACTGGGTAGGGAAACCCAATATGCCACCTCAGTGCCCATCTTAAAGAGAACGAACAGTGCATAAGGGACGCAGGAATTTCTGAGGAGGTTAAAGCCGAAAGGTACGAGGATGCTATGAGTGAGGGTAGGAAGCAATACTAGACTGCAGCTGACTCTTGTATTCAATGTAGTAGGAAATGCCAAATTTAGCAGGCCAAATTTTATGGGGGCTCGTCTTGGTTTCGCAGTGGATCTCCAGCTGGGTAAGTAGCAATTATGTTTTAAAAAACAAAGTGGATTTCAGACAGGGTGCGACAGGAAAATCAAAAGCTCTTGTGACCATTTACAAGTTACAATTCTGGTTACAGGCTGGATGACACGTTAGTGAAAAAACTCTGTAGACAGGCAGAGTGACACTATTTAGTGAAATGTTCCAGTGATAACTTTGTTTTGTGGGTTAGACAAGGTGAGATTTTTATTGTCAAAAGGCTCTGTAATAATCCTGAATTTTAATTTTTACCTATACCTAGTGACATTACATAGAGTGGCTTGCAATTTTCTTATTTGTATGTATAGGCTTGTTACGGTTTGTTACAACACTTGCTATTAGATCGTTCAACATGAAAAATGTGTTGTAAGCTAGAATGTTACTTCAGCACACTTCTAACGGGTCTTCAATCCTTTTTCATTCCTATTTTCTTTCAACTTTCATTTCAAATCGTTTTCTTTATTGAAAAATCTTCTTCTTTTTTTAAAAAACTCAGTGTCACAAACCCTAGTGCTTAAAACTTCAATATATAACTTTATTAGAGGACTTTCTTTTAAAAAATCTTCACCCCTATGTTCAATTTTATACAACAGATCTCGACGCTCTCATAGGGCGCCTTCACGGCGTTTCAAAATTTGGTCTTTCTTCAGGAGATCTTTACTTTCGCAACGGATGCTGCCACCGCGCGGCGTCTTTTCCAAGATTGAATACTGTTGGGACGTGGGCAGCATCCGTTGCGAAAGTAAAGATCTCCTGAAGAAAGACCAAATTTTGAAACGCCGTGAAGGCGCCCTATGAGAGCGTCGAGATCTGTTGTATAAAATTGAACATAGGGGTGAAGATTTTTAAAAGAAAGTCCTCTAATAAAGTTATATATTGAAGTTTTAAGCACTAGGGTTTGTGACACTGAGTTTTTTAAAAAAAGAAGAAGATTTTTCAATAAAGAAAACGATTTGAAATGAAAGTTGAAAGAAAATAGGAATGAAAAAGGATTGAAGACCCGTTAGAAGTGTGCTGAAGTAACATTCTAGCTTACAACACATTTTTCATGTTGAACGATCTAATAGCAAGTGTAGTAATACGTTCAATGAAATAGACCAAGTAGCTTGTATTTCTACGGTTTGTTACAAGGCACAGATTTTTCTCTAGTATTTGAGCTGCTAAGAAAAGACAGAGAGATAGTCCAGCTTTAGTTTGGAAGTGGTACACAGTTAAACAGTCCCTCATTGAATACAATATACATCTTTCCTGGGAACACTACTTTACCTCCTGTCCCTCTGCCTTTTATTTCTCAGTCTCCTGCCAGTATGTATCTTGGTGAGGGCAGGCTTAAAATTTGCTGCAACTGATACAGTATCTGACAATTCTGTTAATCTCCTAACAACCTTCTTACTATAATTTCACCCTAAACTTCCACCCTGTTAAAAGGTGGTAAGCACTTTTTATTCAGGTATAATTTTAAGGCGTGGTCTTTATGCCAGTACTCTCTACTGAACACCCATAAAATTTATGCCATTCCAACTATAATTCTAAGTCTCACTTCTTCATAAAAGTGAGCATTCCCCCTTCAAAGGTTGCACATTGAGATAGTCGCATAAAACCAAATAAAAACATAATAAGCGTAGGCCCCTCAAGTTCTCTCCTGATTAGCAAGGAGGGGATGTTGTCTTGCAAACTAATCTCATCAGGTAAACTACGCTCATTAAGTCTGGAGACTGACATCACCAGGGGGTCAGAGATGCCTGCAATCCAAGGTCTTGGAAAGCACAGTTACTTACCTGTAACAGGTGATCTCTGGGAACAGCAGGAATAAGTCTTCACGTATGGGTACGTCGGTACCGACGGAGCCTGCATGGGAGCGCTCCCCAGCGTCCAGGAAGAAAGCCTTTGGGAGCATCCCACACGCATGCACGCTGCCTTCCCGCCTATTCACTTCCCTCTCATCAGTTGGGTTTGTAGCTGAGACCGAAGGAGGGAAGTAGACAAATTAGAAAGAGAGAGAGAGAGAGAACTCCTCCTAGGGGAGGTGGGTGGGTTATGAAGACTTATTCCTGCTGTTCCCAGAGATCACCTGTTACAGGTAAGTAACTGTGCTATCTCCAGGAACAAGCAGAAATGAGTCTTCACATATGGGGACTCCCAAGCTAGAGATGCCTGGAGGAGGTCCCAGCATGTTGCAAATCTGATAGACGGGCCATGCTACTTCCCAGAACCTCAGGCATCCCAGGGATGGAGGGTAGGAGTTGAATTAAAAGAAAGAAAAAAAAGGGGGTGCTGTGGAACAACTTGACTAAACAAGGTATCCAGAGGGGAGTCCTTGTGTAGACCATAATTGTTAATAAGTGAAAAATGAGTATCAATTTTCTAACGTGGACCTTACTCAGAAGTATTGCGAAGTATTTGTTGAGGTTAATATGGGTCTGTTGTTAAGAGCCATTACAGTATCCTCAAAGAAATTCCTTTACTGTGAAGTACAGGAAAATAATTTCTGCAATACAGGTAGAGATGAGAAGCCTTAATGGCTAAAACCAATCCCAGGAGAAAAAACTGGGGGAGATCAAATGAGGTTGGACTTTGGAGAAAAAGCTAAAGCTTCTGTAAAGCCCAAAGTTTAAAACTCTTTTTCCTTGGAGCAGAAAAAGGCCCTAGGAAAGAAAAGAGAGAAAACTGACTGATTTGAATGAAAAGGTAGAGCTCCAGATGTGACGTAACCAGAAAAGTTACGGTAAAATAAGGTATTTCCTAATTTACCATAGAAATTGGTTGTCCATTTAAACCTTATGGTATGCTGAAACATAGTAACATAGTAAATGACGGCAGATAAAAGACCAGTATGGTCCATCTACAGCATTAATATGGACAGTCAGATATGAAAAAGAGATTCATCTAATAACAAGAAGGGTTAAGACCTACTTGAGAATATTGATGGAGAATCTCTTTCTGGTTAAAGTGAAAGAACCATAAAGAAGGTTTCATGGTAACTGGTAGGATGTTCTTTTACTTGTAACAGGAAGTCCAGATTTCTTAAAAAAAAACCTAGCCCTAGAATAATCAGGTCTTGAGACATACGTGAAGGAGTGCAGAGGAGATCCTTAGTCTTAAGACAGCAACTTCAGTGTAGTAGCTGGAGAAAAAAACGCAATATAAGGGGATACCATGCTTGTCTCTTTATGAGGGCAATATGAGTATCGTGCGTTCTTTGTTCATTATAAGCTTCAATGAAGTATTTGGAATTAGAAGGAATGCACAAAATAAGGACCGACTGCAGTGAAAAAGGAATGCATTCCCTCTGTAGAAGTTCCATTGGAGATGTGGAACAGCCTACGGAATTGTGCAATTCCTTAAATTTCACATGGTCTAAGCACTGGTTCCCTTTCCTTAAAAGGAAAATTTTAAGGAAGATGGTAAGAATAGGAGAACCAGTCAGGTAGGAGCATGACTGGGCAGAGTCTACCAGCTGAAGCCTTTTTAACCATCTGGGAACTACCAACTAGGGGTGGCTCTGACGCTCTCTGTCAAAGGCCCTTAGTTGCAGAGCTTTATTGTATAGTTGCAGAGAGCATGTTATAGGTTGCTTAGGTGAGATCTGGCTGTTTGATTGCCAGAGTGCAACCTAATCTATTCTGCTGGAGCCAAAAGAATTGAGAATGGCTAAGAATAGTAGACAGGCATGACAGACATAATTAGGAGTGGTAATACTCAATTTTTGTCTGATAAGCTGTCTTAAAAGTAGTATTTGAGAAGGTCAGCTGGAAGATACGCAAGCAGCGTAGATTAGGCAGAAACCTTTGTGAGCTATATGCTTAAGCGAGCTCATATAACCCACATGGTGGGGGTTTTTTTTTTGTTTGTTTCGTAAGCGTTTGAGCTGACTATACTCAAATGAACAGAATAAATCTGGTAGGGATTTCCCGAATGCTGTTCTGCATTTTGTAATAATGCAGAAAAGATGATCGCAAAGGGGAGAACCCCCTTGCAGTCAAATGCAGTTACATTATGAGATATCCTCGTACAGGAGATTGTCAAGGTGAAGGGCATAGCTCACCTTGTTGTTAGTTGCTACTCCTCTTTTTCCTTCAAAAAGGAGAGGAGAAATCTGTTACCTTTAGGGCATGATTGTCCTCAATAGCTCTTGGAGCTAGAAGAGTGGATTTCTCTTGTGGCAAGAGATTCATGCCTAGGATTGATTCAGTGTATCACTGATATCGCAGCATGGATGAGATGAACTGTAAATGCTTCTGTTGATAAGAAGTAGATCTACAGGTTGTAAAACTCAAACAGGAAGGAAAGAAAGATTTAGTAAAGAAAAAAATCAGAAACCCTGCGACTGCTGGGTTTGCTGAGTCTGTTGAGGGTTTGATTTTCTTAGCCGGGTTTGATGTTGCCCTTTTTGGGAAAGAGTAGTTACTCACCTGTAAAAGGTGTTCTCCAGGAGCAGCAGGAATCAGTCCTCACATATGGGTGACGTCGGCGTCGGCGGAGCCCTCACGGAGCAATTTTCCCCAGCTTTCGAAGAAAGCCTTTGGGAATTGCAGCACGCATGCGCGATCCCCTTCCCGCCCAAGGGTGCCATCTTGCTCAGTCTGATAACATAGCAAAAAGACAGCAAAAAGTTAGCAAAAACAATGGATAAGAATGACTGCAACTCAAAGGGGAGGAGGGAGGGTTGTAAGGACTGATTCCTGCTGCTCCTGGAGAACACCTGTTACAGGTGAGTAACTACTCTTTCTCCAGGACCAAGCAGGAAGTCAGTCCTCACTTATGGGACTCCCAAGCTTAAGGCTACCGGAAACCTCAAGCCGAAAAATGAGCTCCCTCTAGCTCAGCAGTACAGAAGGAAGAAATCTTCTCTGAATACGAATCCGGCCGGTAGCCCAACACCAGGGCCGGAGGGTAGGAGTTGCCTTAAACCTCGAAGAGATTGTGGAGGACTGCCTGTCCGAAAGCACTGTCCCTGCGGGACTCCCTCTCCAGGCAGTAATGAGCCGCAAAAGTCTGGCTTGAAGACCAAGTAGCGGCCCAGCAGATGTCTGCCAACGGAACAGAGCGGAGATGAGCCACTGACGCAGCCTTCGCCCTGACACGGTGAGCCGTGACTCGACTCTCTAAGGAGAGGCCGGCTGACCCATAAGCCCAGGCGATACAGTCAGCTACCCAGATGGACAAAGTACGCTTGGAGATAGGAACCCCCAACCGATTGGGGTCAAAAGAGACGAAAAGCTGGACAGCCTTTCGATGCTTTTGCGTACGGTCAAGGTAGAAGGATAAGGCCCTCCTACAGTCCAGGGTATGCAGAACTGTTTCAGCCCGGCTGGCATGTGGCCTGGGAAAGAAGGTTGGAAGAACCACCTCTTGGTTGAGATGAAAAGGGGAAACCACCTTTGGAAGAAACTTAGGGTGAGTCCGCAAGACCACCCTATTCGAGTAGAACCTAGTGTAAGGGGGCTCAGACACTAGGGCCTGCAGTTCACTAAGGCGCCTAGCGGATGTAAGGGCTACCAAGAAGAGAGTTTTCCAGGAAAGGAAACGAAGAGGGCAGGTAGCCATAGGTTCAAAAGGCGGACAGGTAATCCGCTGTAGGACCACATTGAGATCCCAGTCAGGAGCTGGAGGGCGTAAAGGAGGCTTAAGCAGAAGGAGGCCTCTCAGAAAACAAACCACCAAGGGGTGTGCGGAAAGAGGTTTGCCGTCCACCGGTGAGTGATGTGCAGAGAGAGCACTGAGGTGGACACTGACAGAGTTGGACTTGAGGCCTAGATTGGAAAGGTGAAGCAAGTATTGCAGTACCACCGATACCAAACAGGAGAAGGGGTTCTCAGACTGCTGAGAACACCAGACGGAGAAGCAACGCCATTTAAGGGCGTAGGATTTCCGGGTGGATGGTCGCCTAGACGCCAGGACGACTGCTTCCACCTCTGGAGGAAGTAGGAGCGGAGCTAGGACTACCCTTTCAGCAGCCAGGCCATCAGATGCAGGGCCCGGAGGTTGGGGTGGAGGAGAGTGCCTTGATCCCGAGTCAGGAGATCGGGCTGAAACCCCAGGGGAAGAGGGGTGTCCACCGCCAGTTGTAGCAGGAGCGGGAACCAGGGCTGTCTCGGCCACCTGGGCGTTACCAGGATTACCAAGGCCTTGTCCCGGAGAAATTTGAAAAGCGTCCGGGACACAAGTGGCGTGGGAGGAAAGGCATACAGTAGGCCTGTGGACCACGGGAAGAGGAAAGCATCCGCCGCTACTCGGAGAGGATGCGGGTGTCTGGAGCAGAACCTGGGAAGCTGCCAGTTCAGAGGACTGGCAAAAAGATCCATGGTGGGGAGGCCACACCGGAGGAAGATCCGCTGAACCACCAGCGGGTCCAACCTCCACTTGTGTGGCTGCAGAATCCTGCTCAGTTTGTCGGCCAGGTAATTTTCCTGTCCTGGCAGGTAAACAGCTTTGAGGAGGATGCCATGGTCGACCGCCCAAGAGCACAGTCTCCGAGCTTCGTGACATAGAAGGAGGGAGCCGGTGCCCCCCTGTTTGTTCACATAGAACATGGCAACCTGATTGTCCGTCTGGACCAGTACAGACTGATGAGAAGTGAGGTGAGAGAAGGTCCGTAGAGCTAGGCGGATCGCCCTGAGCTCCAGGAAGTTTATCTGCTGAGCAGCCTCCCAAGAGGTCCAAAGGCCTTGAGTACATGTCCCTTGACAATGTGCTCCACATCCCAGAAGAGAGGCATCTGTCGTTAGCACTTGGGAAGGCGTAGGAGACTGAAAGGTCATGCCGAGTACCAGATTGGGCAGATGAAGCCACCATTGCAGAGAGGAGACCAGGCGGTCGGAGATCTGTACTAAGTCCGCAAGGCTCCCTGTGGCTTGATGCCATTGAGTGCGAAGGCTCCACTGAGCAGGCCTCATATGTAGACGAGCATTCGGAGTGACATGGACCGTAGAAGCCATATGGCCGAGCAGTTCCAGGAATTGCCTGGCAGAGACTAGGGAAGTGCTGTGAAACCTGCTGGCCAGAGCTCTGAGCCGGTTGGCCCGTTCCAGAGGCAGGAAGGCTCGAGCCTGCAAAGTGTCCAACCGTGCTTCTATGAATTTGAGATCTTGAGAGGGGAGCAAAGTGGACTTTGCGAAGTTTATGACAAATCCCAAGTGCTGAAGCAGAGCTACTGTACGTTGAGTGGCCTGAGTGACCTCTAGGGAAGACTGTGCTCGGATGAGCCAGTCGTCTAGGTAGGGAAAGACAAAGAGGCCTTGAAGTCTCAGAAAGGCTGCCACCACTACCAGGCATTTGGTGAACACTCTGGGAGCGGAGGATAGGCCAAAGGGCAGTAGCCGGTACTGATAATGATTCCCTGCCAGAACAAATCTTAGATATTGCCGGTGATCCGGATGGATAAGGATGTGAATATAAGCATCCTTTAGAACCAAGGAGCATAGCCAATCTCCCTGTTGGAGGTAGGGCAGCAGGATTCCAAGGGTAAGCATCTTGAACTTTTCCCTTTGCAGGAACTTGTTGAGGTTGCGCAAGTCCAGGATGGGTCTGAGGCCTCCTGTTCTTTTTGGTATCAGAAAGTACCTGGAATAAAAGCCGTGACCTCTCAGGTGGTGGGGCACCAGTTCCACAGCCTGTTCTTGAAGAAGGCTTGCCAACTCCTGAAGGAGTAAGTCCCTGTGCAGAGGGGGTCTTGGAGGCTCCCCTGGAAAGTAGGAGGGAGGTACCTGGTGAAAATGCAAAAGGTAGCCCTCTTGAATTACCTGAAGCACCCAGGTATCTGATGTTATGGCTGACCACCTGTGGGCGAAGTGGGCCAGCCAGCCTCCCGTGCTGAGAGAAGCCAGCAGGGATGGAGAGGCTATGCTTACGGAGTCAAAAACCCCCACCCTGCTGAGGAGGGGCCGGTGTAGTGGGCTTGGGGGCCTTCTGCCTACGGGACCCATTACCCTGTCCCTTAGCCTGCTGACCCTTATGGGGAGCTGCTGAAGCTTGATATGGTGGGTGGTGTTGTTTATTGGCAGACACCTTCCTCGGGTAAAAGGGCTTTTTCCCCGAGCCCTTCCTTTTTTGTGAAGGGGCAGAGGTCTTCCTGGACAGGCGAGTCCTGGTTAGAGTCTCGGACTCGAGTTCTGCAGCCTTTTCAGCCATGGGCTTGCCAAAGAGGTTTTCACCTCTGCAGGGGACATCGACCAACTTGTCCTGCACCCATGGTTCGAGGTCGGATGACTGAAGCCAAGCCTGTCGGCGGGCGCCGATGCTTCGAAGCCGTCATAGGCTGCTCGAGAAATAAACTTCGAGCACTCTCGAATACCAGTGGACAAGGCCTGGAATCTCTGCAAAGGTTCCTCGGAGAGACCAGCAGAGAACCCGGCAATTTCCTTTGCCAGGTCCCGGAGATACATGCCCATATAGAGCTGGTATGTCTGGACTCGACAAGCAAGCATAGAGCCCTGGAAGCACTTCCTACCGAGGGCATCCAGGTTCCGGGCCTCCTTACCCGGAGGCACAGAGGAGTGCATCTTTTGACTCTTGAGTCGATGCATGGCCGATTCCACCACCATAGAATGGTGCGGTAGTTGTGCTTTCTGGAACACGGGGCTCTTGCGGACTCGATACATGGAATCGACCCACTTGCTTAACACCGGCGTTGATGCCGGGCTCTCCCACATGCGGAAGAGAAGTCTTTCCAGCATCGGAGGAACCGGTACAGTAAAGGCCTCCTTCGGAGGAGAGTCATACTGGAGGGCCTCGAGCTCCTCGGCTCGAGGCTCCTCCTCCGGATCCGCGGGGAAGGCCAAAGCCTTGGCCATATCCCGCACGAAGTCGGAGAACCGGGTATCCTCCGGGGGGGATCGTTTCCGAGGCTCAGACTCGGGCGAGTCGGAGGGGACGCACCGAGTCTGAAAAGAACCAGGTGACTCGTCCTCCTCCGTGTCCCAGCCCGACTCCTCCGTGGAGGAATCGAGCGGCTCCGCGCGGGCGGGTGCCGAGGCCCTCCGCCCCGACGACGAGGCCGGCATCGACGACCTCGGTCCCGAACGGGAGGCTGAGGGAGACCGTGGCCGAGGATCAACTCGAGCCCGTATGGACTCGAGGATCGGCTCGGCCTCCGGGGTCGATTTGGACGTTGACGACCTGGTGGTCGGGGCAGATACACCGGCGAGACCAGCGATCAATGCCCACTGTTGGTCCATGAAGGCAGCAAGACTGCTCTCCAAGGCCGTCAACCTGAGTCCAAACTCAGGAGACCCAGCAGCCCCCGACTCGGGCCCCGACGGTGTCGGGCCCGACGTCGGCTCCTTCGGAGGCGAGTCCACGAGGACTACAGTACTCACGTGTCCAGGAGACTCCACTTCGAGACGAGGATGCTTCGAAGGCCTCTCCCCCTCCGAGGACCCGGGGCGGCTGACGGGGCTATGCGACCTGGCCCTCGAGGGACCAGGAGCGTCCTCCAACACTGCCCTCGCGGGTTTCTTCTTCCGACGATGTTCCCAGGTGGGAGACCCCCGCTCAGAGGAACTCCGACGATGCTCGGAGTTGCAGTCATGAGACGTCGAAGCCTCTGACGAGGTCCGGGCCCGACCGGACGCGGAGTCAGAGAAGATTCGCTCCTTTTGAGACTGCCGACTCCTCAACGCCTTCGAGGACATTTTGTTGCACGGACCACAAATCATCGGGTCATGAATGGGTCCGAGGCAACGGAGGCAGCAGTCGTGTGTGTCAGTAAGAGACATAAGTCTCGTACACCGGTCACACTTTTTAAACCCGCTGGCAGCCATCGGGGGAAAAAGGGCCTCTGCGAGGTCAAAAGACCTTGCTGCCAGAGAAAAAGAAAAAAGTGGCGGGAACGCCAGTCACTAAGGACAAAAACCGAAAAATAGTGAACGGACTCGATACCGGAGTATCGAGGCCGGGCGGGAAAAGGACACGGCGTCGAACCGAGAAAAACAAAACGAAAAAATCAACTTTTTCAGCGGCGATCACAAACTACGTCTGTAGGGCTCCACGGAAAAAAGAAGACTGAGCAAGATGGCACCCTTGGGCGGGAAGGGGACCGCGCATGCGCGCTGCAATTCCCAAAGGCTATCTTCGAAAGCTGGGGAAAATTGCTCCGCGAGGGCTCCGTCGGCGCCGATGTCACCCATATGTGAGGACTGACTTCCTGCTTGGTCCTGGAGAAACATCTGTATTATGGGTAGAAGATGGATAAAACGTTTTTCCCCTAGGGGGATAAAGCTTCTTAGGAGATTTTTTTATTAGCTGGGATAGAGGAAAGTTTTGACAATCCTCTGAAAGTAACATTATCAGTGATTAATTGATTAGCTTGAAATAAAGCATCCTTGTTAAAGAGATTCTCACCAGTACAAGGAGTATTTCCCAACCTTTCTTGTACCCATTTGTCCAAGTCTGAAGCTTGGAGCCAGGCCATGTATCGTGCTCCTATGGCTATAGCAGAAGTTCTGCTAATAGACTCAAAACAGTCCAGGGAAGCACGATTAAGGAACTTAAGAGATATATTGAGCATGATTGACTAATAAGAAATAGTCTGTTCTTATATGCTCTTGAAGAAAAGGGTTCAAAAGCTTTAAGTTCTTTGTGACCTCTTCAAGAGAGAATCCCATATAGAATATATATGAGATAATTCTTGCTGAAAGCATGGATGCCTGGAAGCATCGACGTCCAAAGGCATCTAGTCTTAATCTCACGACCTGGCGGATAACAGGAGTGCTTCTTTGCACTCTTAATACGCCTCATTGCTGATTCTACAACAATAGAATGATGAGGAAGTTGAGTCTTTGAAAACCTGGAGAAGGTGGCACCTTGTACATAGTGTCAAGTGTTTTAGAATGCGAGAGTACCGTTAAGGGAGTTTCCCACATTCTTAATAATAGATCCTGTAAGATCTGATGCAAAGGAAGCATGATCACCTCCTTTGGAATCCAGGGGAATTGCAGGGTTTCTAAATTCCCTGGTATAGATTCTTTACCAGGTATAGAAATGGCAAGTAACTTTGCCATATCAAGCAGAAAAGCTTGAAAAGAAATCTCTCCTGAGGAGGACCCTCTGAAATGAGGGGTAAAAGCTGGAACTGTTGGAAGTTCAGTCTTGGTAGCGATGGATTCATCCCAGTCATTGGGATCGGAAGATTCGAAAGGATGAAGCATGGGATTTTCTTTAAAGAGATGTCTTCGGTACCGCTCGAGGCCGGTTCCGAGACGAGTCAGTACTGAATCCTCCATGCTAGAGAGCGATTCCAGGCTCGGCATCAAAGGAAGTGAGTCTGTCGAAGAAAACATCGACGGTACCGGTACCGGTGACGATGTAGATACCGGTACCGAAGCCGATACCGATACTCGGGGAACGGTCTGCAGCGACTCTAGAGGTACCGAAGTAGCTGAGAGCACTAGACTATGTTCATCAGTGAGGAATGTTTCATCCATCACCATAGCCGATGCCGGGGTGCCGGTACTGCCTGAAGCGGCCAGAACCACTGAGCATGGCCCAGGTACGTCCATGGAGGTAAGAACCTCGGGAACAACCTGGAGCCCCGTTAATGCTTTGGAGCCCAAAGACTCCCGCCAGGGCTTTATTGCCAAAATGTCCTCAAGGGCAACGCCAGAGGCATCTCGATACTTAGGAGATCTACCACTCGAGGACTGGCTAGTCTTAGCAGATTTTTGTTTGGTTACATGATCCTGGAAGGAAGAAGATATTCTAGCTGATGACATCGAGTCTGATGTGAACTGGGTATCGAGTTGTGCTCGATTCTGAAGACTTCTTCTATCTAAAATCCTGCAGGAGAGACACTCCGAAGGGCAAAGGTCAGGACCTAAACATTTTAGACACCAAGTATGAGTGTCTAAAAATATATTTGTACCGCCACACTTTGGGCATTTCTTAAGGATAGTGGCTGGCTTTTCCATAATGGAAAGGATAGAGGCCTAGTGGCCAAAAAAAAACCCGTCAGGCACTAAACAGGAAAATATTTCCTAGAAAAAAGAAAAGATTTTTCAAGAAAAGAAAGAAAAGCACCGGCGGTACCGGTGGGCGTCTAATGAAGGCAGGCGCGACCACAAAATATAAGAATTTTCTGCGGTGACAGGAATACGTCCAGTCGGCTCCGCGGAAAACAGAAAACTGATGAGAGGGAAGTGAATAGGCGGGAAGGCAGCGAGCATGTGTGTGGGATGCTCCCAAAGGCTTTCTTCCTGGACGCTGTGGAGCGTTCCCGCGCAGGCTCCATCGGTACCAACGTACCCATATGTGAAGACTTATTCCTGTTTGTTGCTGGAGATAAGCCATGACACCTATGCTAGGCATAATGTCATGCTGATGTATGCTGACATCTCCCACACCTTTTTTTTTTTTTTTTTTTTTTTTTTTTTTTTAGAAGAGCCACAGCTAAGATTGGGGACAGGATTCCTCAGCAGAAAGTAAAACAAGAGACTGAGTGAGAAGGGCAAAAGTGTGCGTGAGACCTGGGAGAGTGTGAGGAGGACTGAAAGGACTGTGTGTGCATTCAGGTGAGATAGCTGGCTGTGTATTGAAACTGTGTGCTGTGCATGTAAGAGAGAGAGACAAACTGTGTGTTTGTGTAAGGCATAGTCACCTTCCAGTGAGCCCCTTTTGAGTTGTCTGGTAGGGTCTGTGACTAATAAGTGACAGACCATGATGAACCCTTCATGCATGACTCTTTCCCAGCACTCAATTCTTAAGCTTCACTGCAACCCACACCAGCCTAAGAAGTGCTGAAGAGCAACAGAAGAACAATAACATAAGGAAAAGCCATCGGGCTCACTATGGGAAATACCTCCGGCCTTTCCTGAGAGTCCCAGAGAAAGGTGTTCTGACCAAAGGAAATCAACAACAGGGAGCTGGGAATCCCTCCACTGTCATCACCAAAAAGTATCAACCAATCAAACGCACCCTGTCTGAAATCCACTTTAATGTTTAAAACAAAATATCCCGGACGAGCCCCCATAAAACGTAACCTTTGGCTGCTCCCTACTTTCGGTTACGCTCCATTTGGTCCTGGGTCCACTTCACAGAGGCAGTAGGATTTGTAGCACAATAAGACAACCAAAACTGGTGTGGCTTGGAAACAGGTCTTTATATAGAAATAGGCTTATTACATAGGTACAGAACAGAGGTGGGTGCATGTGTGTGTGTGAGAGAGAGAGAGAAAGGGGAGGGGGATAAAGAGAAGAGTGTGTGTGTGTCTGATGAATAGGAAGAGAGAGATATTTTTGTCCTTCTCTGTATTTTATAGTGAAATTCTCCAGCACCTCCCTTTTGTCATAATGTGGTCTGTTTGATCTGATCTCTCCTGATTAGCAAGGAGGGGCTGTTGTCTTACAGACTAATCAGGCAAACTAGGCCCCTCAAGTTCTCTCCTGATTAGCAAGGAGGGGATGTTGTCTTGCAAACTAATCTCATCAGGTAAACTACGCTCATTAAGTCTGGAGACTGACATCACCAGGGGGTAAGAGCTGCCTGCAATCCAAGGTCTGGGGAAAAAGCCATGACACCTATGCTAGGCATAATGTCATGCTGATGTATGCTGACACAGACGGGCATTCGGAGTCACATGTACAGTGGATGCCATGTGGCCCAGGAGCCGCAGGTAGTGCCTGGCGGAAACATGAGAACTGCTTTGGAACTGGTTGGCCAAGTCCATCAGTCTGTGGGCCCTGTCTTCGGGCAAGTAAGCTCTTGCCTGAAAGGAGTCTAATCTTGCTCCTATAAACTAGGTTCTGAGAGGGGAGCAAAGTGGACTTTGCGGAGTTTATGACAAAGCCCAGATGCTGAAGAAGAGAGAGAGTGCGACGAGTGGCTTGTCTGGCCTCCTGGAGAGACTGCCCCTGATGAGCCAGTCGTCCAGGTATGGGAAAACAAAAATTCCCTGATTCCTGAGATAAGCCGCCACCACCGCCAGGCATTTGGTGAAAACCCTGGGGGCAGAGGTCAGGCCAAAGGGAAGTACCCTGTACTAAAAATGGCTTCCTCCCAGCACAAATCTGAGATATTGTTTGTGGTCTGGATGGATGAGGATGTGAGTATAAGCATCCTTTAGGTCTAAGGAGCATAGCCAGTCTCCCTGCTGGAGGTAGGGCAGCAGTATCTCAAGGGTAAGCATCTTGAACTTTTCCCTCTCCAGAAACTTGTTTAGGTTTCGCAAGTCTAGGATAGGCCGGAGGCCTCCTGTCCTTTTTGTTACCAGGAAGTACCTGGAGTAGAAGCCTTGCCCTTTCAGGTGGTGAGGCACCAGTTCTACCGCCTGTTCCTTTAGAAGACTTGCCAACTCCTGAAGGAGGAGGTTCCTGTGTAGAGGGAGTCTTGAAGGCTCCCATGGATAGGAGGAGGGGGTAGTTGGTGGAAGTGGAGCATGTAGCCCTTTTGGACTATGCTCAGTACCCAGGTATCCCCTGTGATGGCTGGCCACCTGTAGGCGTACAGGGTCAGTCGACCTCCTGTGCTGAGTGGAGCCACCGGTGGAGGAGAGGCTATGCTGTGGAAGTCTAAACCCCGCTTTCTGCTGTGCAGGAGCCGGAGCTGACGGCTTGGGGGTCTTCTGCCTACGGGGCCCATGCCCCTGCCCCTTGGCCTGCTGGCCCTGCTGGGGAGCTGGAGAGGCCTGATACTGAGGGTAGGTTTTGTAGGCAGCGCCCTTCCTTGGGGAAAAAGGGCTTTTCCCCCGATCCCTTCTTTTTTTGAGAAGGGGCAGAAGTCTTTCTCGACAGCCTTGTCAAGGTGAGAGTCTCAGTCTCGATTTCTGCAGCCTTTTCGGTCATGGGCTTACCGAATAGGTTGTCACCTCGGCATGGGACATCGACCAACTTGTCCTGCACCCATGACTGATGACTGTAGCCTGGACTGACGGCGTGCACCGATGCCGGCCGCAGCTACCCGGGGTGAAGCCTCGAAGCCATCATAGGCGGCTCGAGAGATAAGCTTCGAGCACTCTCGGATCCCTGTAGACAAGGCTTTGAACCTCTACAAGGGTTCCTCGGAGAGGCCATCTGAGAACCCGGCAAGCTCCTTTGCCAGGTCCTGTAAGTACATGCCCATGTACAGCTGGTAAGTCTGGACACGGCAAGACAGCATAGAGCCCTGGAAGCACTTTCTACCGAAGGCATCCAGGTTCTGGAACTCCCGGCCAGGAGGCACCGAAGAGTGCATTTTCTGACTCTTCAGGCAGTGCATGGCCGTCTCCACAACCATGGAACTGTGCGGTAGCTGCGCCTTTGGAACCCAGGGCTCTTACGGACTTGATAAATGGAATCGACCTGTTTGCTAAGAACTGGCGCCGAGGCCAGTGCCTCCCACATATGAAAGAGCAGCCGTTCCAGCATCGGAGGAACCAGTACAGAAAAGGCTTCTTTCGGAGGAAAATCATACTGGATGGCATCAAGCTCCTCGGTTCGAGGGTCCTCCTCGGCATCCGCAGGGAATGCCAAAGCCTTGGCTATGTCCCTGATGAAGTCAGAGAACCGGGAATCCTCCGGGGGGGACCTTCTCCGAGGCTCGAGTCCGAAGGGACACACCGTGTTCGGAAGGTGTCAGGGGAATCCTCGTCCTCCGTCTCCCATGCTGACTCCTTCGAGGAGTCGTCGAGCGGCTCCGGCCGTGTGGGCCTCGGTGGCACCGGCGTCGACAACTTCAGCCCTGCATGGGAGGTCGAGGGAGACCTTGGCCGAGGATCAACTCGATGGACTCGAGGATCGGCTCAGCCTCCGGGGTCGACAGACGTCACGGTCCCGGTGTTCGGGGCAGATGCACTGGTCAGACCGGCGATCAATACCTGCTGCTGTTCCATGAAGGCAGCCAAGCTGCTCTCCAAGGCCGTCAGCCTGAGTCTGAGCTCAGGAGACTCAGCAGCCCCTGACTCGGGCCTCAACGGCGTCGGGCCCAACGTCAGTTCTCCTGGAGGAGAGTCCACGAGGACAACAGAACTTACATGACTCGGGGACTCCGGCTGCATGCGAGGTAGTTTGGACGGACTCTCCGACTCCGAGAGCCCAGGGTAGCGGTCAGGGCTACGCGACCTGGCCCACGAGGAAGCAGGGGCCTCCACTGACGCCGCCCTCACGAGTTTCTTCTTCTTTTTGTGCTCCCGGGTGGGAGACCCACTCTCAGATGAACCACGACGACGCTCGGGGTCAGATTCCCGAGATGTCGAGGCCTCGGACGAAGTCCGGGCCCAGCCGGACGCGGATTCAAAAACAATTCTCACACGTTGATGCTGACAACTCCGAAGTGCCTTCGACGACATTTTGCTGCAGGGCCACAGACCAGCGGGTCATGGTCAGGCCCGAGGCATCGGAGGCAGAAGTCATGTGTGTCGGTGAGAGACATAAGTTTCTTGCACCTATCACATTTTTTGAACCTGCTGGCAGCCATGGGGGGAAAAAGGGCCCCTGCAAGGTCAAAACACCGGGCTGCCAGTGAAAATAACAGAAAAAGCGTGAACGCTAGTCACAAAGGACAAAAACCAAAATAGAAGTTCTGGACTCGATACCGGTGTACCGAGCCCAGGCAGGATGGGGAACCGGCGTCGAACCGGATAAAGAAACACGAAAAATCGCAGAAAAAAATCTACTTTTCCGGGGTGACACGAACTACGTCCGTTGTGCTCCGCAGAAAAAGAAAGACTGAGCAAGATGGCACCCTTGGGCAGGAAGGGGACCACGCAGGCACGCTGCATTCCCAAAGGCTTTCTTTGAAAGCTGGGGAAATGCTCCACACGGGGACTCTGTCAGCGCTGACGTCACCCATATGTGAGGATTGACCTCCTGCTTGGTCCTGGAGAAATGGAGTTCACTCTGAGGAGAAGGAAGTTACCAGTGGTGTGCCCCAGGGATCTGTCCTTGGTTCGATTCTTTTTAACATCTTTGTTAGTGATATAGCGGAAGGGCTGTCCAGTAAGGTTTGCCTCTTTGCGGATGATACCAAAATCTGCAGTAGACACCCAGGAAGGTGTAGATAACATGAGGCGGGATCTAGCTAAGCTTGAAGAATGGACTAGAATTTGGCAGCTGGGATTTAATGTTAAAAAATGAAAGCTCATGCATTTGGGCTGCTGCAGCAATCCAAGAGAGCAATATAGTGTAGGGGGTGAAGTACTTTGTCTACTAAAGAAGAGCAGGACCTCGGTGTGGTTGTGTCTGATGATCTTAAAGTAGCTAAACAGGTAGAAAAGGCAACTGCAAAAGCTAGAAGGCTGCTTGGATGCATAAGGAGGGGAATGGCTAGCAGAAAAAAAGGAGGTGATAGTGCCTCTGTATAAGTCTTTGGTGTGACCTCCTTTGGAGTATTGTGTGCAGTTCTGGAGATCGCATCTTCAAAAGGATATAAACAGGATGGAGTCAGTACAGAGGATGGCTACTAAAAAGGTTAGTGTTCTTCATTATAAAGCATGAGGACAGACTTAAGGATCTTAATATGTACACTTTAGAAGAAAGGCAGAATAGAGGTGATATGATTGAGACACTTAAATTCCTCCGTGGCATATATGCACAGGAGGAGAGCCTCTTTCGATTGAAAGCAAGTTCTGCTATGAGGGGACATGGGATGAGGGTGAAAGGGGATAGATTCAGGAGTGATATGCGTAAATATTTCTTTACGAAAAGAGTGGTGGATGCGTGGAATAGTCTCCCAGTGGAGGTGGTAGAGATGGGGACGGTATCTGAATTCAAAAAAGCATGGGACAAACACAGAGGATCTCTAAAGGAAAAAAGGGGACTGTTTTAAATGTTGATATGGAAGGACAGACTAGATAGGCCATGTGGTCTTTTTCTGTCATTTTTCTATGTTTCTACTGGCACCAATGCCAGTGTCTCCCACATCCAAAGGAGGAGTTGTCGCCAGAGGATGGCAGGGAAAGGGACCGTCAGGGCCTCGTTAGGTGGAGCCTCATACTGGAGGATTTCTAGCTCATCTGTGCGAGGGTCCTCTGCCGACTCCATAGTGATAAATAAGGCTTTTGCCATGTCTCGGACAAACTCAAGGAACGATGTGTCCTCGGGTGGGGACCAGTGATGTGACACCATGGGAAATGGATTTGAGGGGAGATTGCGGTGCTTACGCGTCTCCGGGGAAGCCTCATCTTCAGACTCCCAGTCCAAGCAATCGGTCGAGGACTCAAGGCTGGACAGTTCCTGAGGCGTTGGTTTCGGTTTGGGTATCCGATTACCCATGATGGATGCCTGGTCAGAGCCACAAGTGCTTGCCGGGGAGGATCTCGCTCCTAAAGAATGGGAGTGGGATCGAAACCCTCGCCGAGGCTCAGCTCAAGAATCGGGGATCTTTAGGATAGTCTCAGCGGCCCTTAGAGTGCTCAATATTAAGGACCCTGAGGTCCCAAGCGTCAATGCTCAGTCCCAGTGGTGCCGAGCATTGACGCTTGCTGCGAGGCAAGGAAGGTAATAACACTGTGTTACAATGCCATCATCCTGGCTTCCCACTCAGGAGTTGCAGCCTTCAATGCGAACACCAGTGTGACCGGGTCCGGTGTCGGTGAGGAGATGGAGTCCTTGACAGGACAGGTCTCAGGTGTCCGTGACCCATCACCTGAGACCTCAGCATCTGTTCTGAGTACCTTTGCCGGCTGTTCCCACTCCGACTCCTCAGATACCCTGTGGGGACTGTGGGAACCTGCACGGGATTTGTCATGTGTGTCCGATTCCCAGGATGGGGTCCTCGAGAATTTCTTCTTCTTGCGCACACGCTCCAGAAAAGCCTTGTCGGAGTGTCCGTGGGCCCAATCGGGTGCGGCAGGGGCTTTACACGACTCAAAGGTTCCATGTGGGGCCTTTGAGCGCAAGGCTATCGGGGACACCGGGGCAGAATCTGACCTGTGAAAGATGTTGTCTTGTTTCTGCCAATGACTTTGGATGATCCTAGCGGACTTCTTTTTGCACAGGGCACAAAACCTCTGGGTCATGGTTGGCACCTAGACACCGGAGGCAGAAATCATGTGTATCGGTTAACATAGTAACATAGTAAATGACGGCAGATAAAAGACCAGTATGGTCCATCTAGTCTGCCCAGTATGATAGCAAGAGTAGGTGTACCTGCCACTCCGTGCAGGCCACCCCTCCCCATGTCTTTGTTTTAGGGGTGAACCCACTGTTCCATGTAGGACACCCCTATATGTTAGGAAATTAGATAGCTAAGTTTATTTTGATTTTATCCTGTTGCTGTAAAGGGATCCCATGCCATTTTGAATTCTGTCACTGTATTTGCTCTTGCCACTTCCATCGGGAGGGCATTCCCAAGCATCCACCATCCTTTCAGTGAAAAGGTATTTCCTGACGTTGCCTTTCAATTTACCCCCTTGCAGCTTCATGTAATGCCCTCTAGTTTTACAGCTTGCCCGTCTTTGGAAGAGGTGTGTTTGTTCATTATTTCTCTTTAAGTATTTAAGGGTCTGAATCATATCTCCCCTGTCCCTCCTCTGCTCCAAAGGTCTTCAAGTCTCTCCTCATAAGGCTTTTGATGCAGGCTCCAAATCATTTTGGTCGCCTTCCTCTGAACAGTTTCCAGTTTTTTTATATCCTTTGCAAGATAAGGTCTCCAAAACCGAACACAGTATTCCAAATGAGGCCTCACCAGTGACTTATACAGTGACATTAGTACCTCTTCCTTTCTGCTGGTAATTCCTCTTTGTATGTAACCCAACATCCTCCTGGCTTTTGCCACTGCCTTGTCACACTGTCTTACCACCTTGAGATCCGCAGAAATAATCACACCAAGGTCCTTCTCCTGGTCCGTGCACACCAACCTCTCGCTCCCTATCGCGTACATTTCCCCTGGATTTCTGTTTCCCAAGTGCATGACCCTGCACTTCTTCGCATTAAATCTTAACTGCCAAGCATCAGACCATTCTTCCGGCTTTTGTAGATCTTTCCTCATGTTATCCACTCCCTCAGAAGAGTCCACTCTGTTGCAAATTTTCGTGTCATCTGCAAAAAGACAGACTTTTCCATGCAGTCCTTCAGCAATATCACTCACAAATACATTGAACAGTGCCGGGCCCAGGACCGAACCCCTGGGACACCCCGCTAATCACCCTCCTTTCATCCGAGTGAGCTCCATTTACCATCACATTATGTCAGTCAACCAATTTCTGATCGAGTTCACCACCTTGGGACCCATCCCAAAACTACTGAATTTATTGATAAGCCTCCTATGAGGAACAGTATCAAAGGTTTTGCTGAAATACGGGTAGATGACATCCATCGCATGCCCCTGATCTAGTTCTCTGGTCACCCAGTCAAAGAACTCAATCAGATTTGTTTGGCAAGATCGTCCTTTGGTAAAACCATGTTGCCTCAGATCATGCAACCTGTTGGTTTTGAGAAAATCCACTATTCGCTCTTTCAGAAGCGCCTCCATTACTTTTCCCGCCACCGAGGTAAGGCTCATGGGCCTGTAGTTTGTCACTTCTTCCCTGTCACCACTTTTGTGAAGAGGTACCACATCCGCCCTTCTCCAGTCCTGAGGAACTACTCCTGCTCACAAGGATCTGTTGAAAACATCCTTTAATGGCCCTGCAAGAAACTCTCTCAGCTCTTTCAGTATCCTGAGATGTATCCCATCCAGTCTCATGGCCTTGTTCACTTTCAGTTTTGCAAGTTGTTCAAAAACATCATCTTCAGTGAATGGTGTGGTATCTACTTCATTCCCATTTTTATATTTGGGAGTCACAGATGGTCCTTCTCCAGGATTTTCTTTAGTAAAAACAGAGCAGAAGTATTTGTTTAGCAATTTTGCTTTTTCAATGTCACACCTATCACACTTTTTGAACCCACTGGCCATTGGGGCAAAAAGGACCCCTGCGAGGTCAAAGACCTTTGATGCAGCCAGCAGTTAGAAAAAGGAGCAAAACTGTGCTGGAAGAAAAACTAAAAATGGTTCAGAGACTCAAAGCCAGGGCAATGGGACTCAGAGGCAGGAAAGAGAACGGTGTTAACTGGAGAAAGAAGGGCAGTTTGCTCTACCAAAGAATCAACTTTTTTCTGGGGAAAGAAGACTGACATCTGTTGGGTTCTGCAGAAAAAGGGAGAATGAATATAATGGCACTCTTGGACGGTTAGGAACTACACATGTGTGGTGGCATCTCCCAAAGGCTTTCTTTGAAAGCTGGGTAATGCTTCCATGGGGGCTCTATCAGCACCAACATCGCCCATATGTAAGGACTGACTTCCTGCTTTTCCCTGGAGAAACAGTTAGTCATGTGGACACAGTAGTATTGTTCGGTGAGTGCTATGGCTGACTGGTAAGAGGCAAGCATGAATTTGAAGTGTAGAATGTCCACAAGGGTGCGGGATTTGAGCCAAATGCACTCAGCTGAGCGGGTACTGGAATGCAGATAGCGGGTATTGGAAGACAACCAGGGTTGAGGTACAGTACGCCTCACAGAACGTGGCAAGGGTGGAGCAAGAGCATCGTTATAGGAAGCTACTGCCTTGTCAACAGACAGATGACAGAGTGGAGGAAAGAGGTGATAAGACAGTAGTGCAGAGAGCCGATGTGTCGATAGCATGAAAATTTCTAAAGAGGTTGGAGGAGACTGGGTGAGATTGAGGCAGGGAGTGATGAAGCGTGAAGCTTAGCAGGTGATGGTCAGATAAGGGAAGAACTGAGGTACAGAGGTTTGAGGGTAAGCCATTAGAGAAGACGACAAGGTTGAGGCAGTGGCCATGTCATTGAGTGGGAGCAGTACAGCAAAGCTGGAGGTTGAATGAGAAAGTAAGGGAATGGAGCTTTAAAGCATAAGCGTCAGAGGGGTTTATCAACATGAATGCTAGAAGCATGGAGGCTGGTTGTATGATGAGATGCTTTCCAGATTGTCATTTGGAGATTCTGGAGAATCTGATGGACTGGCATGGCTATTATCTTTTGCGGGGAAGGGGGGGGGGGGTTGCAATACAGTAAGATAGGTCAAAAATCTTTCTTGGTGCCTGGGTGCTTCCTAGGGTGAATACCTTGTATATTTATTTGGCTAGGAATTTGGGTAGGAATATTATTTGACCTTTCTTCAGGTGATGGTTCCTGAGGGGGGAGCAGCGAGTTCTGGGCTATCATCCCAGCAGAGACTAGTTCCCACTGATAGGAGCAGGAAAAGCTATGAAATGACAGAGTTCTCTGGGTAGTGCAGAGGCTCATAGGTCTCAGTGGACAGTTCCCATGTTGGAAGTGGAGGTAACAGTGACAGATCTATTG
This sequence comes from Ichthyophis bannanicus, assembly GCA_033557465.1. Taxonomy (NCBI): domain Eukaryota; kingdom Metazoa; phylum Chordata; class Amphibia; order Gymnophiona; family Ichthyophiidae; genus Ichthyophis; species Ichthyophis bannanicus. Next base: position 875,301,724 of record CM066035.1, on the reverse strand, counting down.
GGGATCAGCCAGCTGTGGTACATAAGCTGTGCTCATAGAGCTCCTGGAGTTTGCAATATTTGAAGGAGAGTTCAGATCATTGCATTATCTTGAATGAAGCACTGTAGTAACTGCACTAAATTTTTGACAATTAGTTGTTGCATGTAATGGTGCAGCTATCAGTGTGTTGGGGGATAAGAGGGACACGAACGTTTGAGAATCTTCTCTCTGCCTCCTTCCAATGGTATGTCCATGGGGGGAAATGTTTTTTCCACCAGGGCTGTGAAAGCTCTTGTGCTCTGAGGCATCTCTTTTTTCCTTTTATTTTATGTCTTGCATGAGATGCTTCCCCGAGGTCCACCAGAGACTGTGCAGCCTTGAGGGAGTTCAATTTTCTCTTCTAACTACTGTGCTCTGCAACATGGTGGGAAGTCTGCACCCAGGAAGAGGCGGCAGCCATTTCTTTTTCCTTAACCCAAGATGGAACAATAGGCTGTTTGTTTGATATTGCCAGGGGTGTAGGCATGGAGTTGCAGTCTCCACGCCACAGGATATGTGCTCAGTTTGCTTGTGCTATTGCTGTTGGAGGAGCTGTTTCTGGCCAGGCAGAGGTGATTGAGGACGTTTGCTGCTCCCTCAATGGTGCCAGTACTAGCCCAAGGAGGGGAAGGCAGCTTGGAGGGAATTTTACTGATTAAGCAGTGGCAACCATTAGGAGAGGAGGCAGACACACTAACTTTGTTTATTTCTTCCTTACCCTCTCTCTTCTTTCTTTTTCTCTTTAATTGCTTGTTTAGGGCTTTTAGTCTACTTGTGAAGAGAGGAGGATAACTCTGTCCTTACAAACTATAGATGAAACAAACAGGTTGAGAGAGGGACTAGCACTAGCAAAGGAACCCCTGCACATGAGAGCTTTGGCACACAGGTTCAGTCAGTAATGTTACCACATAATGTGAATGCATCTCCCTACTTGTCTATATAGAAATACTTTTTTATGGAAAGAGTGATAGATGCCTGGAATGCCTTCCTGCTGTGTGGGGATAAAAACAATGATGGAATTCAAGAAGGCATGAGATAAATACAGAGAGTCCCTATATAGTGAGAGGATGGAATCAAAGTATAGAGCATCTCAACTGAAAGCAAAACTTAAATTACTTTCACACTTCAAAAAAGGTAAGCACATTTGTAAGGACCGAAGATCCAACCACTTTGTATAATCTCTTCCCTTTGGTATTCAATCACTTATGCTATTGCCTAAACATTTACTATATTGTCTTATGCATCCCTCCCCCAAAATCTTCATGTTTTATGATGTACTTATAATTTGTGGTAAAATGCAGCTTTGCCTCTGGCATTCCATTTCTGGGAACTACCCTAAAGTCACTGCCCTGTACTAAGGGCAGTATAACAAATCTGCATAAATAACTAACTAAATAATAAATACATGGGGATAACCTGTACAGAGCAGCAATTACAACCCCAAACAAAGGCATGAGAGAAATAACTTGCACAGAGCTGTAGGCCATAATGCTAGCTACCTTAGTGGGCAAACTAGATGGGCCATGCTGGTCTTTATTGCCAATCATTTAATATATTATAAAGTTCATCAACTGGACTAGTACCACAATGAGGTCCCAAGTCACAGCAGGAGGCGTGATGGGAGACTTCGATTGAAACAAACCCCATGTAAAATGAACTAAAAGCTGTAGAGAGATGGATTTACCTTCCATATGGTGGTGATTTGCGCCAACTGCACTAAGGTAAATCCTGACCGAGTTGAAGTTCAGCTCTGATTCAGAAAGACCTAAAGGTATTTAAGCAGTTTGTGTGGAACAGAAGAAAGGATAAGAACATAACACATGAAATACTGGGTCAGACTAAGGTCTATTGAGCTCAGTATCCTGTTTCCAACAGTGACCAATCCATGTCACAAGTATCTGTTAGGTTCCCCAAAAGATACACAGATTATCCCGGGGTAAGCAGTGGAATCTAAAACAGTGGTTCTCAACCTATGGTCGATGGATACATGGGAGTCCACAAGACCATTACAAGCCGTTTGCAAAACACAATAAAGAGAAAAAAAGAGAGGCTGGTGGGAACTGACTGTGGAGAAGAAAGAGATTGGTAGAGACTGGTTAGTGAGACAGAAAGGGAAGGAGGGGTAGGAAGCGGACTGGTTGAGAAGAAAGAGAGAGACTAGAGTCGTGGGTAGGGAGAGAGACTAATGGGAACGTGAAGGGGAAGGGAAACAAAGAGACAATAGGAACAGGCTTGGTGCTGGGGGGAGGGCCAGGAAGAGTGGCAGAGAAGAACTGAGGTCCCTGAACCTTTTGGAGATTAATAAAGGGTCCACAGAGCCAAAACATTTGGGGACCTCTATCTAGGGCTTTTCTATCATAGAAAGCAAACCTCCTCCACATGAAGCTGTAAGACTGTCCTAGTCATGGAAATTACTTCTTGAGACACACTATCAGGTAGGACCTTGATCCCGATTTTGAGAGGTGGACCATGATCTCAAGGTAGGCCCTGTGGTGGGTTTTTCAAAAGGCAGCCAGTATTCATTCAAACGTCAAGGAAGTTATACTGGGCCAACAATTTACATAAAACCTTTGGCCTTCTCCCAAAAGAAGCTCAGTGGAATTAACAGTGGAATACTGGCTGTCTTTTCCTGGATGCAGGCTTTCACTGAAGAGTTGCTTATGGCTTTGAGGGCCTCTGCTCTCTGGGGTGACAACAAGTTTCTTGTTGCTGTCATCAAGGCAAGGAAGCAACATATAACCCCTCTTTGGGGAATATGAGTATCAGCTCAATGCCAGCCTAACATGAAGGGGAGGACAGATTCAAAGTAGCCACAGAGAGGTTATGGAGATCTTTTATTTGATTCACTCCTTACTAGAACTTATCTCCCAAAGATATTATTTCCCTTTCAAGACATGTTAACAAGTTTGTCTTGCACATCCAGTTTTAGGTCCAGAGACTGCAGACACCAATATCTATGGCAGCAGCATTCAATGTTAACTTAAAATCATCACAAGTCGACCTTACCTTGGTGTTTTCCCATCCTTTTTACCTTTATCAATTAGTATCCTAAGGTCATTATATTTATTTAACGAAGACACTCTACATCTATCTTCTTGCTGGGTCACTACTTGTAATTGGTGGCTGTGAAAAGACTACTCTAACACTCATATCAGTATCACATATTGAATAGGATCAATACTGTTGCTTCTTCATCTTTGCTCAGTGCACCATACTGACATTCTCCGATGCTGGTAACAAAGAGGAAACCTGTAGCTTTCATCAGATAAGAGAAATTAGAAAACGCTTTGTTCCCATTGCCTCTACCAGTGTCTGACTGACATTCAGATGGACTGATACCTCTCCAACGTCAGTACATCACTAGTACCCAATGCAGCTTCAGGACCCTTACAGGTTAATGCTGCTGATGCTAATGGACAGATCGGACTCAAGGGAGTCAGAGCACCTTACCATATGCTCATAAAGGTTAAGCAGACCCCTGCCCATTTCTTCAATCCACTGGAATTATTCTGCTTCTGAGACCAAGGCTGGCCCGTCAATTAGGCATCTGCCTAGGGTGGCAGACCTCAGTACGCTGCACAACACCCCTGGCAGGCCATATGCCTCAGCAAACATGGCTTACCCCCACCCTGCCATGCTGAGCCATGCCACCAACCCTCGTTGCTGCTGATTCCAGTGGCGGGAGAGTGGCTAGACTCGGGGGCGGCAGCAGGCCATGTGCTTCGCACACATGGCCTGCTGCTTCTGATCCCCTAAAGTTATGTCAGAGGAAGGGGGGTGTCAGAAGCAGCAGACCGTGTGTGTCAAAGCCCATAGCCTGCCACTGTTGCCAAGCCACCCTCAACTCTCACCACTGGAAAGCGTAGTTACTCATCCATAACAGGTGTGCTCAGAGGACAGCAGGAATCAGTCCTCACATATGGGTGACGTCGGCACAGATAGAGTCCCTTGCTTAAGCATTCCCCCAGCTTTCAAAGAAAGCCTTTGAGAGATGCCACCATGCATTCGTGGTCCCCTTCCCACCCAAGGATGCCATCTTGCTCAGTCAGATGACATAGCTAAAAGACGGCAAAATTAAAAGATGGTTAAGGAGCAAATCCAAGGAGAGAAGGAGGGAGGGTTGTGAGGACTGATTCCTGCTGTCCCCAGAGAACACCTGTTACAGGTGAGTAACTACGCTTTCTCCGGGAACAAGCAGGAAGTCAGCCCTCACATATGGAACTCCCCAGCTACAAGCTACCAAAAGCCCATAGCGAAAATAGGGGCTCCCTCATAGGGAGCCGCAAGCAGCAGCAATTAGCCCGTGTACACAGAACACAGTAAGACCCCCGTCTCCGATGAACCAGCACTCCGGTAGCCTGAACATAAAGGGTCAAAGGGTAGGAGATGCCTAAACCCTGAAAAGGTTATGAAGCACAGCCTGGCCAAAGGCACTATCCTGTCGGGACTCTTTTTTCAGGCAGTAATGAGCTGCAAAGGTATGGACCGAAGACCAGGTGGCGGCCCAGCAGATGTCCACCACTGGGACAGACTGCAGGTTTGCCACCGAGGCCGCCATGGCCCTGACACGGTGCGCTGTGACGTGGCCTTCCAGCAAGAGCCTCACCTGCTCATAAAGGAGGGCAATACACTCCGCCACCCATGAGGACAGCGTACGCTTGGTCACCGCCTCCCCCAGCCTACTGGAGACATAGGAGATGAAAAGCTAAGAAGCTTTGCGGTGGGGCCCCAAGAGTGTTGAATATAGAAGGACAAAGCCCTCTTACAGTCCAAGGTGTGAAGGACCGTCTCCACCCAACTCGAGTGAGGTATTGGAAAGAAGGTAGGAAGCACCACTTCCTGGGTGAGATAGAAGGGCGACACTACCTTCAGAAGGAATTTGAGGTGCGTGCGAAGTACCACTCTGTTCTTGTAGAACCTGGTATAAGGTGCCTCCACCACCAGGGCCTGGAGCTCGCTAACTCTGCGAGTGGAGGTGAGTGCAACCAGGAAAACCACATTCCAAGAAAGGTAGCGAAGGTGGCAGGTAGCCAGAGGCTTGAAGGGTGGGCGAGTGAGCTGCCCCAACACCATGTTGAGGTCCCATTCGGTTGCCAGCGGGTGAACCAGATGCTTCGAAAAGATCAGGCCCCAAAGTAAGTGGGACACCAATAGCTGGACCAAGAAAGGATTACCATCCACCGAATGGTGGTACGCCACCAGGAGACTAAGGCGCACTCGGATGGAGTTAGATTCCAGCCCAGACAGACAGAGGTGGAGAAGGTACACCAGAGCCACCAGGCAGGAGAAAGGATCAGCTCTGTGTTCAGTGCACCAAGCAGAGAACTTGCGCCATTTGAGGGCGTAAGCCTTTCTAGTAGAGGCCTTGCGAGAGGCTAGCAGAATGTCCTCCACCTCAACTGGAAGGTTGAAAGGGGCAAGAGTCACCCTCTCAGCAGCCACGCTGTCAGTGACAGGGACCCATGGCTGGGGTGCAGGAGAGAGCCCACCTCCTGAGATAGGAGTCCCAGGGCATGGGGGCCTCCACAGTCAATGGTAGAAGCAGAGGGAACCATGCCTGGGCCACAGAGGAGCTATCAGGATGAGCAAGGCCTTGTCGCGGAGGGTCCCAAACAGAATCTTGGCGATCAGCGGCGTTGGAGGGAAGATGCACATGAGGCCTTCCGAACATCAGACTAGGAACGTGTCCACTGCCACCCTGGTGGGGTGCGCTTGCCGGGAGCAGAAGCGGGACAACTGAAAGTTTTCCGGACTGACGAACAGGTCCATCACAGGTTCCCTCCAGAGCCAGAAAAGCCAACTGGCTACCCTGGGGTAAAGCTACCACTCATGCGGCTGGAGAACTCTGCTGAGTCTGTCGGGCACAGCAGTTTGTCCTGGCCTGGCAGGTACACTGCCTGCAGCAGGATACCTTGTCGGACTGCGTATGAGCAGAGGGTTAGAGCCTCCTGACAAAGGGACCAGAACCCCGTGCCCCTCTGTTTGTTCACGTAGAACATCGCTACCGGGTTATCCGTCTGGACCAAGACCGGTTGGTGACGCAGATGCAGGGCTAGGTATAAGGCTTGGAGCTCCAGGAGGTTATCTGCTGTGTGCTCTCGTGTGGTGACCAGTTGCCCTGAGTGCGGAGATCTCCGAAGTGGGCTCCCCAGCCAAGCAGGGAAGCATCCGTGGTGAGGAACATCGAGGGGCTTGGAGTCTGAAAAGGCATGCCCGCCTCGAGATGCTGAGGCGACAGACACCAGACCAGGGAATCCGCCAACTGGTGGGTCATAGAAACTCTGTCTCAGAGGCGGCCTGTAGCCTGGAACCACTGGTCCTGGACAACACTGCGCTGCCCTCATGTGGAGGTGAGCAACTGGGGTGATGTGGACCGTGGAGGCCATGTGTCCAAGGAGGCGCAGAAGAAGCTGGACGGGCACCGAGGGATGGCATTGTACGTCCCGAGCTAGAGACCTGAGACAATCGGCTTGGTCCCTGGGCAAGAAAGCCTTAGACTGAAGAGTGTCGATCTATGTCCCAATGAACCCCAGACATTTTGTCGGGAAAAGGTGAGACATGGAGTAGTTTATGACAAAGTCCAAGCGTTGCAGAACCCGGATCGTACATGCGGTGGCCTGCTGCACCTTGGAGGCCGTGCCTCCCTTTATAAGCCAGTCGTTCAGTTAGGGAAAGAGGAAGACCCCTAGAGCCAGAGGAAGGCAGCCACGACTGCCAGCCATTATGTGAAAACTCTTGGGGCAGAGGTGAGGCCGAAGGGGAGCACTTTGTATAGGAAGTGCCTGCCCACTACCACAAACCTCAGGTACTGCATGTGGTTGGGGTGGATGAGGATATGTGTATAAGCATCCTTGAGGTCTAAGGAGCATAGCCAGTCTCCCTGCTGGAAATATGGCAGCAATGTTCCAAGGGAGAGCATCTTGAACTTCTCCCTCACCAGGAATTTGTTGAGGTTGCGCAGGTTGAGAATGGGTCTTATACCCCCTGTCCTCTTTGGCATGAGGAAATACCTGGAGTACAACCCCTTTCCATGAGGTGGTGGGGCACACATTCCACCACTCTGCCCTCAAGAAGACCTGCCAACTCCTTCAGGTGGTGGTCCCAGTGAAGGGGAGACCTGATGGGCTCTCCTGGGAAATAAGAGGGAGGTGTATGAGTCAGGTGAAGGAGGGACCCCTCACTGACTACCCGTAGTGCCCAGGAGTTGGTGGTGATGGCCACTCACCTCTGGGCATAGAGGGCCAGACATCCCTCTGTGGGCTGCTGATCTCCTTGAGGTAGAGAGGCTATGTTCAAGTAGTCAAAAACTACCCCCTGGCTGGGCTGGAGCCGGTGCCTGGGGTTTTGGAGCTTTCTGCTCATGTGGGCCATGCCCATGTCCCTTGGCCTGCTGACCCTGTTGGAGAGCTGGGGAGGCATCATAAGGTGGGTAGTTTCTGTAAGCAGCTCCCTTCTTCGGGTAGAAGGACCTTTTACCTGAGCTCTTCCGTTAGGGAGGGGCAGTGATCTTTTTTGAGAGCCTTGTCCTCATCATGAACTCGGTCTCCAGCTTGGCAAACTTGTCGGTCATGGGTTTGCCAAAGAGGTTCTCTCCTTGGCAGGGGACATTGACCAATTTGTCCTGAACCCAATGCTCGAGGTCAGATGACTGTAGTCAAGCTTGGTAGCGTGCACCAATGCCAGCTGCCGCTACTCGAGCCGTTGACTCAAACCCGCCATAGGCCGCCTGAGACATGAATTTGGAGCATTCATGGACTGCTTTGACCAGGTTCTTGAACCACTGTAAAGGTTCCTTGGACAGACCAGCCAAAAACCCAGGAAGTTCCTTCACCAGGTTTCTCAGGTACATGCCCATGTTCAGCTGGTAAGCCTGGTTGCGGCCGATGAGCATCAAGCCCTGGAAGCACTTCCTGCCGAGGGCGTCCAAGGTGCGGGCCTCCCTACTGGGGGGCACTGAGGAGTATGTCTCTTCAGCCGATGCATGGCCAACTCCACCACCATGGAGTTATGTGGCAGTTGTGACTTTTGGAAGCCCGGATTCCGGTGGACTAGATACATCGAGTCAAGCCGTTTGCTCACCACCGGCACCAAAGCCGGTGTCTCCCACATTCGGAGCATCAGCCTTTCCAGGATGGGAGGAATGAGCACTGTGAGCAATTCCTGTGGAGGGGCCTCGTAATGGAGGATTTCTAGTTCATCCACCCGAGGATCCTCCTCCGACTTGGTCAGGAATGCCAAGGCCTTGGACATGTCCTTGATAAAAATAAAGGAAGCCCATATGCTCAGGAGGAGACTTCCGTCGAGGCTCCGAGACAGGAGAGTCAGATGGGATGTTGTGGTGGCGACGGGTATCGGGGGCTCCTCTTCCTCCGTCTCCCACTCAGAGTACTCCGTTGAGGACTCGTAGGAGGGATCTGCTGGCTTCAGGGCTCCCGATGCCCCATGGCCGGTGCACAGCAGACTTGCTGGGGATGACCACAGTCCCACTGAGCGGGACTCAGAATGCGACCTCGGCCAAGGATTGACAGTCTCGGCCTCTGGGGACATCTTGGACATCAAAGGCCCGGTGGTCGGGGTGGATGAAATGGTCGTGCCGGACAACAGCGCCCGCTGTTGTTCCATGAAGGCAGAGAAACTGCACTCCAGGGCCACCATTCTGGACTCCAGGCCAGAAGGCTCCGCTGCCTTCGGCACAGGCACCGAAGGACTTGGGCCAGACGCCAGCTCCCCCGAAGGGGAATCCTTAATGAGGATAGTATCTGGGGACTGTGTCCAGTCTGCGTTCAGATCCTGCCGGGGGACCATCGCAGGCCGCTCCTTCTTTGACACCTCGGACGAATGTCTCAGACTGTGGGACCGGGATTGGGCACAGGGAGCCCCCGGTTGGTTGGAACAATACAAAGATGCCGCCTTCGAGGGTTTCCTCTTCCTGGGTTCCCTCGACGGAGACCCCCTTTCTGAGGATCCCCGACAAGGCTCGGATTCAGAGAGTTTCGCCCGAAATGTTGGGGCCTCAGATGAGGCCATGGCCTTCGGAGGCACCAGGGACTCGGGGAAAAACATATCGTGCTGCTGCTGGTGGCTCTTGAGGGCCTTACTGGACATCCTCTTGCAGGGTGCCGGGTCGTGATCAACCCCCAATCAGTGGAGACAGCAGTCGTGTGTGTCAGTCAAGGACATAATTTTGGAGCGCCCATCACACTTCTTAAAGCCATTGGTAGCCATGGGGCACCCATCACACTTCTGAAAGCCTGCTGGCAGCCCTGCGAGGTCGAAGACTCTCTGGGCTGCCAGCAGGAGAAAAAAGCGTGAAGACGCCAGGAAAAGAAAAAAACTACAAAAATGAACCGAACTCGACGCCGAGGCAATGAGGTTGGCAATTAGGAAGAGTACCGGTATGATATCGGAGGAGAGTATGAAACTTGGAGAGAAAAAAAAATCAACTTTTTCCAAGGACAAAGCAGACAACATCTGAAGGGCTCCGTAAAAAAAAGGAGACTGAGTAAGATGGCACCCTTGGGCAGGAAAGAGACCGTGCATGTATGGTGGCATCTCCCAAAGGCTTTCTTTGAAAGTTGGGGGGATGCTTCTGCAAGAGGATTCAACAGCACCAACATCACCCATATGTGAGGACTGACTTCCTGCTTGTTCATCTAGGTAGGGGAAGACGAAGGCCCCTTGCAAATGCAAGTGGGCAGCCACCACAGCCAGGCATTTCGTAAAGACCCTTAGCAAGGTGGACAGGCCGAAGGGTAGTACCCTTACTGGTAGTGCCCTCCTCCCACCATGAACCTCAGGTACCGCCTGTGGGAGGGGTGGATTAGAATGTGTGTGTATGCATCCTTTAGATCCAAGGAGCAAAGCCAATCTCCCTGGTGGAGGTAAGGCCAGCAGTGTTCCAAGGGAGGGCATCTTGAACTTCTCCCTCACCAAAATCTTGTTTAGGTTTCGCAGGTCTAGTATGGGCCTCTTTGGGACAAAGAAGTACCTGGAGTAGAAGCCCTTTCCCCATAGGTGCTTGGGTACAGGCGTTGTCCCTGATCATACCCATGAGCAGAAGAGTCTGGTGAAGGAGGGGTAACACCAGCTCTCATGGGAATAACCTGGGTGGCATCTGTAGTAGGTGGAGGAGCTCTCCTTCCCTTACCACTTGCAGTACCCACTGGTCTGAGGTGATGTTGGCCCATCTGTGGACAAAGAGCACCAGGCATCCCCCCTGTGGGATGGTGAAGGTCTCCTGGGGAAAGGGAGGCCCTGCCCTGGGAGTCAAAAGTTCCCCCCGGGTTGGGTGGGACATGGGGCCTGAGGCTTCATTGCTTTCAACTTCCGAGCCCTATGGCCTTGCCTCTTAGGGCGAGAACCTTGTTGCTGGCCTGAGAAGGGCTGGTAGTGGTGACTCTGTGGGAAAGGACCCTTTTTCCTCGGGAACAAGGGTCGTTTACCCACTGGTTTCCTGCGGGGCAGGGATGAGGTCTTTTTAGAGAGCCTCTGGCAGTTCACCAAATCGGCCTCAATCTCGGCCGCTTTGTCAGCCAGCCATGGATTTACCAGTAGGTTCTCTCCAGTGCAAGGGACATCGAGCAGCTTGTCTTGGACCCATTGCTTGAGGTCGGAAGACTGTAGCCAGGCTTGGCATCGGGTGCTGATGTCAGCTGCTGCAACTTGACCCGCTGACTAAAAACAGTTCTAGGCTGCTCAGGAGAGGAACTTGAATCAGTCCTTCATCCCCGTGGTCAGGAACTGGAACCATTGGAGGGGTTCCCCGACAAGACCAGCCGAAAACCACAACTCCTCCTGGGTTACAGCCTTCACGTACATACCTATTTATCATTAATAGGCTTGGAACCGGCACCACAGCATCAAGCCCTTGTAACACTTGCGCTCGAGGGTGTCGAGGGCTCTGGCCTGCCTTCTGGGGGGAACAGAGGAGTGGGTCTTTTGACTTTTAAGTTTTTTCATGGTTGATTCGACGACCACGGAGTAATGTGGGAGTTGGGGTTTGTGGAATCCCGGGCTTTTCTGGACACAGTACATGGCATCGAGGCGATGGCTCACTCCCAGTACCGACATTGGTGTCTCCCACATTCTGAGCAGTAGCTGCTCAAGGATCAACTGCATGGGAACCTTTCCTCGGGTGGAAATTCATATTGGAGAATCTCCAGTGGGTGCGCGGGTCTTCCTCTGCCTCAGTCTGCACTGAGAGGGCTCTGGCCATGTCCTTGACAAAGTCATGGAAGGCCACATTCTCTGGAGGAGAGCGGCGTCGGGAAACTGGGGGAGACGGGTCCAAGGGAAAATCTCTGTGCCGTTTGGTTTCCGGGGATACCTTGTCGTCGGTCTCCTACTCAGTCAAGTGATGATGATGAATCGGAGGCCCTGCGACTCATTGCCTCAAGGCTGGAGCCAAGGGGTCGGCGGCCTCCAGAGGACCTGGGGTCCAAGTCGTGGAAACTAGCTGGGGAGGATCAGATGCCCAATTTAATGGGACCGGGACCAAGACCAATGCCGAGGGCTTACCCGAGGCCAGTGGCACTCGGAGTTTGGCTCTAAAAACAGGGACTCCCCCGCAGTTGGGGGCCCGGTCATCGGGGCAGATGATGCAGACAAATCAACCATCACTGCCTGCTGCAAAGCCAGTATAGCAATGATATTCTGCTCCACGGCCGCTATTCTGGTTTCCAAGCCAGAGGGCTCCACAGCTTTCAGCACTGGCACCGAGGTTCATGGGCCCGTTGCCGGCACTCTCGCAAATGTGTCTTCGATGAAGACTACAGCCTCAAGGAACCTCGCACGGTCTCCACCAGCCAAGGAATCCTTCTTGAGGACCTTGAGGTAGGGTGCTTCTCAGAGCTGCCCAAGTCCCTCCGGGCAGTTTTACTGGGTTTCGCAGGTGCAACCTCGGCAGACTTTGAGGACTTTTTCTTCTTTTTCTCCGGGTCCGAGGTCTTCTTGGAAGAGCCACCGCTGCGGGACTCCGAGGACGCTTGGTCCTCACAGGAAGTGCTGGGCTTTGAGCTCGGCATCAGGGAGGCCAGGGTCGAGTCGAATCTGGGGGAACAATTTTTCCTGCAACTCCGAACTCTTTTTATTGGTCTTAGGTGTCATAGCCTGGCACAGGTCGCAGGAGGTGCTGTCATGGTCTGGTACCAGGCTGCGCAGGCAGCAGTCATGAGTGTCAGTCACTGACATGGTTTGACTGCAGCGCTCACATTTTTTGAACCCACCGGAAGACATGGTGGGGACCACCCAGATGGGGTCGACGACCCCTGGGCAAAAAAAGGCGCTAACACCTGTCAAGGCAAGCCTCGATCAAAAAAAGAAAAAGGGCCAAGATCGGCGCCGCTCGAGGTGGGAAGAGGAACAGGTACACAAACCGGGAAAAGCTAAATTTTAGGATAATTAGCAAGGATTCTTCCAGGGAAACAGGACAGACGTCCATTGGGCTCTGCAGAAAAAAAGAGACTGAGCAAGATGTCACCCTGGGCTGGGAAGGGGAACATGCATACATGGTAGCATGTCCCAAAGGCTTTCTTTGAAAGCTGGCAAAATGATCCGCACGGGCTCCATCGGTGCAGATGTCACCCATATGCGAGGACTGACTTCCTGCTTGTTCCCGGAGAACAATGGGCATAATTGTGTGGTTAGTTTTGCTAGGATCATTTTCAAAGCAAGTTTATGTGCATAAGTTGGCTTGTACATTTGTATATCTTGTATGGACTGTTATAAAATTACTTTGCTAAACTGTACAAAAAAATGTACCCCTTAAGCTGCATCAAAAGCTGGATATAGCCAAGTGGTGTCTCTTTCCAGAATCTAAATGTGAGGTTATTTCATTACTTAAAGGTGGCTAGACAGATGATAGGATCTTTTAAAGCAGAATGCACTACTTAACTTCTTCAAAATGTCAACTTCTTCATCTCTTAATATCAAAAATCAAGAGTTGAATCATTTCCATATCATCTTTTTTTCTGGCCTGTGTATCATATAAGACATCAATACAGCCCGATTTTAAAATATGCCTCCTCTGAGCCTTCTCTTCAGTTACTTATGATGTATTCATGCTTTGCATGAAACCAATGTGATGTGTGAATGGCTGAAAATCAGCACTAGTGTGATTTGATTTACAATGTTTTGTAACAATGATTGTAGCTAAGAGGAATTTTTCAAATTTAATCATAAAACTTTCCTGAGAAATAATAAAGAATCAGAATGGGAAATCTTAATTTTGTGTTAACTGTCAATTCAACTATTTCAAAATGTTTGCTTTAAGATATGCTTTTCCAACTAGCTTCCTCACCTGTCCAAAGGAACCTTTGCCTATTAATGAATCAATTTCATAACGATCCATCCACTTTTCTCCATTTTTTACGATGTAGTCATAGTTATCATCATCGTAGCCATCATTATAAATTTTCCGTTCTTTTTTATGACTGGAATCATCCCCCTGGCCTTGCTGGTGCCGCCTCTTCTTTTTTGCATAGTAAACCTGAAAAAGAATACATAACTACTGTGCAAAAAAAAGAGACTTGTATTTTGTACATAATATACAGTTTTGAACACAATTTTTTTTTACTTCTACATCCTTTAGGAGTGGCAAGAGAGATTAGCACAGGTCAGGTTCAGTGGTTACTACATATATCAGGGTCTCAAAACTCCAGTCCTGGAGGGCCGCAAACCAGTCAGGTTTTCAGGGTATCCCTAATGAATATGCATGAGATATATTTGCATGCACTACCACCATTGTATGCAAATATATCTTGTGCATATTCATTAGGGAAACTCTGAAAACCTGACTGGTTTGCGGCCCTCCAGGTCTGAAGTTTGAGACCCCTGACATATATAAACATTCAATTCAGATTCTTCCCAAGCAACCGCCAAAGCACAGGGGACACCAAAGAAGGGGGCTCACTTCTTGTCACTTTAAGGGCTTCTGAAGTAGAACTCCCCACTTTTCTAGGGGTCCTATCTGAAATTATTGCTCGGGGGCATTTATTTGGAAATTATACAACCAAGTCAACTTGATGTAGTATGCTCTAGCTACTAATAATATATTACAACATTTCACAACATTTTCAAGCACACAGTACACATATATTAACAAACATTTTGTATGGCACAACAACCTCTGCACACAGGCAGTGTGGACACAGAGATAATGCATATGGAAAAAAAAACCTAGGAAAGCAATGAAAGCACGCTGGAGTTTGTTCATCCTGTCAATAAAATATCCTCTTCTTTCATGCTACTGTTTTCTACATCACTCTTCCCACTCATACTTATCTAAATACAAAACATATCATCCACCTGCCCCTGTTCCTCACTCTGCTGATTTTCCCATAACCTTCCTCTCCTCACTAATACTACTTATCAATGGTATAGAGCTACAAGGCATAAGCAGTGCTGTACACGTATATGTAGGAGTCCCTGCTCAATAAAGCTCACAATCTATTCAAGACAAATACAGTCTGTGAACGTCTCCTCCTTACCTAGCCTCAAATTCCTTGACATAAACAAATCGCTCCTCCTTCTACCCTGCCCTTTCCGTTTTTTGCCATGAACAGACGTCCCCATTCCTGGACTTCAACCTCCTCTAAATGCATGAAAAAGTAGAAATTCATGCAGTGTAGCTGGGCCGGCAGCTAGTTCTACTACTTACCTTGGCCGCCAAAGCTCATCCACTGTTCCTCCTCCTCACACCCAGATTAGACAACATTGAGTGCTCAATACATGCTCTTGCTCAATCAACTTAGAAAGAAGACAGAAGAGTCAAAGAAAAAGACTCATGAAGTAGAAGAGGTGGCATGTGTTTGCTGTACAAAGAAGGGCCTGAATATTTGTGTCATGCATGCTACTCTAATTCCTACAGGACTCATGCTGTATCTATGAAAGGGAAGGGGAAAGGGAACTTGATTTAGTGCATGCCTTGTCTCATAAGCTCAAGGCAAGCTACATTTGGTACAGTAAGTATTTTTCTACCCCGGAAGGCTTAAAGTCTAAAGCTTGTACCTAAGACAAAGTAGCATTTTACTTACCAGTTAATGTCTTTTCCTTGAGTCCTGCTAGACCAGTCCAGACAAGTGGGTTTCAATGACATCACTCCCATGCCTCTATTCACCACAGCCACCAGAGGTCCCTTCAGTAGTCATCCCAAAGCATATGGGAGAGACATGGCAAGCCTCACACACAACCACAACCGTGGGCAACAATGAATAATCAACACTAGAGAACTATGTACAGGAAAGCAGAAATATATAGCTGTCAAGTAGACTGTGAACCTGCACAGCCATGTATAAAAATCATAGAGGACCCATGGATACTGCAGCAGAAAAACAGAGCAAATACAGTTTCAGGGGCAGGCCCTGGACTGATCTAGCAGGATTCAAGGAAACTACATTAACTGGTAAGTAAAATGTCACCTTACATATCGTCCAGCTAGACCAGTCCAGACAAGTGGGATGTACCATAGCTACAATTCCACTAGATGGGAAGAAGACACAGCAGCTCGCAAAATCCTTGAGCCAAAGGCCATGTCCTCCCCGCACGTGGACATGCAAGTGATAATGCTTGACAAAAGTGGAAAGTGATAATCATGCTGCTGCCCGTCAAATCTGCAGGGGCTACCGAGCTCTGCTCCGCCCTGTATTTGGAAAGAATGGGCACGCAAACCCTCCAGAACCAGCTGGTTCCGTAACAGGTACAGCAAGGCAATGGCCTCCTTAAGCCAGCGCCCCAAAGTCGACCTAACCACCGCGTCACCCTTGTGCAGGCCAGCAAACAGCACAAAAATATGGTCGGACTAACAAAAGGAATTCGTAACCTGCATGTACCAGAGAAGCTCCCTCCAGACATCCACAAAGTGAAGATACTTACCCTTCCCCCAACACTGCTCCTGATTCATGTGATAGGGAGAAAGCACCTTAGGCAAGGAAGAAGACACAGACTGAATGGAAATGGCCTCCTTTCAAAAGAACAGATAAGAATCTTGGCAAGACACAGCCTGCAGCTCGGAAATCCACCTTGAGAAACAAACTGCAAACAAGAAGATAGTATTGAGCATCAAATCCTTCAAAGTAGCGTGTTTCAACAGCTTAGAGAGTGCCACCATCAGGACCCTGAGTACCAGACACAGATCCCAGGAAGGGATCACAGACTGGAAGGGAAAACGCAGACGAAGAACCCCTTGGAGAAAGCACGAGATGTACGGGTGCAGGGCTAGAGACTTACCAGCCACTGGACCTTAGAAACAGGACAAAGCTGCGCATGAACTTTCAGGGAACTAAGGGAAAGGCCCATCTCCAGCCTATCCTTCAGAAGAGCAACAGAGATGACACCTTGGTCGCCTCAGGAACCAACTGCCAAGTGTCACACCATTGCTAAAAGAGGAACCAGATCCGCACACATGCCACCTTGGTAAACCTCCTCCGTACTCGGAGCAGAGCGGAAACCACCGCTGGAGAATAGCTCTTATGCACTAGCCGTCTACTCTCAAGAGCAGTCGTAAGCGAGAAGGGAACTGGGTTGTCCAGGATGATCGGTCCCTGCTGCAACAAGCCCAGAAAAGGAGGTAACCGAAAAGGAGGCACCTGCAGGAGCCACATCAGGGCTCTGAACCACATTCTCCTTGGCCAATCCAGCGCCACCAGGACAATCCTGCCCAGGAGGCATTCTATACACTGAATCACACATTCTACTAAGGTCACAAAGGAAAAACATGTACAGCAGTTGCTCACTTGGCCAAGGCTGGGTCAGGGCATTGACAGCCTCGGACTCTGCTTCTGTGTGGCAACTGAGGCAGCAGCAAACTTTGGCAATGGAGCAGCTCACCATCAGATCCATTTCAGGTTGATCCCAGCGGTACAGACTCAACCCAAATGTCTCCTGACTCAACTCCCCAGCCTGCGGTGCCTTGTCATCTGGACAATTTCTCCTGGATCCTGCCCAATCTCCAGGATCCAGAGAGCTGAGGAAGTCTGCTTCTACATTGTCCATCCTAGCAATGTGCTGCGCCAAGATTAGAAGGTTCTTCTCCCAGGCAAACAGGAGAGCCATCTCAAGAGCTACCCCAATACTCCTTGTGCCGTACTGCTAACTGACGTAAGCCACTGCCTTGGCATTGTCCAAAAACACTGTAACCACCCGGCCCTCAAGCGGGGGCCAGAAACACAGAAAAGTAACTTGATGGCCTTCACCTTGAGACGGTTGATGGACCATACCAGTTCCCAACAATTCCAACAGCCCTGGACCATATGGTCTTGGCAATGGGCTGCCCAGACTAAGAGACTGGCATATGTCGTCAGCAGGATCCAGGAGAAATTATCCAGTGGCATGTACTATCCAGATGACAGGGAACCCACAGGCTGGTCTTCACCTTCATCAGGAGTGGGAGTCTGCACTCAAACTCCTGAGAACTCAGGGACACCTAAACACCAAGGATCACTGCAGAGGTCGCATGTCAGCATGTGCCCACAACACTACCTATATGGTTGCCGCCATCAATCCGAAGAACTGAAGATAATCCTAGACTCTGGGAGCCTGCTGCACATGGAACAGCACCAGGCAATCCAACAGTCTTGATTTTCTCTTCTGGCAGGAAAATCTTTGCCCATTCAAGTGTTGAAACATGCTCCCAAGAACTCCAGGGACTGGGAAGGCAACAGCTGGCTTTTTACCCGATTGATCACCTACCTGAAGCTTTCCAAAAAGGACATCACTTGTGGTGCCACCCGAGATGCCTCTGAAAGAAAATGGGCCAAAAGGAGCCAATCATCTAGATCCCTTGGCACCACAGTGCTAAAACTGCCAACACCATGACCTTGGAGTATGTCCTTGGGGCTGTGGATAGCCCAAAAGAGAAGGCGACTGATAGAGCGAAGCATGGCAAAACATAGATACTGCTACTGATCCGCCGGGATCAGGATTTCAAAATACGTATCAGACAGATCCAGAGAAGCAGAGAATTCCCCTCGGCATGATTTGAATAACGGAGCACAAGGTTTTCATCCAGAAGTGCAGGATGTGCAAGTGCTCGTTGACCCCCTTGAGGCCCAGAATGGGCTGGAAGGAATCACCCTTTTAAGCCACCTCGAAATAGATGGAATATCTGCCCTTGCCCCACTCGATCGGTGGGACAGGCACCACCATCTTTAGGCACAGAACTTGTCCCAGGTGATCCGCACAGTGGTACTTTGATTGTAGAAACACAAGGGGAGATGACAAAGGCACTCGGAACCAGCTCTTGGCATTCCAGGACACAGCCGAACTAAAAGAAACTAGCACCCAGCGATCCTTGATAACTCAGACCCATACCTCAAAGGAAAGGCAAAGCCTACCTCCAACCGGAGGAATCAGGGAGTAGCCTCCTCTGGAAAAGACCTAGTCCCTGAGTCCACACTCTCCATGAAAGGACTAAGAACAAGCCCGAAGTCCATAACGGGAAGGGGGATCTCCAGGCTGGTAGCAATGTAATTCCAAAGACCCGCAAGTGTCTGACCAGCACTCCTGTGAAGAGCAGGTGGAGGCTGACAGAAAAGGAGCTCCTGCTCACTACACATACCCCTTGGACCTGCCCTCTAGAAGGCGTAGGATTTTGCCTCGCCCAGGTGCTTTACCTGCTTCTCCCAATCGGACCCAAAAGAACCACCCCTCTGAGGCCAGAAGAGCAACGAAGCTTTGGAAGAGGAGTCCGCTGCTCCATATCAAAGCCAACTCAGTGCCATGTCACTGTCGACAAGGCATAATCCCTGGCCGATAGACATACCAGGACGTACATGCAATCAGAGAGGAAGGTTGAAGCTGACTCTAAAAGAGAGCTAGAATCATCCAGAGGAAAAGACTGAATCCAATGGGGAAGGCCCGAAACATCAGGTCTGTACATACCGCCAACTAAAGAATAGCAGCCGCTGAAGAGAACTGTTTTTTCAACACAACTTCACCTTTCAGTCCAGAGTATCTTCAAGGCCTATCCACTTCCAACAGCAATGTTCGTCTGGTATCAGCTGTGACCTCAGCATACACCTTCAAAATATCATACCGCACAACGCATTCCCTCTCCAGGAGAGCATGCAACTTCTTATAAACCCTTAGCCCCTTAGGCGGGAAGTTTAGGGAATCCTACTTTGACTGGAACAGGACCTGGAGCAGCTCCAGGAACGGGAGACAGTAGTGGATTTCCGCACTCCTTGCAGGGATGGATGCCTCTTTGGTTCCTGCTCCATGTCTGGAACATCTGCGAAGCTCAAGGTGGTTAAGACCCTAGATCCAATGCCTACAGTGCCTACTACCAGAACAGGCAGACAACATTGACATCCTCACAAGCCTCATCTACATCAAACATCTCAATCTAAGTCACAGTCCAAATCTTAGACAGATCCCAGCTGATCACCATCTCCAGGGGGTACCCTTTGCCAGGGACACTTCGCCATCAATCAGGACTTCCACTCTCAACCTGACCCTCATGAGACTGCACTCAGGGGAAACCAGAGGCCGCAAGGTCTGAATTTCCATGCCAGAATGACCAGGCCTGCTGTAAAAGGAAAAGAATCTCGGGAAGGACAACCTGGATGGCTTTGTTGCCATCAATCCCCTAGAGAATGGGCAGAGGCCCACAGCATGGTTGACAAAGCTTACAGCAGGCTGAATATCCTTACCCACAGCACCATCTGAAATCCTCCTGTTCTGTGACAGGCAAGGGCAGACTAACAGCATCAGCCAGCAGAAAAAGAAGGCGTAGACACTCCTAGGACGACTCGGCAAGAAGGGCAGATTCCAGAAGCTGGAGATGAGGTACCTCGCATGCCACAAACCATGCGATGTTTCCTGGAAGGAGATAGAGAGTTAAAGCACGTATCACAACAGTGCGTGCTATGACTGCAGCGGCACAGAAGGTGTGCGTTAACAGCATTTACACTGCAAAGTGTTTTAGGCGCACTTGGGTAGGAACGCTTGCTGGAGCATCTAAGATAGAATGTGCACATGGACTGCGTGACTGCTAGACGCACAACAGTAAAGACACTACTGACGCACAATAAAGCACAGTTACTTACCTGTAACAGGTGATCTCTGGGAACAGCAGGAATAAGTCTTCACATATGGGTATCGTCGGTACCGACGGAGCCTGCACGGGAATGCTCCCCAGCGTCCAAAAGGAAAGCTTTTGGGAGCATCCCACAGCACCTGCGTGCTGCCTTCCCATCTTTCCTAACCGCCTCTCTCCAATTCGAGTTTTAAAGCTGAGACAAAGAGAGAGAGAGAGAAAAGGAAAGATAGAGAGATACAACTCCTAGGGGAGGTGGGTGGGTTGTGAAAACTTATTCCTGCTGTTCCCAGAGATCACCTGTTACAGGTAAGTAACTGTGCTATCTCCAGGAACAAGCAGGAATGAGTCTTCAATATGGGGACTCCCCAGCTAGAGATGCCTGGGAGATCACCCAGATTGTGAGTCCCTGGGAAGGGCTCCACCTGCACCCATGAATCTCAGGCATCCAGTCAGGGATGGAGGGTAGGAGTTGATTAGGTATGGAACAGGTGTTTGAGAACAGCCTGACCAAACAAGGCATCCCGGTGGGAGTCCTTGTCCAAGCAGTAATGGGCTGTGAAGGTATGAACCGATGCCCAGGTGGCTGCTCGACAGATTTGGTCGATGGACACAGAGTTTAGATGAGCCATAGAGGCTGCCATGGCCCTCACATTGTGAGCTGTGACATGGCCCTCCAGAGAAAGATTCTTGCTCTGGTAGGCGAAGGAAATACACTGAGCAATCCAATTAGACAGAGTTCTCTTGGAGACTGGAAGTCCTAAATGAGAAGGATCAAAAGTAACAAAAAGTTGAGAGGACTTTCTATGTTGCTGTGTCCTTTGTAAGTAGAAAGCAAGTGCTCTTTTACAATCCAGGGTATGAAGATTCCTCTCTGCACTTGATGCATGAGGTCCTGGAAAAAAGACAGGTAAATACACCTCCTGGTTCAGATGAAAAGGTGAGACCACTTTAGGCATAAAGTGTGGATTAGTTCTGAGGACTACCTTGTCATGATGGAACCTTGTATAAGGAGGATTAGCTGCTAAAGCTTGCAACTCACTGATACGGCGAGCTGAGGTGACTGCAATGAGAAAAATAACTTTCCAGGAAAGGAATTTCAAGGAGGTAGTGGCTAAGGGTTCAAAGGGTGGCTTTATAAGCTGGCCAAGAACCAGATTCAAGTCCCATGCCACTGGAGGTGGTCTAATGGAGGTTTAGTCAAAAGAAGGCCTCTCATGAATCTTGCTATAAGAGGATGAGAGGAAATAGGTTGTCCATTGAGAGGCTTAAGGGATGCTGCAATAGTACTCAAATGGACTCTGATTGAATTTGCTTTAAGGCCTGCATGGAATAAATGCAATAAATAGTCTAGTAAAGAATTCAAAGGTATTGCAAGAGGGTTGAGACCCTTCTCTGCACACCAAATGGAAAACCTTTTCCATTTAAAAGCATATGAACGTCTGGTGGAAGGCTTTCTGGAAGCATGAAGGATATCCTTCACTTGCTGAGAAAGGTGTAAATCCTGAACGTCTAGGCCTTCAGCAACCAGGCTCTGAGATGAAGAGACTGAGGATTTGGGTGCCACAAGGTTCCCTCCTCCTGGGAGAGGAGATCTGGAGCAGACCCCAGGTCCAGGGAGGGAGCTTGAGAGAAATGCAGAAGTAGAGGGTACCACACTTGGCGTGGCCAATGTGGTGCTATGAGGATCATAGACCCCTTGTCTCTCTGAAGCTTGAACAGAGTTTTGGGAATGAGGGGAATAGGTGGAAAGGCATAGAGGAAGTCTTGCCCCCAATGAAGGAGGAAGGCATCTCTGGCCTGAACTCCCTGACATGGAATCCTGGAACAAAACCGGGGAAGTTTGGCATTCCACGGACTTGCAAACAGGTCTATGTCTGGGGTACCCCAAATCCGAAAAATCCTGGCTATCTGGGTCCCCATGGAGGGACCACACGTGTGGAAGCAGAACTCGACTGAGTCTGTCTGCCCAAGAGTTTTGAACCCCTGGAAGATACACTGCCATGAGGTGGATTTGATGCTCTCTGGCGAAGGCCCACAATCTGAGAGCTTTGTTGCAAAGCGACAGAGAGCCAGTCCCTCCCTGCTTGTTCACGTAGAACATGGCTACCTGGTTGTCCGTGTGGATGAGGACTGTCTTGTAGCTGAGCAGGGTGTGGAAGACTCTGAGAGCCAGAAAGATTGCTCTGAGCTCTAAAAGGTTGATATGTAGAGATGTCTCCTGTGGAGACCAGATGCCTTGGGTCGAGAGATCTTGTAGATGAGCTCCCCAACCCTTTGGAGAGGCATCTGTTGTAAGGGCTGCTTGGGGTAACACCTGTTGAAAGGGGGACCCCAGCAACAGATTTTGAGTGGACTTCCACCAGTGGAGGGACCAAAAGAGGCGACTGGAGGTTGCTATTTTGTCTGACAGGCAACCTGATGCCTGAGTCCATTGGGTGGATAGGGTCCACTGAGCTGCCCTCATGTGAAGGCGAGCATAAGGAACCACATGCACCCTGGATGCCATGTGGCCTAAGAGTTGTAACATCTCTCGAGCAGTTAAATGGGATTTTAACTGAATCTGGGAGGCTAACTGCACCAAGCATAGGTAACGGGCCTGGGGAAGATAGGCCCTTGCAGTTGTGGTATGCAGTAAGGCCCCTATGAACTCTAGAGACTGAGTAGGGGTGAGATGGGATTTTGGAATGTTGATTACCAGTCCCAGATACTGAAGAACACGCCTTGTGCAGGTCAGGGAAGTCTGGGCCTCTGACTGGGATGGAGCTCGGATTAGCCAGTCGTCCAGATATAGGAATACGAATATTCCTAGAGTGCGTAGAAATGCAGCTACTACTGCCATGCATTTTGTGAACACTCTTGGAGAAGAGGCCAGACCGAAAGGAAGCACTTTGTATTGGTAGTGCTTTCCTTGGTAAAGGAACCGAAGGAACCTTCTGTGTGTTGGATGGATGAGAACATGGGTGTACGCATACTTGAGATCTAGAGAACAAAGCCAGTCCTGACTCTGGAGGTATGGAAGGAGAGTTCCGAGAGAGATCATCTTGAATTTCTCCTTGCACAGAAACTTGTTCAATTCTCTGAAATCTAGTATGGGTCTGTAGCACCCCGTTTTCTTTGGAATGAGAAAATAGGGGGAGTAGAACCCTGAGCCCTGTTGAAGAAGAGGTACTTCTTCTATTGCCCCTTGGGCAAGAAGGGTAGCAATCTCTTGACCTAGAAGGCTGAGGAGAGATGTTGGAGAATTGAACTGTTTCACCATGGTGTGAGGAGGAAGGTTTAAGAAATGAAGCTTGTACCCATCTCGTATGATGGAGAGGGTCCATTGCTCTGCTGTGATTTGTTCCCATCTGGGAGCAAAGTGAGCTAACCTTCCTGTGATGGTGAAAGGCTCTGGATGTTCTAGAGCCAGAAAGGCTAAGTTCTCTAGTGGAAAGTCAAAGGCCCTGAGGAGGCTGAGGCTGTTGGGTCGTAGCAGTCCTCGCAGCCTGAGACTTGGCCTGTTTTGGTTGTTGTTGTCTCTTTGAAGCAAAACGACCTTGGGAAGAGGCCTGACCATAACCTGAAGAAAATTTCCCTTTTTTTGGGAAAGATCCTTTTTTGAATAACTTCTTTTTAAAAGGAGCAGTAGTAGACTTTGAAAGCCTATCTAAAGCAGAATTTTCAGCATCCATCTAGTTGGCCTTTGCTTGCCAATCTTTGCCAAAGAGGTTTTCTCCTGTACAGGGAAGGTTACCTAAACCATCCTGTACCCAGGATTCCAAATCAGAGGCTTGTAACCAAGCAACTCTGCGTGCACCTATGGCAATAGCCAAGGCTCTACTGGCACCCTCAAAAGAGTCAAAGGCTGCACGGTTGGAAAACTTGGATACATCCTGTGCCTGTTTAAGCCAGGTGATATATTCTTCTCTCTTATCTTCTGACATAAAAGGAGATAAGGTTTGCAGATGATCTCTAACTTCTTTTAGAAACATCCCCATGTAGAGACTATAGGAGTTGATTCTGGCTACAAGCATACTGGCCTGAAAGATTTTCCTGCCAAAGGCATCTAGGGTTCTGCATTCTCTTCCTGGAGGAGCAGAGGAGTGCCTTTTTGTGCTCTTGATCTTTTTCATAGCAGACTCTACCACAATGGAGTGGTGAGGAAGCAGAGTCTTATGAAACCCAGGACAAGGAGGAACACGATACATGGTGTCCAACCTTCGGGAACGAGGGGAGGTGGAAAGAGGAGTCTCCCATATGCCCAACATGTGATCATAAAGAATCTCATGTACTGGTAAGGTGGCAGCCTCTTTAGGAGCCTTAGGATATTGTAGGATATCTAATTTTTTAGCTCTAGGTTCAGTTTCAGAGGCTACTGAAATGGACAGGCCTTTGATCACCTCCCTAATGAAGTCCTGAAAAGACAAGTCTTCAGGAGGAGACATTCTCCTTTTTGGAGAAGAGGGTTCCTGAAGAAGGATCCCCGATGCTTCAATTGAGGCCTCTGATGTATCAGAGTCTTCAGAGTAATCGAAGTATCGACTATCTGGATGCTCTCGCAGAGCCCGATACGCGTACCGGGAGGTATCGACATCGGGAGTAATCGGTACCAAGTTGGTACTGATAGGCATCACTGGATAGCGTACCGCTGCCGTCGATGCTGATGTCGATGCAAGCGGTACAGGTATCGGAACCGATTTCGGATCCGGTACCAGAATCGGTACCGGTACTGACAACGGGGTTTGTTGCGGTACCGGAGGCGTCGCAGCCTGTATGAATGCCGTGATGGCACGCTGCATGGTCAGAATATTCTGATCCATCGATGCCACCAATGTCTGGATGCCGGTACCGGTGTTAACCGCCGGTACCCCAGAACATTGTAACAGGTGATCGGTCGAGGCCGAGCCATCGATGTCAACCTGTGACCCCATAAGTAGAGCTTTGGAAGTCGGAGCCTCCCGCCGGGGTAATTTTGCCAGTGTGGATTCCTCAAGAGTAAGCCCGGGGGCATCTCGATACTTAGAGGGAGATGAACTCTTTGAGGACCGACCAGATTTAAGTTTGGTTACTTGAGATCCATGGGATGAAGAAGCAGCCCTGGAAGACGTCGATGCCACAGAAGCTGCATCGGAGGGAAACAGGGTACTGAGCTTGGCTGCCCGATTTTGTAACCCTCTCTTAGACATCATAGAACAGGACTCACAATCCGCTATGGAGTGGTCAGGACCTAAACATTTTAGACACCAGTCATGGGTGTCTGTGACAGAAATAGTGCTGCTGCACTTAGTGCACTTTTTAAACCCGGAAGCGGGTTTTTCCATGAGGAAAAATATATCTGTAGGCCTAAGGCCCCAGAAGAAAAAATGCACTGTAGTTTTTTGTTTTGTTTTTTTAAAAGAAAGAAAAAAAGACCGGTGGTACCGGTCCGGAATCGAGAAGGCAGACACGCGACTAAAGAAAAATAAAAGAAAATAAGAAATTCTTCAGCGGTGACAGGAAACACGACCTGCTGGCTCCGCGGAAAAGAAGAACTGGAGAGAGGCAGTTAGGAAAGGCGGGAAGGCAGCGCGCAGGCGCTGTGGGATGCTCCCAAAGAATTTCCTTTTGGACGCTGGGGAGCGTTCCCGCGCAGGCTCCGTCAGTACCAACGATACCCATATGTGAAGACTCATTCCGGCTTATTCCTGGAGATCTGTGCTATCTCCATGAACAAGCAGGAATGAGTCTTCACATATGGGGACTCCCTAGCTTTAGATGACAGGGAGAGACCCCAGAGGTTGTCCCCCCCTGGGACAGGGCTCCACTTCCCCCCATGGATCTCTGGCATCCCATCAGGGATGGTGGGTAGGAGTTGATTAAGTATGGAACAGGAATTTGAGAACAGCCTGACCAAACAAGGCATCCGGCGGGAGTCCTTGTCCAAGCAATAATGGGCTGTGAAGGTATGAACCGAGGCCCAAGTGGCTGCTCGACAGATGTCATCAATGGACACAGAGTTCAGATGATCCACTGAGGCCGCCATGGCTCTCACATTGTGAGCTGTGACATGGCCCTCCAGAGAAAGGTTCTTACTCTGATAGGCGAAAGAAATACACTGGGCAATCCAGTTGGATAGTGTTCTCTTGGAGACTGGTAGTCCCAAATGAGAAGGATCAAAGGCAACAAAGAGCTGAGAGGACTTTCTATGTTGCTGTGTCCTTTTGTAAGTAAAAAGCCAGAGCTCTTTTACAGTCTAGGGTATAAAGATTCCTCTCTGCACTTGATGCATGAGGTTATGGAAAAAAGACAGGTAGGTAGACCTCCTGGTTGAGGTGAAAGGGCGAGACCACCTTAGGCATAAAGTGTGGATGAGTACTAAGGACTACCTTGTCATGATGGAATCTTGTATAAGGTGGATTAGCTATGAGTGCTTGCAATTCACTAATACGACGTGCTGATGTGATGGCAATGAGAAAGATAACCTTCCAAGAAAGGTATTTCAAGGAAGTGGTAGCCAAAGGTTCAAAAGGCGGCTTCATAGGCTGACCAAGAACCAGGTTCAAGTCCCATGCCACCGGAGGTGGTCTAATGGGAGGCTTTGTTAAAAGGAGACCTCTCATGAACCTTGCTACAAGAGGATGAGAGGAAATAGGTTGTCCATTTAGAGGCTTAAGGGAAGCTGCAATAGCACTCAAATGGACTCTTACTGAATTTGTTTTAAGGCCTGCATTAGATAGATGGAGGAGATACTCCAGCAAAGATTCCAGGGGTATGGCAAGGGGGTTAAGACCCTTCTCAGAGCACCAGATAGTAAACCTCTTCCACTTGAAAGCATAAGAACGTCTAGTGGAAGGTTTTCTGGAAGCATAAAGAACATCTTTCACCTGTTGAGAAAGATGAAGATCTTGGAGATCTAGGCCTTCAGCAACCAAGCCCTGAGATGCAGAGACTGGAGATTGGGATGCCATAACTTTCCATCCTCTTGAGATAGGAGATCTGGAGCAGACCCTAACTCGAGGGTGGGAGTTTGAGAGAGATGTAGAAGCAGAGGGTACCACATTTGCCGTGGCCAATGTGGAGCTATGAGAATCCTGTGGCCTCTGTCTCCCTGAAACTTGAACAGGGTTTTGGGAATTAGGGGAATGGGTGGAAAGGCATACAGGAAGTCTTGACCCCAGTGAAGGAGGAAAGCATCCCTTGCCTGAGTCCCCTGAGCCAGAGTTCTGGAACAGAACTGGGGAAGTTTGGCATTCCACGGTCTATATAGCACAGTTACTTACCTGTAACAGGTGATCTCTGGGAACAGCAGGAATTAGTCCTCACATATGGGTACGTCGGTACCGACGGAGCCCGTGCGGGAAAGCTCCCCAGCTTCTTAGAATAGAAGCTTTTGGGACCTCCCACTGCACATGCGCACTGCCTTCCCGCCTTCCTGAACAGCTCTCCTCAGTTTCGAGTTTATAGCTGAGTCAACAGAGAGAGGACAGGAAGATAGATAGATAAAAGATACAACTCCTAGGGGAGGTGGGTGGGTTGTGAGGACTAATTCCTGCTGTTCCCAGAGATCACCTGTTACAGGTAAGTAACTGTGCTATCTCCAGGAACAAGCAGGAATAAGTCCTCACATATGGGGACTCCCTAGCTTAGATGCATGGGATCCCCTGTAAAGGTTCGCCATCTTCGTATGGATCTCAGGCATCCATTCTGGGAAGGTGGGCAGGAGTTGTTTAGGAATGGAACAGGTGCTTGAGGACAGCCTGGCCAAACAAGGCATCCCGGCGGGAGTCCTTGTCCAAACAGTAATGGGCTGTGAAGGTATGAACCGAGGCCCAGGTAGCGGCTCGACAGATCTGATCTATGGAAACAGAGTGCAGATGAGCCATAGAAGTTGCCATGGCCCTCACATTGTGAGCAGTGACATGGCCTTCCAGAGAAATGTTTTTGCTCTTGTAAGCAAAAGAAATACACTGAGCAATCCAATTGGAAAGTGTACGCTTGGAGACTGGAAGTCCCAAATGGGAAGGATCAAAGGCCACAAAAAGTTGAGAAGACTTTCGATGTGGCTGAGTCCTATTAAGGTAAAAAGCGAGAGCTCTTTTACAATCCAGA
This sequence comes from Ichthyophis bannanicus, assembly GCA_033557465.1. Lineage (NCBI taxonomy): Eukaryota > Metazoa > Chordata > Amphibia > Gymnophiona > Ichthyophiidae > Ichthyophis > Ichthyophis bannanicus. The sequence goes on along the minus strand of CM066035.1, from coordinate 875,273,604 downwards.
GTATGAAGGTTCCTCTCTGCATTGGATGCATGAGGAGCTGGAAAAAAGACAGGTAGATATACCTCTTGATTAAGATGAAAAGGCGAGACCACTTTAGGCATAAAGTGGGGATTCGTCCTAAGGACCACCTTATCATGATGAAATCTTGTGTAAGGTGGATTGGCCACTAAAGCCTGCAGCTCACTGATGCGGCGAGCCGAAGTGACTGCAATGAGGAAGATGACCTTCCAGGAAAGAAATTTCAAGGAGGTGGAAAACATTGGCTCAAAAGGTGGCTTCATAAGTTGACCGAGCACTAGATTCAAATCCCATGCGACCGGGGGTGGTCTGATGGGAGGTTTAGTGAGAGTCAGGCCTCTCATGAATCTTGCAACAAGAGGATGAGAGGAGATAGGTTGTCCATTTATATGTTGCAAGGATGCTGCAATAGCACTTAAATGGACTCTTACCGAATTCGTCTTGAGGCCTGCATTGGATAGATGCAGGAGATAATCAAGAAGAGAATTCAAAGGAAGTGCCAGAGGGTCAAGACCCTGCTGAGCACACCAAATGGAAAAACGTTTCCATTTGAAAGCATAGGAACGCCTGGTAGAGGGTTTCCTAGAGGCAGAAAGGATATCTTTCACTGGTTGGGAAAGATGAAAGTCTTGAAGGCTTAAGCCTTCAGTAACCAAGCACTGAGGTGAAGGGATTTGGGGTTTGGGTGCCACAAAGTCCCCTCCTCCTGAGACAGGAGGTCTGGCGCAGCTCCCAGATCCAAGTAGGATCCCTGGGAGAGCTGTAGAAGTAGAGGGAACCACACTTGGCGTGGCCAGCGTGGAGCTATGAGGATCATAGTTCCATGATCCCTCTGGAGTTTGAACAGAGTCTTGGGAATCAAAGGAATGGGTGGAAAGGCATATAGGAATGCCTGACTCCAATTCAGGAGAAAGGCGTCCGTAGCCTGAGCTCCCTGACACGGAGTTCTGGAACAGAACCGGGGAAGTTTGGCATTCCACGGACTTGCAAAGAGGTCTATGTCCGGGGTCCCCCATTCCTGAAAGATTCGGTTTATTTGGTCCAAATGTAGGGACCATTCGTGTGGCAGCAGAACTCGACTGAGCCTGTCTGCCCGAGAGTTTTGAACTCCTGGGAGATACACTGCTAGCAGGTGAATCTGATGCTCTCTGGCGAAGGCCCATAGTCTTAGAGCTTCGTTGCAAAGCGACAGAGAGCCCGTCCCTCCTTGTTTGTTTATGTAAAACATGGCCACCTGATTGTCCGTCTGAACTAGGACAGTGAGGTTGGCTAGGAGGGAGTGGAAGACCTTGAGGGCAAGGTAAATTGCTCGCAGTTCCAGAAGATTGATATGAAGGGTGGTCTCCTGTAGAGACCAAGTGCCCTGAGTGGAGAGAGTTTGCAGATGGGCTCCCCACCCTGTTTGGGAGGCATCTGTTGTGAGGGTTGCTTGGGGTAGCAATGGTTGAAATGGAGCCCCCAACAACAGATTCTTGGTGGAAGTCCACCAGTGGAGGGACCAAAACAGACGACCGGAGGTTTGTATTTGGTCTGAGAGCGCTCCTGACGCCTGAGTCCACTGAGTGGCCAGGGTCCATTGAGCTGCTCTCATATGAAGACGAGCATAGGGCACCACATGCACTGTGGAGGCCATATGACCCAGAAGGCGTAGCATTTCCCTGGCTGTCAAGTGAGTGCTGGACTGAGCTTGGGAGGCCAAACTCAGGAGGCGCTGGCCTCGAACATGTGGAAGGTAGGCCCTTGCAGTGATGGTGTCCAACTGGGCCCCTATGAATTCTAGAGATTGAGTAGGGATGAGTTGGGACTTGGGAAGGTTTACTACCAGTCCCAGATACTGCAAAAGGCTCCTTGTGTGGTCCAGGGAAATCTGGGCCTGTGACTGAGTTGGAGCTCGGATGAGCCAGTCGTCCAGATATGGGAAGACAAAGATTCCCATGCCTCTTAGAAATGCGGCTACGACTGCCATGCATTTTGTGAATACTCTTGGAGCAGAGGCTAGACCGAAGGGGAGTACTCTGTATTGGAAATGTTTTCCCTGAAACAGAAAGCGAAGATACTTTCTGTGGGATGGATGGATGAGTATATGTGTATACGCATCCTGTAGGTCTAGAGAACAAAGCCAGTCCTGACCCTGGAGGTAAGGAAGGAGAATGCCGAGAGACAGCATTTTGAATTTCTCCTTGAAGAGAAATTTGTTCAATTCTCTCAGATCTAGGATTGGTCTGAATCCCCTGTCTTCTTTGGAATGAGAAAATAAGGGGAGTAGAAACCGGACCCTTGTTGAGGAAGAGGAACCTCTTCTATGGCCCCTTGGGCAAGAAGAGAGGAAACCTCTTGACCCAACAGGGTTAGGAGAGATGGGGGAGAATTGAATGGTCTCACCATATGATGGGGAGGAAGGCTGGAGAAATGAAGTTTGTAACCCTCTCGAATGATAGAGAGGGTCCATTGTTCTGTTGTGATTTGTTCCCATCTGGGAGCAAAGTGAACCAACCTTCCGGGTATGGTGAGAGGTTCTGGTTGTGTTAGAACCAGAAGTGGCAAGTTCCCTAGGAGCAAGTCAAAACCCCTGAGGGGTTGGAGCCTGCTGAGCTACAGTAGCTGCTGCAGGCTTAGCTCGTGCTTGTTTGGATTGCTGACGCTTAGCAGTATAGCGAGGTTGAGAAGACTGCTGGCCAGTATTTGAAGCAACTCTGGCCTTCTTATAGTAAGGCCTTTTAAAAGACTTTTTCTTAGTAGGAATTGAAGTGGACTTTGAAAGTCTTTCCAAGGTGGCATTTTCAGCATCCATCTGGGTGGCTTTGATTTGCCACTCTTCCCCAAATAAGTTCTCACCTGTACAGGGCAGATTCCGTAAGCCATCTAGAACCCAAGGTTCCAGATCAGAGGCCTGGAGCCAAGCAAGACGTCGGGCTGCAATAGCAATGCCCGAAGCCCTACTGGCTCCCTCAAAGGAATCATATGCTGCCCTATTAGAGAACTTAGAAACCTCTAAGAGTTGTTTCACTAGGGAAAGGAATCCCTGCTTTTTATCCTCAGGGATAAAGGGGGCAAAATGCCGCACCTTTTTGGCAAGTTCCTCCAGGAACATGCCCATATAGAGACTGTAGGAATTAATCCTGGCTATAAGCATACTAGCCTGGAAAATTTTCCTACCAAAAGAGTCCAAAGTCTTACATTCCCGTCCTGGAGGGGTGGAAGAGTGCCTTTTGGTACTCCTAATCTTCTTCATTGCAGACTTCACCACAATAGAGTGGTGGGGCAATTGAGTCTTTTGGAAACCAGGAGAAGGAGGGACCCTATACATGGTGTCCAACCTACGGGAATAAGGAGACAAAGTCAAAGGATTTTCCCAGAAATCCATCAGTTGTTCTTGAAGGATTTCATGGATAGGCAGGGTAACTGCCTCCTTAGGGGCCTTTGAGTATCCCAAAATATCCAGTTTTTTGGATCTGGGTTCCTTTTCAGAGGATGTGGTAATAGAAAGGGCTGTAGCCATATCTAAAACAAAGTCCTGGAAGGACAAATCCTCTGGAGGGGACATTCTCCTTTTAGGAGAAGAGGGCTCCTCAGGTAAGTTGAGTGAAAACTCAGCAGAATCATCAGAGGAGTGAAAATCCTCAGAGGAATCGGTGCTTTCCTCTAACGCACGATACGCGTACCGATCGGTATCGATATCGGGCGTATCGGGTATGGAACCGGTATGGAGCGAAAGCCCATACGGTACCGACTTGCGTTTAGAGGTGGACGGCCTCGATACCGGCATGGCGGACGATACCGGTATCGGGCCCGGAACCGCTGAAAGCGGAACCGATGGCGTTGCAGCTTTAATGAAAGCCATGACGGCCTGCTGCATGGACTGTACAGTATCGCCCATGGACGCCATAGCTGCCTGGATGTCGGTACCGGAGTGACCCGGTACCCCAGAGCAGGCTAACAGGTGATCTGTCGAGGCCGTAGCATCGATATCAACCTGAGACCCCTGAATTGGCGTTTTTGGAAGTTGGACTTCCCGCCGGGGTTGTTTGGCTGGGGCAGGGTCCTCAAGTTCTAAGCTAAGAGCCTCTCGATGCTTTGAAGGAGATTTGCTCTTTGAGGACTTGCCCACAGAAGGTTTGGTTACCTGAGATCCATCCGGAGAAGAAGACCTGGATGACTGTGATGCTGTATTCTCTGAAGCAAACAGCACATGGAATTTGTTGGCCCGGTTCTGCAGCCCACGTTTAGACATGTGGGAGCAAGATGGGCAGTCCGGTATGGAATGGTCAGGCCCCAAAAATTTCAGACACCATTCATGGGTGTCTGTGACTGAAATAACAGCATTACATTTGGTACACTTCTTAAATCCAGGGGCTGGCTTCTCCATGAGGAGAAATTGAGTAGGCCGAGAGGCCTCTCTGAAGTGACCAAAAAGCTAAAAATAAGAAAAAAGAAATATAATTTTTTAAAGAAAGAAAGAAAAGACCGGCGATACCGGTATCGGTATGGGAAGTCAGGTACGCGGTCTAAAGAAACAAATAAAATAACAATTTCTTCAGCGGTGACAGGAACACGACCTGCTGGCTCCGCGGAAAAAGAGAAACTGAGGAGAGCTGTTCAGGAAGGCGGGAAGGCAGTGCGCATGTGCAGTGGGAGGTCCCAAAAGCTTCTATTCTAAGAAGCTGGGGAGCTTTCCCGCACGGGCTCCGTCGGTACCGACGTACCCATATGTGAGGACTTATTCCTGCTTGTTCCTGGAGATCCGTGGTTCCCCAAATCTGAAAAATCCTGGCCACCTGGTCCACATGTAGGGACCACTCGTGTGGAAGCAGAACTCGACTGAGCCTGTCTGCCCAAGAGTTTTGAACGCCTGGAAGATAAACTGCCAGAAGATGAATCTGATGCTCTCTGGCGAGGGCCCACAGTCGCAAAGCTTTGTTGCAAAGCGACAGAGAGCCAGTTCCGCCTGCTTGTTCACATAGAACATGGCTACCTGATTGTCCATGTGGATAAGGACTATCTTGCAGTTGAGCAGGGTGTGGAACACCCGCAGAGCAAGGAAGATTGCTCGGAGTTCCAAGAGATTGATATGTAGAGAACTCTCCTCGGAGAGGTCTTGTATAAGAACATAAGAACATAAGATATGCCATACTGGGTCAGACCAAGGTCCATCAAGCCCAGTATTCTGTTTCCAACAGTGGCCAATCTAGGTCATACGTACCTAGCAGTTTCCCCAAGGGACACAGGTTCCACAATGCTTGTATTGGTTCAAGCATTGATATCCTGGGTCCCTTCTTAATAATGGTTTATGGACCTTTCCTCCAGGAACTTGTCCAAACCTTTTTTAAACCCAGCTACACTAACAGCCTTTACTACATCCTCCGGTAACAAATTCCAGAGTTTGATTACACGTTGAGTGAAAAAATATTTTCTTTTATTAGTCTTAAATAGTTTACCCTGTAGCTTCATTGCATGTCCCCTAGTCTTTCTATATTCTGATAAGGTAAACAATCGATCTACATTTACCCGTTCCACTCTGTTCATTAATTTATAGACTTCTATCATATCTCCCCTCAGCCGTCTCTTTTCCAGGTTAAAGAGCCCCAACCTTTTTAGCCTTTCTTCATAGGAGTAGCCTTCCATCCCCTTTACCATTTTGGTGGCTCTTCTCTGAACCTTTTCTAAAATTGCTATATCCTTTTTAAGATATGGCGACCAGAATTGCACACAATATTCAAGGTGCGGTCTCACCATGGAACGATATAGAGGCATTATAATATCTTTTGTTTTATTTTCCATTCCTTTCCTTATCATACCTAGCATTCTATTTGCTCTCTTGGCCGCCGCTGCACACTGGGCCGAGGGTTTTAACATGGTATCCACAAGGACGCCTAAATCTTTTTCTTGGGTGGTGGTTCCTAATGTGGAACCTTGCATCGTGTAACCATAGTTTGGGTTGTTCTTCCCTAGGTGCATAACCTTGCACTTCTCCACATTAAATTTCATCTGCCATTTTGATGCCCAGTCTTCCAATTTATCAAGATCCTCTTGCAATTTTCCACAATCCTCCTGGGTTTTAACAACTTTAAATAGTTTTGTGTCATCAGCAAATTTGATAACCTCACTCGTTATTCCACTTTCCAGGTCATTTATGAATATGTCAAAAAGCAGCGGACCCAGCACAGATCCCTGGGGTACACCACTATTCACCTTTCTCCATTGGGAAAATTGGCCATTTAGCCCTACCCTCTGCTTTCTATCTTTTAACCAGTTCCTGATCCACAGTAGTACACTGCCTCCTATCCCATGACTCTTTAGTTTTGCCAAAAGTCTCTCATGAGGGACCTTGTCAAAGGCTTTCTGAAAGTCCAGATACACAATATCAACCGACTCACCTTTGTCCACCTGTTTATTCACTCCTTCAAAAAAACATAACAGATTAGTAAGACAAGATCTTCCTTGTCTAAAGCCATGTTGGCTGTCTCCCATTAGGTCATGACTATCTATATGCTGAGTAATTTTATTCTTTATGATGGTTTCTACCATTTTTCCCGGTACTGATGTCAGGCTCACCGGTCTGTAGTTTCCCGGATCACCCCTCGAACCCTTTTTAAAAATTGGTGTTACATTGGCAATCCTCCAATCCTCAGGTATTAGAGATGATTTTAATGATAGTTCACAGATTACTGATAGCAGGTCTGCAATCTCAAATTTCAGTTCTTTCAACACCCTTGGATGTATACCATCCGGCCCAGGTGATTTGCTACTCTTCAGTTTATCTAATAGTTGTAGGACATCTTCCCGATGTATCGATATTTCCTTCAATTCTTCCACACCTTTAAATACCACTTCAGTCGTGGGTAACATCCCTACATCTTCCTCAGTAAAGACCGAAGCAAAGAGTTCATTCAGTCTCTCCGCTATCGCCTTGTCGCCTCTTAGTGCTCCTTTAACCCCTTTATCATCTAATGGACCAACTGACTCTCTCACGGGTTTTTTGCTACGAATGTACTTGAAAAGGTCTTTATTTCGCGTTTTTGCTTCCGCAGCAAGCTTCTTCTCAAATTCTCTCTTTGCCTGCCTTATCAATGCCTTGCATTTGACTTGCCAGTGCTTGTGCTGTTTCCAGGTTTCATCATTTGGCTCTTTTTTCCATTTCTTGAAAGATGCTTTTTTGGCAACAACAGCCTCTCTGACCTCAGCTTTAAACCATGCTGGCAATTTTTTGGACTTCCTTCCACTTTTCTTAAAGCGTGGAATACAGCTGGTCTGGGCTTCCAAGATAGTATTTTTCAACAACACCCAAGCTTGATGTACGTCTTTAACCTTTGCAACTGCTCCTTTTAGTTTTTTCTTAACTGTTTTCCTCATTCTATCATAGTCTCCCTTTCGAAAGTTAAAGGGTAGTACTGTGGATTTCCTTACTATCCCTCCTCCACTAATTAAATCAAAGGCGATCATGCTATGATCACTATTGCCAAGTGGCCCCAACACCCTTATCTCTTGCACTACATCTGGTGTTCCACTAAGGACTAGGTCTAATATTGCTTCCCCTCTGGTCGGTTCATGAACCAGCTGCTCCAAGAAGCAGTCATTTATTTCATCTAGGAACTTTATCTCCCTAGCATGTCCTGTTGTGACACTGACCCAGTCGATGCCGGGGTAATTGAAATCACCCATTATTATTACTGCACTGTAACTTTTGCTAGCTTCCTTGATTTCTTTGAGCATTTCATCATCCATTTGTTCATTCTGGCCAGGCGGACGATAGTACACCCCCACTGCCATCGCCTTCCCCTTTTTACATGGAATTTCAATCCATAGAGATTCTACAGCAAATTTTGTTTCTTGCAAAACTTTAATCCTTTCTGACTCAATGCCCTCTCTAACATAGAGCGCAACCCCTCCACCAATTTGATCAGCTCTATCATTTCGATATAGTTTGTACCCAGGTATCACAGTGTCCCACTGGTTGTCCTCCTTCCACCATGTCTCTGATATTCCAATCATATCTAACCTCTCGTTTAGTGCTATATATTCTAACTCACCCATCTTGTTTTGTAGACTTCTAGCATTTGCATACAAGCATTTTAGAGACTGTATTTTATTCATATTAATTTGGCTATTGGTAGACATGGGTAATTTGGGATCTTTAAGTTCTGTCTGCTCCATACTCGAGGGCATTTGGGCTACTTTACTCTTTTTTTTTGGAACCTCTCTGCTTTTTGTAGTATCCTTCAAGGATACATTCTTCCGAACCATGCGCTCTTGGGCGACTGTCGGCTTTCCCCTATTATCTAGTTTAAAAGCTGCTCTATCTCCTTTTTAAAGGTTAATGCCAGCAGCCTGGTTCCATCCCGGTTAAGGTGAAGCCCATCCCTTCGGAAGAGCCCCTCCTTTCCCCAGAATGTTCCCCAGTTCCTAACAAATCCGAACCCCTCATCTCTGCACCATTGTCTCATCCACGCATTGAGACTCCGGAGCTCTGCCTGCCTATTGGGTCCTGCGCGTGGAACGGGAAGCATTTCGGAGAACGCTACCCTGGAAGTTCTGGATTTCAACTTCCTACCTAAAAGCCTAAATTTAGCTTCCAGAACCTCCCTACCACATTTTCCTATGTCATTGGTACCAACATGTACCAAGACAGCAGACTCCTCCCCAGCACTATCTAAGACCTTATCTAGGTGGCGTGTGAGGTCCGCTACCTTCGCACCAGGCAGGCATGTTACCAGGCGATCCTCACGTCCACCAGCCACCCAGCTATCTACATGCCTAATGATCGAATCACCAACTATAACTGCTGTCCTAACCCTTCCCGCATGGGCACTTGGCCCTGGAGAAACCTCCTCGGTGCGAGAGGGGTTTACATCACCTGGAGGACAGGTCCTAGTTACAGGATCACTTCCTGCCACACCAGGGTGATGCTCTCCTGTCACGTGACCTCTCTCCTCCATGGCAACAGGGATGCTGCCAGACTGGAGGTGGGACTTCAGGACTATATCCCTGTAGGTCTCGTCTATGTACCTCTCTGTCTGTCTTATGTTTTCCAAGTCTGCTACTCTAGCCTCTAGAGAACGGACTCGTTCCCTGAGAGCAGAGAGCTCCTTGCACCTAGTGCACACGTAAGACCTCTCACCAGCTGGGAGAAAATCATACATGTGACACTCAATGCAAAAGACTGGAAAGCCCACATCCTGCTGCTGGACTGCTGTCTGCATCTTAGTTTTAAGTTTGTGTTTAGATCTTTAAGTTCTATATGTACTAAAGGGTGCAATGGATATTTATACCACTAAAACTGTACCTAAGAAGTTTAATATACCTTGTTCACCTGAAGCTTAATTAATCTCAGGTCCTTGGTGTATGACTGATTTGGGTAATGAGCTTCACCTGAGAGCACCTCCTGTCTTTTAAGTTGTGCAAGTACCTATAAAGCTGTGATTTTCCCAGGGGAGGGTGGGTGTGGGGAGGGAGGGAGGGATATAACACTTATTAAAAAAGGGCTGCTACACAGTACCTTGTCCTGTGCTGCTGAGGAAAACTATATTCTGATTTGATTTAAATTATAGCTCTTTGCTGCTACTAGGCTCTAACCTATTATGAAATTTAAACTACAAGCTCTCTGCTGGATTCTAAATTTAACCAGAAAGCTCTCTTCTGTGTTTTAATTTGAAACTAAAAGTATTTTGCTGATGCTAGGCCCTGAGTGACTATGAAATTTGAACTACAGCTGTCTACTGGGTATGAAAGGTAACCAGAAAGTTCTCTTCTGTGTTTTTAAATTGAATCTTAAACTGTTGCTACTAGGCCCTGACTGATTTAACAAAACAAATAGTGGGTTCACAGATTAATTAGCTTTAAAAGAAAAAAAATTCCTTTCAGAAAAATTCCCAGAAGTATATACTCACAATTTCAGATTTCTCTCCAGAAGTAACAGCCCCCCTTTCCAGTCCTTCAAGACAGGGTCACAGAGCTCTGGTTGAGCTATTTATGCTTGTGCTGATGATGTAAGCAGTGACCTACTTCCTGGGTAATTAACAGTCCTTGCTTGGATAGGAGTCTTTCAAAATGGCCTTTTGAACTGCCAGCTGGTGTTAACACCTATTGAAAAAGCTTCACAGGTTGCTTGCCCACTAGGTAGAAGGCCTCTTTGTAAAGGTCTCTAGAAGACTTTATATGCTGCTCAAGGAGAATTGACCTTGTTTTGCCTCTTGTGCTAAGCTATATTCTGATTTGATTTAAATTATAGCTCTTTGCTGCTACTAGGCTCTAACCTATTATGAAATTTAAACTACAAGCTCTCTGCTGGATTCTAAATTTAACCAGAAAGCTCTCTTCTGTGTTTTAATTTGAAACTAAAAGTATTTTGCTGATGCTAGGCCCTGAGTGACTATGAAATTTAAACTACAGCTGTCTACTGGGTATGAAAGGTAACCAGAAAGTTCTCTTCTGTGTTTTTAAATTGAATCTTAAACTGTTGCTACTAGGCCCTGACTGATTTAACAAAAAAAATAGTGGGTTCACAGATTAATTAGCTTTAAAAGAAAAAAAATTCCTTTCAGAAAAATTCCCAGAAGTATATACTCACAATTTCAGATTTCTCTCCAGAAGTAACAGCCCCCCTTTCCAGTCCTTCAAGACAGGGTCACAGAGCTCTGGTTGAGCTATTTATGCTTGTGCTGATGATGTAAGCAGTGACCTACTTCCTGGGTAATTAACAGTCCTTGCTTGGATAGAAGGAGTCTTTCAAAATGGCCTTTTGAACTGCCAGCTGGTCTTGTAGATGAGCTTCCCACCCCATTGGAGAAGCATCTGTTGTGAGAGTTGCTTGGGGTAGAGATTGTTGAAAGGGGGACCCCAGCAACAGGTTTTGAGTGGACTTCCACCACTGGAGGGACAAAATGAGGCGACTTGTGTTTGCTATTTTGTCTGACAGGCAGTCTAATGCCTGGGTCCATTGGGTGGATAAAGTCCACTGAGCTGCCCTCATGTGAAGGCGAGCATATGGTACCACATGCACAGTGGATGCCATGTGGCCTAGTAACTAACATATCTCGAGCAGTTAAATGGCGGAATTTTCAGCATCCATCTGATTGGCCTTTGCTTGCCAATCTTTACCAAACAGGTTCTCACCTGTACAAGGGATATTTCCCAATTCATCTTGTACCCAGATCTCCAAATCAGATGCTTGAAGCCAAGCAATTCTACGTGCACCTATGGCAATAGCTGAGACTCTGCTTACACATTCAAATGAGTCGAAAGCTGCACGGTTCGAGAATTTGGAGATAACTTGGGCATGTTTGAGCCAAGTAAGAAAGTCCTGTCTTTTATCTTCAGAAATGAAAGGACTTAAAGTCTGCAAATGATCAGTGACTTCTTTTAGGAACATTCCCATGTAAAGACTATAGGAATTAATTCTCACAGCAAGCATGGAAGCTTGGAAGACTCTACGTCCAAAAGCATCTAGGGTTCTACATTCATGTCCTGGAGGATTACAGCCATGTCTTTTGGCACTTCTAATCTTTCTCATAGCAGACTCAACCACAATAGAATGGTGAGGAAGCTGAGTTTTATGGAAACCAGGACAAGGAGGGACACGATACATGGTATCTAACCTGCGAGAATGAGGAGAGGTGGTAAGAGGTGCTTCACACATCCTCAACATGAGATCATACAAAATCTCATGAACAGGCAAGGTAGCTGCCTCCTTAGAAGTTTTAGGATATTGTAAAATATCTAACTCCTTGGCTTTGGGTTCTGTCTCAGGGGCCACCGTGATGGAGAGGCCCCGAGCCACCTCCCTGATGAAGTCTTGAAAAGACAAGTCCTCTGGAGGAGACATCCTTCATTTAGGAGAGGACTCCTCCTGTGGAAGAAGCATCACTGCATCGACAGACTCTTCAGAATCCTCAGAGTCTTCAGAGAAAACGAAGTATCGTCGGTCCGGATGCTCTTGCAAAAGCCGATACCTGTACCGACCGGGATCGGTATCGGGAATAACCGGTACCGGGGTATCGGTACTGGAGGGCTTCAGAGGACAGAGTACCGGCATGGCGGACACCAAAGCCGATGTCGATGCCACCGGACCCGGGATCGGTACCGATGGCGGTGCTGGAGCCGGTACCGGTGAAGTAGTCTGTTGCAGTACCAGGGGCGTCGATGCCACAAGGAAAGCCGCCAGACTGCGTTCTATGGACAGAATCCTCTGATCCATCGAAGCCGCCAATGCCTGGAAGTCGGTACCGGGTGAAGCCACCGCTACCCCAGAGCATGGCACCAGGTGATCTGTGAAGGCCACGCCATCGAGATCCTGGAACCCCGATGATGATGCTTTAGAGGCCGAAGACTCCCACCAGGGTAATTTTGCCGGTGCAGAATCCTCGAGGGCAACGCCAGAGGCATCTCGATGCTTAGAAGGAGATCTACCCTTCGAGGACCAGCTGGATTTATGCTTAGTTACCTGAGATCCATGTGAAGATGAAGAAGCTCTGGAAGACCACGATGCCACCGAAGCCGCATCAGAGGGAAACAGGGTACTGAGCTTGGCAGCTCGGTTCTGCCGACCCCTTTTAGACATCATACAACAGGACATACAATCTGTGATGGAATGGTCAGGACCTAAACATTTTAGACACCAGTTGTGGGTATCGGTGACGGAAATGGTATCTCCACACTTTGTGCACTTCTTAAACCCTGAGGCAGGCTTTTCCATGATAAGGAAAAAATGTTTTGGGCCTAAGGCCCAAAACGCAAGTGCACCTGAAGAAAAAACTGAGGAAAAGTCCTTTTTTTTTTTTTTTTTTTTTTTTTTTAAGAGGAAGAAAAGAAAGACCGGCGGTACCGGTAGAGCGTCGAAGAAGGCAGACGTGACACAAAAGAAATAAAGAAAAATAAAGAAATTCTTCTGCGATGACAGGAACACGACCTGCTAGCTCCGTGGAAAAAGAAGAACTGAGGAGAGACAGTTGGGAAAGGCAGGAAGGCAGCACGCAGGTGCTGTGGGATGCTGCCAAAAGCTTTCTAATTGGATGCTGGGGAGCGTTCCCGCGCAGGCTCCATTGGTACCGACGATACCCCATATGTGAAGACTCATTCCTGCTTGTTCCTGGAGATTAAAGACACTACTAACGCATGCAGGAAAAAGCGGGAAACCCCCACACCATGCCAACGGTCGCCAGCGGTGCACCCCGAATTGCACCCCAAATTTCACCCCAGGCGGATGGAATTGAGAGCCCCTGACAAGGACAATGACAAGGTCAAGACCTGGTACTCACCCTCTGAGAGCCCGGGGCAGAAAGTCCATGCCAGGCTCATCGATTAAGGTGGCTGGCAGGCAGATTCCTCTGAGAGCCTTCCACAATCTTCGGGAGAGAGCAGGGGACAGAGGGGAAGAGGGGCATTGAGGTTGTGTAAGGCTGCTTTACTTTTCCAAATCCTTCCATTTTTCTGACTGTTTAACAGGCTCTTACCCTGGTACGAACATGGAGCTGAACCAATTTAACCTCCTCTTATGGCTTCCGAAAAGACCGCAGTCTAGTGGAACTTCCCACGTCAAACTCAAGTGAGAGAGTCACCCTCAATATGGTCATTCACAAGCACTAAATCAATCTTTTTCTCTCAATTATTCAGATTTTCTATAAAGTGGAGAAAATCCATCCACCATCTGCTGGAGACAAAAGAATACTGAGGAGACCTGTGGTGGCCAAGCTGGATAAAGGCATGGGAGTGATGTCACTGAAACCTGGGCTTTTCATTGATTCTTTGCCTCCACCAATCTGCTTCTAGGGGAACACAATCCACTTGTTTGGACTGGTCTAGTAGCATGATATGGAAGGGGAATTTCAATTACACCAGTAACGTCCAGGTCAATGTCACATCAGAACATGCTAGGGAGATAAACTTTCTAGATGACCTCAGAACCGGTGAAGGTTTGCCTCAGGGTAGGCTTCAAGAGGTCATGAATTCTTCATTGATATCTGGTATCGTTAAGGTCCGGGACGGAGAGCAGGAGTTGCCCTTAAGTCTGAAAGAGATGCTGGAGAACAGCTTGGCCAAACATAGCATCCCGGCAGGAGTCCTTGTCTAGACAGTAATGAGCAGCAAAGGTATGGGCAGAAGACCAAGTTGCTGCCTTGTAGATTCATCAATGGCCATCGAGCATAGATTCACTATTGAGGTAGCCATGGCACAAACATTATGAGCAGTGACATGACCTTCTAGTGAGAGTCCTGCTTTATCATAAGCAAATGAGATGCAATCTGCTATTCATTTGGAGGGGGTACGTTTAGATACTGGCAGACCCAGGTGACTAGGGTAAAAGGAAATGAACTGCGAGGCTTTACAGTGATCTCGAGTCCTCTGGAGATAAAAAGCCAAGGCACGCTTGCAGTCAAGAGTATGAAGAGTTGCCTCTGCTCAAGATGCATGTGGTCTAGGAAAGAATACAGGAAGGTAAACTGACTGATTCAAATGGAAAGAAGACACCACCTTTGGCATGAAATGCGGCGAGTCTTAAGGACAACCTTGTCGTGGTGGAACTGGGCATAAGGTGGGTCTGCAACCAAAGCCTGAAGCTCACTGATGCGTCCAGCTGAAGTGAGGGCAATAAGGAAGATGGCCTTCCATAAAAGAAACTTTAGAGGGATCGTAGCCAAGGGTTCAAAGGGCGGTATGATGAAGTGAGGGCAATAAGGAAGATGGCCTTCCATGAAAGAAACTTTAGAGGGATCGTAGCCAAGGGTTCAAAGGGCGGTATGAGAAGCTGCGCTAGAATGACAATGAGATCCCAAGCCATCGGGGGTGGTCTGATGGGAGGCTTGGTCAGTAAAAGGCGCTACAAGCAGTTGTGAGAACACGGGGTGTCCATCCAAGAGATGAGAGGTGGCAATTGCACTAAGGTGAACTCTCGCCGAGTTGGTCTGACCAGTTGAGGACAGATGGAGGAGATATTGAAGGAGTACCTGCACAGGAGCAGAGAAGAGAATGAGATCCTTCTGGGAACACCAGGTAGAGAATGTATGCTACCTGAAAGCATATGAACGTCTGGTGGATGGCTTCCTGAAAGCTAACAGGATATGTTTTACCTCTTGTGTAAGGTTAAAGTCCTATAATGCTATGCTTTCAGCAGCCGAGCTGTGAGATGGAGAGACTGTGGATTGGGATGGAGCAGTGTCCCTTCTTCCTGGGAGAGGAGATCGGGTGCAGATCCCAGTCGTAGAGGCTGAGTCTGAGTCAGACGCAGCAGCAGAGGGAACCACGGTTGACGTGGCAAGTGTGGGGCTATGATAATTATGTAGCCCCTGTATGCTTGAAGCATGAAGAGCATCTTGGGAATGAGGGGAATGGGAGGGAAAGCATAAAGGAGACCCCCAACCCCAGTGAAGGCAAAAAGCATCCACCTGCTGGTTGCTGGACATGGGAGTCCTGATGCAGAAGCGGGGAATCTTGGCATTTTGTGGTGTGGCAAACAGATCTAAGTCCAGAGTTCCCCATGTCTGAAAGATGTAGGATGTTGTGTCCGGATCGAGAGACCATTTGTGGGGAAGAATGTTCCGACTCAGCTTGTTTACCAAAATAATGAGCTCCCCTGGGAGATACACCGCTTGGAGGTGTATTTGATGAGCAGTGGCGAAGGACCAGACATGGAGAGCTTCCTTGCAGAGGGGCCAAAAGTCTGTTCCACCCTGCTTGTTCACAAAGAACATGGTCACTTGATTGTCTGTCTTGACCAGGATCCTTTGGGTCCTTAGGTGATCTTCAAAGACTCTGAGGGCGTTGGAGATAGCACAAAGCTCCAGTAGATTGATATGGAGTTGTGACTCTTGCATTGTCCAGAGGCCCTATGTGGAGAGTATGCCCGTGAGCCCCTACCCCAGTTTGGAGACATCCGTCGTTGGGGTGCACTGATGTGGAGGCATCTGAGAAGGAGACCCAATGAAGAGATTTTCTGGGGAACACCACCATTGGAGGGATGTGGTGAGAGGGGCAGTGACTTGGATCATGTCCCTGAGACGGCCTGAGGCTTGTTTCCATTGGGAGGCACAAGTCCACTGGGCTGTGTGCATATGTAGACGGGCATATGGGACCACATGCACTGTTGAGGCCAAATGCCCAAGAGACTGCAGCATTTCCTGGGCAATCAGAAGCAAAGAAAGCTGAACCTCTTGAGAGGTGTCTGCCTTTATGACCCATTCATCCAAGTAAGGGAAGACAAATATCCCGAGAGACCTCAGGAAGGTGGCTATGACCGCCATGCACTTTATAAAGACCCTTGGGGCTGAGGCAAGTCTGAAGGGCAGGACTTTGTATTGATAATGTTTTCCCTGAAAAATGAAGCGTAGATATTTCCTGTGTTCTGGATGAGCTAGTCCTTGGTGTAATGCAAAATATGGTGCGAGAAATAACAGTGTCAGGGCTACTTGACAACAGTGATCATAATTTAATAAATAGCGGGAGGACAGCAAAGAAAGCATAGTTACTCACTTGAAGCAGGTGTTCAACAGGTTCATCAGAAATCAGTCCTCAGATACTGGTGACATCACCAACAGGACCCTGTGCTGGAACACTTCCCAGCTTCCATAGGAAGCTTTTAGAAGGTGCTCTACGCATGTGTGCCAGGCTTCCCTCCCGAAGAAGCCATCTTTACATCAGTATGACAACATAGCTTAATTAAGCCAAAAAAGAAAAACTCCATGGGGAGGAGGGAGGAAAGTGAGAACTGATTACTGCTGGTCCCGAACACCTCCTAAAGGTGAGAAACTACACTTTCTCCGGAACCAAGCAGGAAGCCAGTCCTCACATATTGGACTCTCTAACTACAGGCTACTGAAAAAACCTGCAAAAGGCCAAACGGGGCAACCATAAAAACAAACTAAGATGAAACAGCATCAGCAATCACTAAGAGGTTACGATACTCTGCACCCAGCAAGGACATCAACATCAGATCGACTCCATGGTAGCCTGGACAGACAGAAGGGCTGGTGGGAAGGAGCTGCTTCAATTCCAAAAGAGACACTAGAGTACAGCTTGGCTGAAGTTTCTATTACAACGGGAATCTCCATCCAGACAGTAATAGGCTATGAAGGTGTGGACTGAAGACCATGTAGCAGCTCTACAGATCTCCGCTGTGGGGACTGAGCACAAACTTGACACTGAAGCGGCCATAGCTCGGACATTGTGAGCCATGACATGGTGATCCAATGTCAGCCTAGTCTGAATGTAAGGAAGGAGATGCAGTCCACAACCCAAATAAACAGGGTGCGTTTTGACACCGCCACCCCCAGCTTGTTGGGATCAAAGGAGACAAACAGCTGGAAGGAACAGCGATGGGCTTTTGTCCTTTCCAGGTAGAAAGCCAGTAGTCTCTTACAGTCTAAGGCAGGGGTCTCAAACATGCGGCCCGCGAGAGCATCTTGTGCGGCCCGCGAAGTACCGGCGAGTAAAAAAAAAAAAATTCCAAACTTGCCGCCGCAGTATTAAGCGTCCCGCGGGCCCCTCTGCCTGGTCCTCTCCTCCCTGCAGTATCAGCTCCAAAAGCAGCGGCTTTCAGAGCCGCGAAGAGAGAGAGTTTCTCTCGCGCGGTTCTGAAGAGCAGCGCGAGAGTCTTCAGAACCGCGCGAGAGAAACTCTCTCTCTCTTCGCGGCTCTGAAAGCCGCCGCTTTTGGAGCTGATACTGCAGGGAGGAGAGGACCAGGCAGAGGGGCCCGCGGGACGCTTAATACTGCAGCAGCAGCAGCAAATATACATTTTTTTTTTCATCTAATTTGGCTGATGGTGGGAGGGGGGGCGAGGACTGGTAATGGGGGGGGGGCTAGGACTGGTAATGGCCTATGAGGGGGGTAACTGAAAATGGGGTGATGGGGGGGGGTATTACGACTGGTAATGGCCTATGAGGGGGTAACTGAAAATGGGGTGATGGGGGTAACACTGAAAATGGGGTGATAGGGGGTTAGTACTGGTAATGGCCTATGAGGGGGTAACTGAAAATGGGGTGATGGGGGTAACACTGAAAATGAGGTGATGGGGGGGGTTAGTACTGGTAATGGCCTATGAGGGGGTAACTGAAAATGGGGTGATGGGGGTAACACTGAAAATGGGGTGATGGGGGGGTAGTACTGGTAATGGCCTATGAGGGGGTAACTGAAAATGGGGTGATGGGGGTAACACTGAAAATGAGGTGATGAGGGGGGGGTTAGGACTGGTAATGGGCTATGAGGGGTAAGACTGGAAGTGGGCTATGGGGGGTTAGGACTGGTAATCGGCTATGGGGGGGCTAGGACTGATAATAGGCTGGGGGGTCTGCTAGGACTGGAAATGGGCTGAGTGGAAGGGGGGCTTGAACTGCAAATGGCTGATGGGGAGGGGGGCTTGGAATGGAAATGGGCTGTGAGGGGAGGGAGCTAGCACTGGAAATGGGCTGATGGGGGGGAGCTACGATTGGAAATGGGCTGATGGGCTAGGACTGAAAATGGGCTGATGCAGTGACAAGAAGGGAGGGGTGCTGTGTGGGACTGGAACTAGAAGGGAGCTGATGTTGGGGGAGGATTAGAATGGGATGGAGCTGGGAGAGTGAAATGGAGAGGGGAAAATATTTTGTGTGGGAGGGAAGACAAATCTACAATTGGCCAGTTAAGTGGGGATTGAGGATGGAGAGGTAAAATTTGAGTGGATGAAAATAGGAATGAGGAAAGAGCAAAAGGAGAAAGATTAATATGTTAAAGCAGATGTAGAGGGAGAATGGAGAAAGCTAGAAGAGAGAAGGACAAATGGACAGCAGACGATGGAGAGTTAGCAGAAGGCACGAAGAAACCAGAAGAAAGTGGCTGGAACTGAAAAAAAATGCACAAAAGGTAGAAAAATATCTTTATTTTGAATTTATTAACTGGAATATGTCAGTTCTGGGAAATGTGCATCAATAACGTCTGCGCTTTGTTTAGTACAAGAGGAAATTAATTTATAGTTTTATTTCTACAGTGTTGTTGTACATTCCAAGTTTGGCTTTTGGGGGTCCCAGTTTAAATTGTCTTGTTTCTAAATTTTGATTCCTTGTTTGGTGATGGTGTATTCTGCCTGTGTAACTGAGCTGAGGTATTCTGTTTATGTAATTCCTATTTGACATTGCTACTTGTTCTCTGTCCCCAGTAGGTCATGTATTGTTATTCTCTGAAATGTATTGATTTAATATTTGCAGTGTTGCCTTTTGATAGGTAGGGTATGGTGCTTTGTGAGTCCTGGTAGTGCTGTTAGGATATGGCGGGTTTGCTATGGGTTCTAAATGGGCAGTGTTTGTTTGTAGTAGTTCCTAATGTGCCTGGCGGCTGCCACTGGATTATAGTAATGTAGAAATCTTTTAGTCTTTCTTTATTCATGCACTCATTAAGAGGCATGTTTACTAAAAGTTAGGGTATGGCAACATTATGCAAATATTTATGCAAATGAGGTCCCTTATGCAAATGAGGTCCCCCGTCTCATGCGGCCCCCGGGTTATTTTACAAGTCCTCATTTGGCCCTCAAAGCAATTTGAGTTTGAGACCCCTGGTCTAAGGTGTACAATGAGGCTTCATCTCAGCTGGCATAAGGTCTTGAGAAGAAGGTAGGTACACCACCGATTGACTGAAATTAAAAGCAGAAACTACCACAGATAAGAATTTTGGGTGAGTTCAGGGAACCACCCTGTTATTATAAAACCTGGTGTACGGTGGGTGCACCAACAGCGCTTGCAATTCACAGATTCTGCGCGTAGAAGCAAGCACCACCAGAAAAATGACCTTCCAGGTAAGAAATATGAGAGAGAGCAGGACCAAAGTGGATAAAAGGGGGGAGGGGTGCAAGGAGCTGTCTGAGCACCACACTGAGGTCCCACGCCACCGGTGGTGGTTTAATAGGAGAGGGAGGGGCAAAATAGTACAAGGCTCCTATAAAGTGACCCACCAAAGGGAGAGCAGAGAGTGGATGATCAGCTATGGATGGATGGATAAGCAGCTTCAGCCCAGAGGCGCACTCACACCGAGTTGGACAGGCCAGAGTCTGAGAGGTGCAGAAGATAAGACAAAACTGACTCGACAGAGCAAGAGAAGGGGTCCAGAGACTTCTTCGCACCCCATACAGAGAATCTGCACCACGTGGAGTAAGCACATCTCATCAAGTCCTTACGTGAGGCGAGGAGGATTTCTCCATGCCCTGCGGTAAGGGGAGCTGTACAAGTACTACCCACTCAGCATCTAAGCCGTTAGCGCTAGAGACAACAGAGCGGGATGAAGCAGAGTCCAGTTATCCTGCAAGATCAGGTCTGAAGAACAGCCAAGTCTGAGAGGCTGAGGTTAAGACGACCAGAGCAGAAGTGGAAACCAGAGTTGCCTGGGCCAGGGCGCAATGAGGATCATGGTAGCGTTGCCAGCCTGCAACTTGACAAGGGTCTTGGCCATCAGAGGAGTCAGTGGGTAGGCATAAAGAAGATACTTGTTCCATTGCCTACGGGCGTGGCAGGAAGAACAGGCAGAGTGACCCCCCCCTTCCCGGTGCGCCAGCCGGTAACTTATGCCGACTTGCAAGGTCCAAGGTTCTGAAGTTATGATAGATCATTGTTCTGCAAAATGAGTCAGTCTTCCTGGGATATATTGAGAGACGAGATTGAAGAGGCCGGCTGGCTATGCTTCTTAGGGAGTCAAAAGCTCTGTGGAGGTTGAGTCCACGGAGCAGGTTGGGCCTTAGGAGTCTTAGGTTTTCTAGGCTGTATGGGACTTTGCTGTTTTTGTTATAACTGATGAGAATGATAGGAGTATAAGTATGGTGGGTAAAACCTCCTCTTTTTAGAATAGAATGACTTCCTTGGAGTAGGCTTCTTTTTGGTGAAATCAGCAGTCTTTCTAGACAACCTTTTCATAGTTAGGCCATCTGCTTCAATTTTACCTGCCTTTCCTCTCAACCTTTGATCAAATTCTCACCACTGCAGGGGATGCTAACTTTATCCTGCACCCACTGTCCTAGATCTGAGGACTGCAGCCAAGCTGTTCTTCTTGCCCTTATACAGGACGCTGCAGTCCTGCTTGTAACATAGTAGTTGACGGCAGATAAAGACCAGCATGGTCCATCCAGTCTGCCCAGCAAGATGACAAGAGTAGGTGCACCTGTCGCTCCGCGCAGGCCACCCCTCCCCATATCCTTGTTCAGGGGTAAACCCACCACTCCATGTAGGACACCCCTATTTGTTGAGACGTTATATGGTTCAGAAGTTAGATGGTACCGTTTATTTTGTTTTTATCCTATTTCTGTACAGGGATCCTCTGTGTTTGTCCCATGCCTTTTTGAATTCCGTCACCGTGTTCGCACCTACCACTTCCATCGGGAGGGCATTCCAAGCATCCACCACCCTTTCAGTGAAAAAATATTTCATGACATTGCCTTTCAATTTACCCCCTTGCAGTTTCATGTTATGCCCTCTAATTTTACATGTTCCCCGTGTCTTTGGAAGAGGTTTGTTTGTTCATCATTTCTCTTTAAGTATTTAAAGGTCTGAATCATATCTCCCCTGTCCCTCCTTTCCTCCAAAGTGTACATATTTAGGTCTTCAAGTCTCTTCTCATAAGGCTTCTGATGCAGGCTCCAAATCATTTTGGTTGCCTTCCTCTGAACAGTATCCAGTCTTTTTACATCCTTTGCAAGATATGGTCTCCAAAACTGAACACAGTATTCCAAGTGAGGCCTCACTAGTGACCTATACAGTGGCATAAGTACCTCTTCTTTTCTGCTGGTAATCCCTCTTTGAATGCAACCCAACATCCTCCTGGCTTTTGCCACTGCCTTGTCGCACTGTTTTGCCACCTTGAGATCAGCAGAGATAATCACACCAAGGTCTTTTTCCTGAACTGTGCATACCAACCTTTCTCCCCCTATCGCGTACATTTCTCTTGGATTTCTGCTACCCAAGTGCATGACACTGCACTTTTTTGCATTAAATCGTAGTTGCCAAGCTTTAGACCAGTCTTCCAGCTTGTGGCCTCAAAGGCATCAAAAGCTGCCCTAGTGAGGAATTTGGATGTGTTCTGAGCATGGGCAACCAGGACTTGATGAGGGGACTGCTTTTCAGATGGGAGAAGAGTAGTGAACTCAGCAAGGTCCCTGGGAACATCCCTGAGGAACATGCCCATGTAGAGCACTATGTTTACTCTTGAGGTTAGCATGACTAACTGAAAGACTTTCCTTCCGAAAGTATTTAGGGTTCTTGATTCTCTGCCAGGAGGAACAGAAGAGTAATTTTTCTGACTCTTTATCCTCCTCATAGCTGACTATCACCATGGAGTGATGTGGTAGCTGTGGCTTCTGGAATTCAGGACAGGAAGGAACCCTTTAGAGGGTGTCCAAATGCTTACCGATGGCAGGAGTTGAAAGGGGAGCTTCCCACATCTTGAACACTAAATACCTAAGAATACTGTGAATGGGAAGGGTTGCTGCCTCCTTCAGTGTCGAGGGATATTGTAAGATATCCAGCTCTTCTGCTCTCTGTTCCATCTCCGTCAATTCCAAGACCCTAAGGGCTGCAGCTATATTCCTAATAAAGTCCTGAAAGGACATGTCCACAGAAAGAGAACAGCGCTGTTCATACGGTGGTGAAGGGTCTAAGGGAATGTCCTTGTGGGGACCAGACTCGACCAATTCCGGTTCTGAAATGGAGGAACCAGAATCAGAATCCGGCAGGAAGTTAAAATAATCTTTGTCGGTACCGCGGTACAGACAATGCTCTGATGGCCGACGGTGGTGAGAAAGGTGGGGAGACTCGGAGGCGAATGGTGCCAGATAGCGTAGTTACTCACCTGTAACAAGTGTTCTCGAGGAGCAGCAGGAATCAGTCCTCACATATGGGTGATGTCGGCGCCGACGGAGCCCCCATGCGGAGCATTTCCCCAGCTTTCAAAGAAAGCCTTTGGGAATGCAGCGTGCATGCGCAGTCCCCTTCCTGACCAAGGGTGCCATCTTGCTCAGTCTGATGACATAGCTAAAAGACAGCAAAAAACAAAATAAATTATATGACTGCAACTCCAAGGGGAGGAGGGAGGGTTGTGAGGACTGATTCCTGCTGCTCCTGGAGAACACCTGTTACAGGAGAGTAACTACGCTTTCTCCAGGACCAAGCAGGAAGTCAGTCCTCACATATGAGACTCCCCAGCTTAAGGCTACCGGAGACCCAAAGCAGAAAAAATGAGCTCCCTCTAGAGCCTCAGCATGTGTGAAAAGATTCTTCTCTGAGAACGCCCCCAAATGGTAGCCCAACATCAGGGCCAGAGGACAGGAGTTGCCTATACCACAAAGAGATTACGGAGTACCGCCTGTCCGAAAGCACTGTCCCTGCGGGACTCCCTCTCGAGGCAGTAGTGGGCTGCAAAAGTCTGGCTTGAAGACTAAGTAGCAGCCCGGCAGATGTCTGCCAACGGAACAGAGCGGAGATGAGCCACTGATGCAGCCTTCGCCCTGACACTGTGAGCTGTGACTCGACCCTGCAAGGAGAGGCCAGCTGCCCTGTATGCCCAGGCGATACAGTCTGCTACCCAAATGGACAGGGTACGCTTGGAGACAGGTAACCCCAACTTATTAAGGTCAAACGAGACGAAGAGCTGAACAGCCCTTCAGTGTCCCTGCATACAGTCAAGGTAGAAGGACAACGCCCTCCTACAGTCCAGGGTATGCAAGACCATCTCAGCCCGGCTGGCATGCGGCCTGGGAAAGAAAGTTGGAAGAACCACCTCCTGATTAAGGTGGAAGGAGACGACAACCTTTGGAAGGAACTTAGGGTGAGTCCATAAGACTACTCTGTTCCTATAGAACCTAGTGTATGGTGCCTCTGACACCAGGGCTTGAAGCTCACTTACTCTCCTCGCTGAGGTAAGAGCTACCAAAAACAACGCTTTCCAGGAAAGAAAGCGCAAAGGACAAGTAGCCATAGGCTCAAATGGTGGGCAAGTAAGTTGTTGCAAGACCACATTCAAATCCCACTCAGGGGCAGGCAGACGAACTGGAGGCTTAAGCAAAAGCAGGCCTCTGAGGAAGCGAGCTACCAAAGGGTGGCTTGAGAGAGACTGACCCTCCACCGGGGAGTGGTGCGCTGAGAGAGCACTGAGGTGAACCCTAACAGAGTTGGATTTAAGGCCCAAATTGGAAAGGTGCAGCAAATACTGCAGCACCACAGGTACCAGGCATGAGAAAGGATCCTCCTTGCGCTGGGCACACCAGGCGGAGAACCTACGCCACTTAAGAGCATATGACTTCCGAGTGGACTGCCTCCTAGAGGCCAAGACCACATCTTCCACTTCCCTAGGTAGCAGTAAGGGTGCTAGAACTACCCTTTCAGCAGCCAGGCCATCAGATTGAGGGACTGGAGATTGGGGTGTAAGAGAGATCCCTGCTCCTGAGACAGGAGATCGGGTTGCATCCCCAGAGGAAGAGGAGAGTCCACCGCTAGCTGTAAAAGAAGTGGGAACCACGGTTGCCTTGGCCATCTGGGGGCCACCAGGATCACCGAGACCTTGTCCCAGAGCACTTTGAACAGTGTTTTGGGTACTAGAGGTGGGAGGAAACGCATATAGGAGGCCGGTAGACCATGGTATGAGAAATGCATCCGCTGCTACACTGAGAGGATGCAGTTGTCTGGAGCAGAACCTGGGCAGTTGATGGTTCAGTGGACTGGCAAACAGATCCATGGTGGGAAGACCCCCATCTTAGGAAGATTCGTTGAACTACTAGAGAATTCAACTGTCATTCGTGTGGCTGTAGGATCCTGCTCAACTTGTCTGCTAGGTAATTCTCCTGTCCAGGGAGATAGACCGCCTTGAGAAGTATGCCATGCTTCACTGCCCAGGAGCACAGGTCCTGTGCTTCATGACAAAGAGGTTGGGACCCTGTGCCTCCTTGCTTGTTCACATAGAACACAGGAACTTGATTGTCCGTCTGAACTAAGACAGACTGCTGAGAGAAGACATGAGAGAAAGTCCGCAGGGCTAAGCGGATTGCTCTGAGCTCTAGGAAATTGATTTGCTGTGTGGCCTCCCAAGGAGTCCACAGGCCTTGAGTGCATGCCCCTTGGCAATGCGCACCCCAACCATGAAGAGAAGCATCGGTTGTCAGCACTTGAGAGTGTGGAGGGGCTTGAAAAGGCACACCTTGCAATAGATTCGGAAGATGAAGCCACCATTGCAGAGAATCTGCCAGTAGATTGGATACCCACACTTTGTCCATCAGGTTGCCTGTGGCCTGCAGCCACTGAGTCCTTAGGCTCCACTGAGCGGGCCTCATGTGCAGATGGGCATTTGGAGTTACATAGACCGTGGATGCCATGTGGCCTAAGAGCCTTAGGAATTGCCTGGCGGAGACTAGAGAATTGCTGTGGAACTGTCTGGCCAGATCCATCAGTCTGTTGGCCCTGCCCACAGGTAAAAAGGCCTTCGCTTGAAGGGTGTCTAGTCTTGCTCCTATGAACTCCATGTTTTGTGAGGGGCGCAAAGCGGACTTTACGAAGTTTATGACAAATCCCAGATGCTGGAGAAGAGGCACAGTACGAAGGGTGGCTTGATTGGTCTCCTGTGGAGACTGACCCCTGATGAGCCAGTCGTCCAGCTATGGAAAGACAAAGAGCACTTGAACTCTGAGATAGGCCGCCACCACCGCCAGGCACTTGGTGAAAACCCTGGGGGTGGAGGTCAGGCCAAAAGGGAGTACCCTGTACTGGTAATGGTTTCCTCCCACTACAAATCAGAGATATTGTCTGTGGTCTGGATGAATAAGGATGTAAGTATACGCATCCTTTAGGTCTAAGGAGCATAGACAATCTCCCTGCTGGAGGTAGGGCAGCAGGATTCCAAGGGTTAGCAACTTGAATTTTTCCCTCTCCAGGAACTTGTTGAGATTGCGCAAGTCTAGGATGGGCCTGAGGCCTCCTGTCCTTTTTGGTACCAGAAAGAACCTGGAATAGAGGCCTTGACCTCTCAGGTGGTGGGGCACCGGTTCCACTGCCTGCTCCTTTAGAAGACCTGCCAACTCCTGCAGGAGTAAGTCCCTGTACAGAGGGAGTCTAGAAGGCTCCCCTGGAAAGTAGGAGGGAGGTACCTGGTGGAAGTGGAGGAGATAGCCTCTCTGGACTATGCTTAGCACCCAGGTATCCCTTGTTAGGGCTGCCCACCTATGGGCATACAGGGTCAGCCAGCCTCCTGTGCTGAGAGGGGCCAGCTGAGGAGGAGAGGTTATGCCACTGGAGTCAAAACCCCACTCACTGCTGTGCAGGAGCCGGAGCTGGTGGCTTGGAGGTTTTCTGCCTACGGGGCCCATGTCCCTGCCCCTTGGCCTGCTGCCCCTGTTGGGGAGCTACAGAGGCCTGAAAGTGAGGGTATGATTTGTAGGCAGATGACTTCCTCGGGTAAAAGGTCTTTTTTCCCGAGCCCTTCTGAGAAGGGGCAGAGGTTTTCCTGGACAGCCTAGTTCGAGTGAGGGTCTCGGACTCGAGTTCTGCAGCCTTTTCAGCCATGGGCTTGCCAAAGAGGTTTTCAGCTCGGCAGGGGACATCAACCAACTTGTCCAGTACCCATGGCTCGAGGTCTGATGACTGTAGCCAGGCCTGACGGCGTGCACTGATGCCGGCCGCGGCTACTTGGGCCGAAGCCTCGAAGCCATCATAGGCTGCTTGAGAGATAAACTTCGAGCACTCCCGGATTCCCGATGACAGGGCCTTGAATCTCTGCAAAGGTTCCTCGGAGAGACGAGCAGAGAACCCGGCAATCTCCTTTGCCAGGTCTCGAAGGTACATGCCCATGTACAGCTGGTAGGTCTGGACACGGCAAGCAAGCATTGAGCCCTGGAAGCACTTTCTACCGAACGCATCCAGGTTCCGGGCCTCCCGGCCAGGAGGCACTGAGGAGTGCATCTTCTGACTCTTCAGACGATGCATGGCCGATTCCACAACCATGGAGTGGTGCGATAGCTGTGCCTTTTGGAACCCGGGGCTCTTGCGGACTCGATAGATGTAATCGACCCGCTTGCTCAGAACCGGCGTCCAGGCCGGCGCCTCCCACATGTGGAAGAGCAACCGTTCCAGCATCGGAGGAACCGGTACAGTAAAGGCCTCCTTGGGGGGAGAGTCATACTGCAGGTCCTCGAGCTCCTCGGCTCGAGGCTCCTCCTCGGGATCCGCGGGGAAGGCCAAGGCCTTGGCCATGTCCCGCATGAAGTCCGAGAACCGGGTGTCCTCCGGGGGGGACCGTCTCCAAGGCTCGGACTACGGTGAGTCCGAAGGGACACACCGGGTCGGAAATGTGTCCGGGGATTCCTCATCCTCCGTTTCCCAGCCCGACCCCTCGGAGGAGGAATCGAGTGGCTCCCGTCGGGCAGGCACCGATGACATCCACCCCGACGCCGAGGGTACCGGCGTCGATGACCTTGGTCCTGAACGGGAGCCCGAGGGAGACCTTGGCCGAGGATCGACTCGAGATCGCATGGACTCGAGGATCGGCTCGGCCTCCGGAGTCAACTTGGACGTCGATGTTCCGGTGGTCGGGGCAGATGCACCGGTGAGATCGGCGATCAGTGCCCGCTGCTACTCCATGAAGGCAGCCAAGCTGCTCTCCAAGGCCATCAACCTGAGTCCGAGCTCAGGAGACTCAGCAGCCCCCGACGGTGTCAGGCCCGACATCGGCTCCCCCGGAGGAGAGTCCACAAGGACTACAGTACTCACGTGACCCCGGGACTCCGTCTCTACATGAGGTTGTTTAGCAGGCCGCTCTGACTCCGAAGACCTGGGACGGCGCTCGGGGCTATGCGACCTGGCACTGGAGGAACCAAGTGCGTCCACTGATGCCGCCCTCACAGGTTTTTTCTTCCTGCGATGCTCCCACGAGGGAGACCCCCCTCTCAGAGGAACCCCGACGATGCTCGGGATTGGAGTCCCGAGACGTCAAGGCCTCTGACGAAGTCCGGGCCCATCCGGACGCGGAGTCAGAGAAGATTCTCTCTTTTTGGTGCTGCAGGCTCCTCAATGCCTTCGAGGACATTTTCCCACACAAGCCAAAGATCATCGAGTCATGATCGGGCCCGAGGCAGCAGAGGCAGCAGTCATGTGTGTCTTACACCGATCACACTTTTTAAACCCGCTGGCCGCCATCAGGGGAAAAAGGGCCCCTGCGAGGTCAAACGACAGGGCTGCCAGTGAAAAATAGAAAAAAAAGGCGTGTACGCTAGTCACTAAGGACAAAAAATGAAAAATGAAGTCCGGGCTTGATACCGGCGTATCAGGCCCAGGCGGGAAAGGGAAACTGATGTTGAACCGAAGAAAACATGGGTCCAAGCCAAAAAAATCAACTTTTTCCTCGTGTGAAAACGAAACACGTCCGTCGGGCTCTGCGGAAAAAAGAAGACTGAGCAAGATGGCACCCTTGGGTAGGAAGGGGACCGCGCATGCGCACTGCATTCCCAAAGGCTTTCTTTGAAAGCTGGGGAAATGCTCCGCATGGGGGCTCCTTCGGCGCCGACGTCACCCATATGTGAGGACTGACTTCCTGCCTGGTCCTGGAGAAGAGGCAGTTCTGAAAGCACCAAAGTCAATGTATCGGTAGGGCATTGGGACACATGTGCACCGGAGCACGGTGTCGATGTACCAGTGACATCGAGTCGTGAAGATGGTATCAGGGTACTGGCTCTGCAGCAGTATCCGAAGGCCTCGATGATGCTTCTCGATGCTCGCACAGACTGAGATCAGGAGCAATCTCGGGATCCCAAGAAAACTGCAAAGGTTTCAAGGATCAGCTGCACCTCAGCTAGCGAGGCCTCCACCGTGGAAGGGCCATCACCGTTTCTGAGAAACCAGAGTTACTGGTCCTTAGGTGCACGGGGGGGGGGGGGGTGCAGAGCAATAAAGGCAGCGAGGCTGCGGTTGAGAGTCAGCATCCTCTCTGCTAGGGGGAAGGGTTCCACAGCTCCTGGTGTCAGCATCGGAACCGACAAAGCTGGTGACAGCTCCTTCAGCAGGGACTGCACAAGGATTATAGCATCATGAGCCCCGCACCATACCTTGAGGACTCAAGCGGGAACTCCTCCCATCGAGGGCTCTGACACCAATGGCCAGGCCATGAGCATCAAGGACCCCAGTTTGGGGTGAAGAAGAGCGCCCCTGCATCAGAAAGCCTGGGTTGCATCCCAGGGGAACTGGGAGCGTCGTGGATAGGCGGAGAAGCAGGGGAAACCATGGCTGCCTGGCCCACCTTCTTTTCTGTGGGAATGAGGTCTTTCTACACAAAGCCTTCCTTCGTGAAGGGTCAGCAGTCTTTTTGGAGAGCCTGGGCCTTGTCAGGTACTCAGACTCCAACTCGGCGGCCTAGTCCGTCATGGGTTTGCCAAAGAGGTTCTCTCTCTGGCAGGGAACAAGGACCAGCTTGTCCTGTACCCATTGCTCCAGGTCGGACGACTGTAGCCAGACCTGGCGTCGGATACTATTGCCCGCCACAGCCACTCTAGCCACTGACTCAAAGCAGTCATAGGCTGACCAAGTAATAAAACTGGAGCACTCTCTGACAGGGTCCAGAACAGCTGGAGGGTTCCTCCGAGAGCCCAGCAAGCTTTCTCGCCAGGTCCCGCATGTACATTCCCATGCACAGCTGGTAGGCCTGGATTCGGCTGACAAGCAGCGAGCCCTGGAAGTACTTCCCGCTTAAAGCATCCATAGCACGAGCTTTCCTACCCAGGGGCACCAAGGAGTGTATCTTCTGGCTCTTAAGTCTATGCATGGCCGACTCCACAACAATGGAGTTATGAGGCAGTTTGACGTTTTAGAAGCCAGGGCTCCGGCGGACCTGGTACATTGAGTCTAGTCGTCTGCTTACAATAGGTACTGAGGATGGTGTCTCCCACATGCGGAGAAGTAGCCAGTTCCAGGATGGGGGAACGGGCACCTTAAGTGCCTCTTTCTGCAGAGCCTCATAATGGAGGATCTTGGAGTCCTCCATAAGAGGGTCCTCTGATTCTGTGGTGAATAGGGCCTTCGCCATATCCCTCATGAAGTCGGGAGGGGACCTGCGCCACGTCTCCAGGGGAGATGGGTATGAGGGTACATCCCGGTGGCGGTGGGTGTCTGGGGACTCATTGTCCTAGTCTTCCAATCCAATTACGAGGCAGTGGAGTCAAGGGTTTTCCAGGTCTAGGGGTCTCACCTCGGCCCTAATAGCTCCAGCACCCGGCTGCCTGCTGCTCAGAGCCGAGGGCACTGAGCGTGGAAGACCGTGGCATGGAAGAACGGGATCAAGAACGTGATCAATGCCAAGGGATCTCTCGAGGCCGGTGGCACTCAAGGATCGGTTTGACCTCCAGGGAGTCCATAGATGTGAAGAGCCCCATGGTTTGGAGTGATGACCCGGAGGAACCGGGCTTCAGAGCCTGCTGCTGGGCCAAGAAGGAAGACAAATTGTGTGCTTCAGGGCCCCCATCCTGGCCTTGAGACCAGATGGCTCTACAGCCTTCTGCGCGAGCTATGAGAACTTCGGGCCTGGCGCTGGCACTGTTGAGGGGGAATCCTCAATGAGGATGGCCTCAGGGGTCCCAAAGTCGATCCCTCAATGTCAATGGCTCTCATTGGGGCAACTTAGAAGACCTCTCCCAGCAGTCGCCCTCGACCTCGCGTCGAGAGCTATAGGTCTTGGGCCTATGGGATTTCCCCACTGCCCCTGACTCATCTCACGGCATGGTCTTCAAGGGTTTCCGGCTCTTCTGGTGGTCCTCATCCTGCAGGCTCCGAGCTGCATATGTACACTGTTATCAAAAAGATGACATGCTCAGTCTCCAAGCTGCTGGAAGAGGTACACTACCCAGAGGTACAGGACTGGACTGGAGGGATAAGGAACATACATTTGAGGAGCCTTCTAGAAATCTTCGGGGAAGAACTCGGGAGGAAGGAGGAAGAAGGGAGCACTATACTTGTGTAAGGCTTTAAAGAATCCTTTCCAAACTCTTTTTCCAAACTTCTAGCTACTCAACTGGCCCTTAGCAATATAAGCACGAGAAGCTGAACCAATTTCCCTCCTCCCTATGGCAGTACTCAAAAGAGCATCGGTTTTAAGGGTGACTTAGTGGAGCCTCCAGAGCTTTGCTCCAGTGAGAGGAATCTACTTCCGAGGGTGATTACTCATGAGCAAAATCAATCCTCTCTCAACATCTTTCCAGATTTCACCAGAGCAGGAAAAACATCCATTCAACTTCTGCTGGTGACAGAGAAATACTGAGGTGCCCATTAGTTATATCTGTGGTTATGGAAGGATGAGGTCATAGGAAACTTCTGGAAAATTTCTCTGTCTCCACTCTGCTGATATATTAACGCAACCCACATCTCATCTGTTCTGCATTTGAACTGACCTCCCCCCCCCCCCACCCCAAAAAACCTGAACATACTCTGTTTCTGTCCTCTGGCCTCTCTGTTTCTTCTATCGTGTGACTAAACTGCTCTTTATATTTCCTGTCTAGCATTTAGTTCTATTCCTCTCTGGCTTTGGCACCTCTTGTATGTTTTATAAATTGTACACCACCCTGATATCACAAAGGAGTGGTAAGCATAGTTACTCACCTGTAACAAGTGTTCTCCAGGGACAGCAGGAATCGGTCCTCACATAGAGGTGATATCGGCACCGACGAAGCTTGCACGGAAGCATCTTCCCAGCTTTCAAAGAAAGCCTTTGGGAGATGCACCACACATGTGTGGTCCCCTTCCCACCCAAGAGTGCCATCTTGCCTCAGTCTAATGACATAGCTAAGACGGCAAAAATTAAAATACTGTAAAGAAACAACTCCAAGAGGAGGAGGGAGGGTTGTGGGGACTGATTCCTGCTGTCCCTGGAGAATACCTGTTACAGGTGAGTAACTATGCTTTTTCCAGGAACAAGCAGGAAGTCAGTCCTCACATATAGGACTCCCATCTACAGGATACCGAGAACCTGTACAAAATGCCATGGCAGCCAAAAACGTGAGCCGTGAGCTGCAGCAGTTGAATCCCAACTGAGAGACTCTCGCAAGACCCAAGTGTCCTGCAGAAAACCAGCACTCTGGTAGCCTGAAAGCAGAAGGGTCGGAGGGCAGCAGTTGCCTACACCCCGAAGAGATTATGGAGCACGGCCTGGGCGAAGGCGATGTTCCATTGGGACCCCTTCTCCAGGCAGCAGTGAACTGCAAAGGTATGGACTGAAGACCAGGTGGCAGCCCAGCAGATTTCCGTCACAGGTACAGAACGCAGATTTACCACAGAGGTAGCCATGGCTCTGAAGCAGTGCGCAGTGAACCGGTGGGTCTAGTGAGATCCCAGCCTGCTCATAGGCGAGGACAATGCAGTCTGCCACTCAAGTGGACAGAGTTTGCTTAGTTACTGGAAGCCCCAGTCGACTGGGGTCATAGGAGACAAAGAGCTGAGGCACTTTGTGGTGGTCCTGAGTCCACTGCAGAGAGAAGGATAGGGCCCTCTTACAATCCAGGGTATGGAGAACGGTCTCCACCTTGCCAGCGTGAGGCCTTGGAAAGGTGGTGGGGAGCAACATCCCCTGGATTGAGACGGAAGGGGACATCACCTTCAGCAGAAACCTGGGGTGTATGCGGAGCACCACCTTGCTGTTGTAAAATCTCGTGTAGGGAGGCTCTGCCATCAGAGCCTGTAGGTCTCTGACCATGTGAGCTTATGTGAGTGCCACAAGAAACACAACCTTCCAGGAGAGGTACCATAAGTGGCAGGTAGCCAAGGGCTCAAATGGCAGTTTAGTGAGCTGTGAGAGCACCACGTTAAGATCCCACTCCGCCGTTGGTGGGCAGATGGGGACTTAGACAACATGAGGCACCGCAGAAAACGAGAAACAAGGAGCTGAGCTGAGAGGAGCTTTCCCTCAACGGAGTGGTGGTGCGCCGCGATGGCGCTCAGGTGCACAAGGACTGAGTTGGACTTCAGCCCCACCTGGGACAGGTGCAGTAGGTACTGGAGTACCAGCTGCACTGAGCATGAGAATGGGTTCGCCCGCCTCTCGGCACACGACAACGAAAATCGATGGCACTTAAAAGCATACTCCTTTCTCTTGGAGGCCTTGTGGGAGGCAAGAAGGACCTCCTCCATGTCTCATGGGAGGTTGAAGGGAGTGAGAGCTACCCTTTCATCAGCCAGGCTATGAGTAACAGAGACCCCGGGTTGGGGTGCAGAAGAGAGCCCTCCTCCTGTAACAGAAGTCAGGGGCATGGCCCAGGCCAATCGAAAACACCACTGACAGGTGGAGAAGTAGCGAGAAGCAAGGTTGCCTGGGCCACCTGGGGGCTATCACTATCAGTGATGCTCTGTCACTCTAGACCGTGAAAAGGGTCTTGGTGACCAGCGGCATTGGCAGGAAGGCAAAGAAAAGGCCTTCAGTCCATGGAACGAGGAACGTACCTGCCGCCACCCAGGATGGGTGAAGCTGGCGGGAGTGGAAGCTGGGCAACTGCGTGTTCTCCAGGCTGGTGAACAGGTCCATAAGGGGGATACCCCAGAGCCAAGAGGTCACTCTGGGATCCAGTCGCCACTCGTGTGGCTGGACTCTGCTCAGCTTGTCTGCCAGGGCATTTTGCTGGCCCGTGAAGTAGATCACCCGCAGGAGCATCCCGTTACATGTCGCAAATGAGCAGAGGGCCATTGCCTCCTGGCAGAGGGAGAACATTGAGGCTTTGTTGTCCATCTGGACCAGCACCCATTAATGTTGAAGCTGGTGGCGAAAGGCTCAGAGGACCAGAAATATAGCCCGGAGCTCCAGAAGGTTGATCTGCAACTAGCATTCCACCTGGGACCAACTGCCTTGTATGCTGAGGTCCTCACAATGGGCTACCCCAACCCAGCAGGGAGGCATCAGTGGTTAAGATCCTCTGGGGGGGGTGAGTACCTGGAAGGGCATCCTGGCCTGAAGTTAGCAGGCAAGCTGCCACCTGTCGAGGGAGTCTGACAGGTGGCAGGTCACTCTTATCCTGTCTCGGAGCCTACCTGTGGCTTGTGTTCACTGGGAGCGGAGGCACCACTGAGCCGACCTGATATACAGGCAGACATAAGGAAGTCACTTGGACCGTGGAGGCCATGTGGCCCAGCAGGCAGAGAAGACAACAGCGGTGCTGCACCTCTGCAGTTAGCGCCCTGAGGAGTTCTGACCTCTCCAGAAGGAGGAAGGCCTTGGCCTGGAGGGTGTCTAGCTGAGCCCCTATGAACTCCGGGCACTGAGCCGGGGAGAGGTGGGACTTGTAGTTGATGACAAACCCTAGGTGCTACAGGGTATGGATGATGCGCTCAGTGACGTGGTGCACTTCTAAGCTGTGCCTCCCCTTATGAGCCAGTCATCCAGGCAGGGAAAGACGAAGGCCCCTTGGAGACAAAGGTGAGCTGCAATCACCTCTAGGCACTTGGTGAAGACCTTTGGCGAGGAAGCCAGCCCAAAGGGTAGCACCCTGTATTGGGAGCGACTTCCTCCCACAACAAACCTGAGGTATTTTCGGTGGCTGGGATGGATTAGGATGTGTATATAAGTATCCTTCAGGTCTAAGGAACACAGCCAGTTTCCCTGCTGGAGGTATGGCAGCAGTGTTCAAAGGGAGATCATCTTGAACTTCTCCCTCACCAGGAATCTGTGAGGTTCCGCAGGTCTATGATGGGACTGAGGCCCCCTATTCATTTCGGAATGACGAAATATCAAGAGTAAAAAGCCTTTGCCCAAGAGATGTTTGGGTACTGGCTCTACTGCCTTGTCCTTGAGGAGGCCTGCAATCTCTGAAAGGAGCAGAGCATGGTGAAGGAGAGGACTGACATGATCTCCTGGAATGTAAGAAAGAGGTGTCTGTTGTAGGTGGAGGAGGTAACCCTCCCTGATAAATTGCGGCACCTAGGAATCGGTGGTGATGGACGACCACAAGTGGGCAGAGCCAGAAGCCACCCTATGGGCTGTAGGGGACCTGGGGGAGGGAAGTCGTGCCCAAGGAGTCAAAAATTCCCTCCAGGCTGGGTCGGGGACGGCACCTGGGTCTTTTACTTGCAATGGCCGTGCTCTTGCCCCTTGTGTGCTGCTGGCCTTGCTGCAGAGCAGAGAACGCTTGAACTGTGGGATATTGCCAAACCCTCCCCCCCCCCCTTTTTCCTCAGGAAGAAGAGCTTCTTCCCAGGCCCTTCTTCAGGGGATGCACCAAAGTCTTTTTAGAAAGTCTGGTCCTTGTCAGGAAATCAGTCTCTATTTCAGCCGCTTTGTCTGCCATGGATTTCCCAAAGATATTCTCTCCGATACAGGGGACATTGATGAGTTTGTCCTGAACCCAATGCTCGAGGTCAGACGATTGCAGCCAGACCTGGCATCATGCCCCAATGCCCACAGTTGCTACTCTAGCTGAGGACTCGAAGCCATTGAAAGATGCTCAAGATAAGAACTTCGAGCACTCCTTGACCGCTGAGGCCAGTGACTTGAACCGCTGGAGATGTTCCCCGTCGAGGCCTGCCGAGAAACTGGTGAGCTCCCTCAACAGCTCCTTGAGCTACATGCCAATGTACAATTCATCCTTCCTATCCATCGAACAATTCAATGAAGACCCCTAGCCACACTCTGCACCTCCCTTCCACCCTCCAATCTTGTTACGATGTATATAAGTTTAGTGTCAGCACTTCCACCTGACCCCTCCCCTTAGTTCTCCACAGAAATCTTCTGTGATTGTTTTAAGTTTTAATGTTGTTTCCATATAAAAGTTCTCTATAAAAGTTGAAGTTTATTGTAAACCGCCTTCATTAAATAAGGCGGTATAAAAAAATTTGTTAAATAAATAAATGAATTCGTAGGATTGGACTCGGCATGCAAGCATTAAGCCCTGAAAGGCCTTTTGGCCAAGGGCATCGACGATCGGGGCCTCCCTACCAGGGAGCACAGAGGAATGGGTCTGTTGGCTTTTGAACCTGCGCATGGCGGACTCGACAACCATTGAGCTGTGTGGGAGTTGGGTTTTCTGGAACCTGGGGCTTCGGTGGACTCGGTACATTGAGTTGAGCCGTCTGTTTATTATGGGCACCGATGCTGATATTTCCCACAAGAGAGGAGGCTGCGGTGGAGCATCAGAGGGATGGGCACTGTGAGGGCCTCCTTCATAGGAGCCTTGTACTGGAGAATCTTGTTCCTCCGTGCGGAGGTCCTCCTCCGCTTCAGTCTCAACAGTGAGTGCCTTAGACATGTCCGCATAAAGTCGACGAAGGTAGCATCCTCGGGTGGGGAACGGCATCAGAAAACCGGGGGAGATGAGTCTGAAGAAGAGTCCGAGGCCCCGTGGTTCTCAAGGTCGAGGCCTGGGCCCTTAGGCCCACTGCCTCCAGAAGACCTGCGGTCTGAGCCGAGGGCACTGGCCAGGGAAGACCGGTGCCCTAAGGAACGGGATCGAGATCTCGCCCTCTGCCAGATGTGTCTCTTGAGGCTGGTGGCGCTCGAGGATTGGCTCGACTTCCGGAGAAGCCTCGATGTCGAGGGTCCGGTCATCGGGGCGGATGAACTGGAGGAACTGGACATGAATGCCTGCTGCTGGGCCATGAGGACAAAAATAATGCGCTCTAAGGCCACCATCCTGGTCTCCATACCAGTTGGCTGCGCTGCCTTCGATGCGGGTACCGAAGTCTTCGGGCTCTATGTCGGTTCTGTTGAATGAAAGTCCTTGACGAGGATGGCCTCAGGTGTCAGAGACCGGTTGGCAACTGCTGACTACTGCTTCTGGGCAGTTTGTGAGGCTGCTCCCACTCAGACCCCTCGGACTCACACTTGGGGCTGCGGGGCCTGGAATGGAATTTCCCCATTTCCCAGACCCGTCCTCTGGGGCGGTATTCAAGAGTTTTAACTTCTTGGGTTCCACCTCTGGGAATTTTCCCTCGGAGGACTGGTGGCCGCGGGACTCCAAAGCTGCCCTGGCATCACGGGGCACCGAGGTACTGGAGGGGCCTTTGGAGCACGGGGTCACTGGAAACTTCAGCGCAGAGATGAACTTGTGAAAAAATCTTTTCCTGCTGCAGCTGATGGCTCTTGATGGCCTTGTAAAGTTCATAATCCCAGTCATCATTGTCTGGCCCGAGGCAGCAGTCATGTGGATTAATGAGGCACATCATCTTACCGCACCGATCACTTTTTTGAAACCGTCGGAGGCCATCAGGCAAAAAGGGGCACTGCCACCCAGGCACGGATCTGAGGCCTGCAGCCAAAGAAGGGTGCGAAATGCCGGTCGAAGAACACCTCAAGAAAAAAAAACGAAAAAGAGACAAACCCGAGGAGTGATGTAGAGGCGAGCTGGCTCAGGGGTGGGAAAGGAACCGGTAGGCATATCAGAAAAAAAGACGACAAAAAAAAAGGCACTTTTTCAGGGGAAACTGGACAGACGTCCGAAGGGCTCTGCAGAAAAAAGGAGACTGAGGTAAAATAGCACCCTTGGGCGGGAAGGAAACCACGCATGCGTGGTGCATCTCACAAAGGCTTTCTTTGAAAGCTGGGGAGATGCTTCTGCGAGGGCTCCGTCGGTGCTGATGTCACCCATATGTGAGGACTGACTTCCTGCTTGTTCCCGGAGAATATCAAGTAAACCAACAAACATACTTCTACTGCTGGGGGAATTTGGAGGATGGGAGGGAGAGAAGCTAAATTGAAAGTGGAGTGGGGTGACAGATTTCCTACAGTGTTAATTCCACTATATATCTGACCATTTTCTGCAGCGCTGTACACTTGCGGATGGCACATATTGCACAGTCCAGCCTACCATTTGTCAGAGGCAACCTAGAGCTACAGAACTGAGAATCATCATCCAACCACATAGGTAGCACAGAGCACATGAAAAAGAGAGGAACCACAATGCTATCGGACATGAGCTGTCAAGAGAAATGGGGCATTGTAACTGGTGAGAAGGCCAGCCCACTTGAGCAAAGGATAGAGTAGTTACTCACCTGTAACAGGTGCTCTCCAGGAGCAGCAGGAATCAGTCCTCACATATGGGTGACATCGACGTCGATGGAGCCCCCATGTGGAGCAATTCCCCAGCTTTCTAAGAAAGCCTTTGGGAATACACACACGCATGTGCGGTCCCCTTCCCACCCAAAGGTGCCATCTTGCTCAGTCAGATGACATAGCTAAAAGACAGCACAAAAAGCAAATGAACTATATACAACTGCAACTCCCAGGGGAGGAGGGAGGGTTGTGAGGACTGATTCCTGCTGCTCCTGGAGAACACCTGTTACAGGTGATTAACTACTCTTTCTCCAGGACCAAGCAGGACGTCAGTCCTCACATATGGGTGACTCCCTAGCTCTGGGCTACCAGAAACCCAGGCTGAAAAATAGAGCTCCCTCTGCGAAGCCTCAGCATCAGGGAAAGAATTTTACTGAGAAGAGAAAGCACAGTTACTTACCTGTAACAGGTGATCTCTGGGAACAACAGGAATAGTCCTCACATATGGGTACGTCGGTACCGACGGAGCCTGAGCGGGAAAGCTCCCCAGCTTCCCAAAAAGAAAGCTTTTGGGGCTTCCCACAGCGCATGCGCGCTGCCTTCCCGCCTTCCTGACCAACTCTCCTCAGTTCGAGTTTAAAGCTGAGACAATAGAGAGAGGAAAGGAAGAGAAAGAGATACAACTCCTAGGGGAGGTGGGTGGGTTGTGAGGACTATTCCTGCTGTTCCCAGAGATCACCTGTTACAGGTAAGTAACTGTGCTATCTCCAGGAACAAGCAGGAATGAGTCCTCACATATGGGGACTCCCTAGCTGAGATGCCTGGGAGATCCCCTCCGTAGGTATTTCATCTTCCAATGGATCTCAGGCATCCATTAAGGGAAGGTGGGCAGGAGTTGTTTAAGAATGGAACAGGTGTTTGAGGACAGCCTGACCAAATAAGGCATCCCGGCGGGAGTCCTTATCCAAGCAGTAATGGGCTGTGAAGGTATGAACCGAGGCCCAGGTGGCTGCTCGACAGATCTGATCTATGGATACAGAGTGAAGATGAGCCATAGAGGTGGCCATGGCTCTCACATTGTGAGCTGTGACATGGCCCTCCAGAGAAATGTTTTTACTCTGGTAAGCAAACGAAATACACTGAGCAATCCAATTGGAAAGTGTTCGTTTTGAGACTGGAAGTCCCAAATGAGAAGGATCGAAAGCAACAAAAAGTTGGGAAGACTTTCGATGTGGCTGAGTCCTATGGAGGTAAAAGGCAAGAGCTCTTTTACAGTCTAGAGCAGCGATGGCGAACCTATGGCACGCGTGCCAGCTGTGGCACGCGAAGGCCTTGCAGCTGGCACGCGGGAAGGTCCGCATTTAAAAAAATAAAAAAAAGCTGTCTTCTGCCGCTTCCGGGGCCGCCGCGGCAGAATCGAGTGTGCCGCGGGGCCCCCCCTGTGCCTGGCAGAGCCTGCCCTCCAGATCCTGCCTTCCCCGGTATCAGTCCCTGTTTCCAGCTTGTCACACGCGCCGGCTTTCAGAGCCGCGAAAGGGAAACTAGTTCCCTTCGCGCTCTGAAAGCCGGCGCGTGTGACAAGCTGGAAACAGGGACTGATACCGGGGAAGGCAGGATCTGGAGGGCAGGCTCTGCCAGGCACAGGGGGGGCCCCGCGGCACACTCGATTCTGCCGCGGCGGCCCCGGAAGCGGCAGAAGACAGCTTTTTTTTATTTTAAATTTTGGCTGGGCTGGGCTGGGGGGGTTAGGAGTGGTGATGGGCGCTGCGGGGGGATTAGGAGTGGTGATGGGCGCTGGGGGGTTAGGAGTGGTGATGGGCGCTGGGGGGTTAGGAGTGGTGATGGGCACTGGGGGGGGTAGGAGTGGTGATGGGTGCTGGGGGGGGTAGGAGTGGTGATGGGCTATGGGGGGGGGCTTAAACTAAAAATTGGGTGATGGATTAGGACTGGAAATGGGCTGGTGGGATTAGGACTGGAAGTGGGTTGATGGGGGTTAGGACTGATAATGGGCTATGGGGGGCTTAAACTAAAAATTGGGTGATGGGGGATTAGGACTGGAAATGGGCTGGTGGGATTAGGACTGGGAGTGGGCTGAAGGGGAGGTTAGGACTGGTAATGGGCTATGAGGGGGCTTAAACTGAAAATGGGGTGATGGGGATTAGGACTGGAAATGGGCTGGTGGGATTAGGACTGGGAGTGGGCTATGGGGGGCTAGGACTGGTAATGGGGTGGGGGGGTTGCTAGGACTGGAAATGGGCTGAATGGACGGGGGCTTGAATTGCAAATAGCTGATGGGGGACCGGGCTTGGAATGGAAATGGGCTGAGGGGAAGTGGGGGGCTTGAACTGCAAATAGCTGATGGGACGGGGCTTGGAATGGAAATGGGCTGAGGGGAAGTGG
Source organism: Ichthyophis bannanicus (assembly GCA_033557465.1). NCBI lineage: Eukaryota > Metazoa > Chordata > Amphibia > Gymnophiona > Ichthyophiidae > Ichthyophis > Ichthyophis bannanicus. Next base: position 875,233,263 of record CM066035.1, on the reverse strand, counting down.
GGGGCTGGAACTGCAAATAGCTGATGGGGAGGGGGACTTGGAATGGAAATGGGCTGAGTGGAAGGGGGCTTGAACTGCAAATAGCTGATGGGAAGGGGGGCTTGGAATGGGCTCTTAGGGGAGGGAGCTAGGACAGGAAATGGGCTGATGGAGGGGCTAGGATAGGACTGGGAATTGGGTGTTGGGGGAGCTAAGTTTGGAAATGGGCTGTGGTGGGGGCTTGGATTGAAATGAACTCATGGAGGGGCTAAAACTGGAAGTAGGCTCATGGGGGGCTTGGATTAGAAATGGGCTGAGTGATGGTGGGGCTAGGAAAGGACTAGAAATGGGCTGATGGGAGGCTGGTATTGGAAATGAGCTGATGAAGGGACTCGGATAGGATTGGAAATGGACTGATGGGGGGCCAGGACTGGAAATGGGCTGATGTGGGGACTAGAAGGGAGCGGATACTGGGTGGGGCTGGAATTAAAAGGGAGCTGATGTTGGGGGAGATTAGAAGGGGATGGGGCTGAGAGAGTGAAATGGAGAGGGGAAAAATATTTTGTGTGGGAGGGAAGAAAAATGTACAATTGGCCGGGTATTGGGAGACTAAAAAAGGAGAAAGATTATTATGTTAAAGCAGATGAAGAGAGAGAATGGAAAAAAACTAGAAGAGAAGAAAGGAGAAATGGACAGCAGACGATGGAGAGATAGCAGAAGACACAAATAAACCAGAAGAAAGTGGCTGGAACAATTGCAACTGAAAAAAATGCACAAAAGGTACAAAGATATCTCTTTATTTTGAATTTATTAACTGGAATATGTCAGCTCTGGGAAATGTGCATCATTAGTGTCTGTGCTTTGTTTAGTACAAGAGGAAATTAATTTATAGTTTTATTTCTACAGTGTTGTTGTACATTCCAAGTTTGGCTTTTGGGGTTCCCAGTTTAATTATTGCCTTCCTGTTTCTAAATTGAATGAAATCATTAAAACATTATAAATTGCCAATAAATTGAAATGAAAACCAAAGGATTGTGAATCAAATTGATTCTCTGACAATACAAAGATTCCAAACTTTACAAATGATGTTACATAGTTCAGGCAACATTATAAAGAGTTTTTAGATACTAAAATCTTGTTGTTAAGGTTTAATTGACGTGCTGGCACTTTGAGGAAATTCTTTGGTTTTGTGCGGCAGTTTGGGCACTCGGGCTCAAAAAGGTTAGCCATCACTGGTCTAGAGTATGAAGGTTCCGCTCTGCACTGGATGCATGAGGAGCTGGAAAGAAGACAGGTAGGTATACCTCTTAATTAAGATGAAAAGGTGAAACCACTTTAGGCATAAAGTGTGGATTTGTCCGAAGGACTACCTTATCATGATGGAACCTTGTATAGGGTGGATTCGCCACTAAGGCTTGCAGCTCACTGATGCGACGAGCTGAAGTGACTGCAATGAGGAAAATAACCTTCCAGGAAAGAAATTTCAAGGAGGTAGTGGCTAAGGGTTCAAAAGGTTGCTTCATAAGCTGACCAAGAACCAAGCTAAGTCCCATGCCACCGGAGGAGGCCTAATGGGAGGTTTAGTTAAAGTTAGGCCTCTCATGAATCTTGCAATAAGAGGATGAGAGGAAATAGATTGTCCATTGAAAGGCTTGAGGGATGCTGCAATAGCACTCAAATGGACCCTTACTGAATTCGTTTTAAGGCCTGCATTGGAGAGATGCAGGAGATATTCCAATAGAGAATTGATAGGAAGAGCAAAAGGATCAAGATCCTTTTGAGCACACCAAATGGAAAATCTCTTCCATTTAAAAGCATAAGAACGCCTTGTGGAAGGTTTTCTGGAAGCATGGAGGATATCTTGCACTTGTTGAGAGACATTTAAGTCTTGAAGGTCTAGGCCTTCAGTAACCATGCTCTGAGGTGGAGGGACTTGGGGTTTGGGTGCCACAAAGTCCCCTCCTCCTGAAACAGAAGGTCTGGAGTAGCTCCCAGGTCTAGGGAGGGACCCTGGGAGAGATGCAGAGGGAACCACACTTGGCGTGGCCAGCGTGGAGCTATGAGGATCATAGATCCGTGATCCTTCTGCAGTTTGAACAGAGTCTTGGGACTCAAAGGAATGGGTGGAAAGGCATATAGGAAGCCCTGACTCCAATGAAGTAGGAAGGCATCCCTGGCCTGAACCCCCTGACATGGAGTTCTGGAACAGAACCGGGGAAGTTTGGCATTCCACGGACTTGTAAAGAGGTCTATGTCCGGGGTTCCCCATTTCTGAAAGATTCTGAGTACCTGATCCATGTGCAGGGACCACTCGTGTGGAAGCAGAACTCGGCTGAGTCTGTCTGCCCAAGAGTTTTGAATTCCTGGGAGATATACTGCCAGGAGATGGATTTGATACTCTCTGGCGAAGGCCCACAGTCTGAGAGCTTCGTTGCAAAGCGACAGAGAGCCAGTCCCTCCTTGTTTGTTTACGTAGAACATGGCTACTTGATTGTCGGTATGAACAAGCACTGTCATGATGTAAAGGAGGGTATGAAAGACCTTGAGAGCAAGAAAAATTGCTCGAAGCTCCAGAAGGTTGATATGAAGGGCAGTCTCCTGCGGAGACCAAAGGCCTTGAGTGGAGAGGTCTTGAAGATGAGCTCCCCAGCCTGTCTGGGAGGCATCTGTAGTGAGGGTTGCCTGGGGTAGTAGCGGTTGGAAGGGGGACCCCAGCAACAGGTTTTGAATGGACATCCACCACTGGAGAGACCCAAAGAGACGTTTGGAGGTTTCTATTTGGTCGGAGAGAGCTCCTGATGCTTGGGTCCACTGAGTGGACAGAGTCCATTGAGCTGCTCTCATATGCAGGCGAGCATAAGGCAGCACATGAACTGTGGAGGCCATGTGGCCTAGCAATTGTAACATCTCTCGGGCAGTCAAGTGAGTTCTGGACTGAATCTGAGAGGCCAGGTGCACTAGCCGGTGGCAACGTGCCTGGGGAAGATAGGCCCTTGCTGTGGTGGTATCTAACCAGGCCCCTATGAATTCTAGGGATTGAGTAGGGGTGAGTTGAGACTTTGGCAGATTGATGACAAGTCCCAGATACTGCAGAATGCAGATGGTGTGGTCCAGGGAAGTCTGAGCCTGAGACTGAGATGGAGCTCGGATGAGCCAGTCGTCTAGGTATGGGAAGACAAAGATTCCCTGAGAGCGTAGAAATGCAGCCACTACTGACATGCATTTTGTGAACACTCTTGGAGCAGAGGCTAGACCGAAGGGGAGTACTCTGTACTGGAAATGTTTTCCCTGGAACAGAAATCGAAGGAATTTTCTGTGGGATGGATGGATGAGTATATGTGTGTACGCATCCTTTAGGTCTAGAGAACAAAGCCAGTCCTGACTCTGAAGGTAAGGAAGGAGAATACCCAGAGAGAGCATTTTGAATTTTTCCTTGAACAGGAATTTGTTTAATTCTCTCAGATCTAGGATGGGTCTGTGTCCTCCTGTTTTCTTTGGTATCAGAAAATAGGGGGAGTAGAACCCTGAGCCCTGTTGGAGGAGGGAACCTGTTCTATGGCCCCTTGGCAAGCAGGGTATTCACCTCCTGATCCAACAGGTGTAGGAGAGATGGGGGAGAGACAAAATGTCTCACCCTGGGATAGATAGGAAGGCTGGAAAAATGCAGTTTGTATCCCTCTCTGATGATAGAGAGGGTCCACTGCTCTGATGTAATCTGTTCCCATCTGGGAGAAAAATGAGTCAGCCTTCCTGGAATGGTGAGAGGCTCTGGTTGCTGCAGAGCCAGAAAGGGTATGTTCTCTAGAAGTAAGTCAAAAACCCTGAGGGGGTTGGGACTGTTGAAGCGTAGCAGCTGCTGCAGGCTTTGTTCTGGCCTGTTTAGTCTGCTGTCGCTTAGGAACAAAGCGAGCTTGAGCAGATGACTGGCCAGCATTGGAACCAAATCTAGGCTTTTTGTAGAAAGACTTCTTAAAATACTTCTTTTTGGCAGGGAGTGAAGTAGACTTAGAGAGTCTATCCAAAGCAGCATTCTCTGCATCCATTTGAATGACTTTGACTTGCCACTCTTTGCCAAAGAGATTTTCACCTGTACAAGGTAAATTGCCTAGGCCATCTTGCACCCAGGATTCTAGGTCAGAGGCCTGGAGCCAAGCAATTCGACGAGCAGCTATGGCTATGCCAGATGCTCTACTAGCACCCTCAAAAGAGTCAAAGGCAGCCCTATTGGAGAACTTTGACACATCTTGGATATGCTTTAACAGAAGCAGGAACTCCTCTTTTCTATCCTCTGGAATAAAGGGGAGAAAATCTTGTACTTTAAGAGCAAGCTCCTTTAGAAACATGCCCATATAGAGGCTGTAGGAGTTTATTCTGGCAATAAGCATACTAGCTTGAAAGATTTTTCTGCCAAAAGCATCCAAAGTTCTACATTCTCTTCCTGGAGGGGTAGAAGAGTGCCTTTTGGTACTCTTAATCTTTTTCATAGCAGACTTCACCACAATAGAATGGTGAGGAAGCTGGGTTTTTTGAAAACCAGGAGAAGGAGGGACCCGATACATGGTATCCAACCGACGAGAATGTGGAGATAGTGTAAGAGGAGCCTCCCATAAATCCATCATATGTTCTTGGAGAATATTATGAATGGGTAAGGTGACTGCCTCTTTGGGAACCTTAGAGTATCCTAAAACGTCTAATTTTTGAGCTCTAGGTTCCTTTTCAGAGGATACTGTAATGGAAAGTGCTTTGGCAACTTCCAAGATGAAGTCCTGAAAGGACAAGTCCTCTGGAGGAGACATTCTTCTCTTTGGGGAAGAAGGCTCCTCAGGAAGAATAAGGGATGCTTCATCAGAATCATCTGAGGTATCGGCATCCTCAGAAGACTCGAAGTATCGCCTACTTGCTTCCAGAGAGTGATACGGGTACCGACCGGTATCGACCTCGGGCGTACCGGGAGCTGGGTCGGTACCGAGAATATCGCGGGAAGCAAAAACCGGTACCGGCCTTCTACTGGAAGTAGATGCTCTGGGTACCGGTATCGGTTGTGGTACCGGAACCGGGGTCGGAACCAACGGTTGCGGTACCGAGGGCGTCGCAGCATTAATAAAAGCCATTATGGCCTGCTGCATGGATTGTACTGTAGTACCCATTGACGCCACAACTGCCTGGATGTCGGTACCGGTTTGAGCCGGTACCCCAGAGAAGTCTAACAGGTGATCGGTCGAGGCCATGCCATCGATGTCAACCTGTAACCCCATAGGAGGAGCTTTGGAAGCCGGAGCTTCCCGCCGGGGTTGTTTGGCTGGGGCAGGGTCTTCAGGGTCGAACCCAAGGGCCTCTCTCTGCTTTGAGGAAGATTTGCCCCTTGAAGACTTGCCCGAGGAATGTTTGGTTACCTGAGATCCATCCGGAGATGAAGACCTGGATGATGCTGATGCTGGATTATCTGCAGAAAAAAGCACATGAAATTTAGCTGCTCGGTTCTGTAAGCCCCGTTTGGACATCAGAGAGCAGGATGGACAATCCGGAACCGAATGGTCAGGGCCCAAACATTTAAGACACCACTCATGGGTGTCTGTGACTGAAATAGTACCAGAGCACTTGGTGCATTTTTTAAAACCAGAAGATGGTTTCTCCATGAGGGAGAATTTGTAAAGGCCGGTAAGCCTTACAAAAAGAAATACACCAAGTGTGGAAAAAGAAAATATTTTTATTTTATTTTTTTTTTTTAAATAAAGAAGTAAAGACCGGCGGTACCAGTTCGGAACCGGGGAAGGCAGATACGCGGTCAGAACAACTTTTTAAAATAAGAAATTCTTCAGCGGTGACAGGAACACGACCTGCTGGCTCCGCGGAAAAAGAAGAACTGAGGAGAGTTGGTCAGGAAGGCGGGAAGGCAGCGCGCATGCGCTGTGGGAAGCCCCAAAAGCTTTCTTTTTGGGAAGCTGGGGAGCTTTCCCGCGCAGGCTCCGTCGGTACCGACGTACCCATATGTGAGGACTCATTCCTGCTTGTTCCTGGAGATCCCACCGGTAGCCCAACAAGAGGGCTGGAGGGCAGGAGTTGCCTAAACCTCAAAGAGATTCCGGAGTACTGCCTGACCAAAAGCACTGTCCCTACGGGACTCCCTCTCCAGGCAGTAGTGGGCTGCAAAAGTCTGGCTTGAGGACCAAGATGAAGCCCTACAGATGTCTGGCAACGGTACAGAACGGAGATGAGCTACTGATGCAGCCATTGCCCGGACAGGGTGGGCTGTGACTCGACCCTGCAAGGCAAGGTCTGCTGACCTATAAGCCCAGGTGATACAGTCCACCACCCAGATGGACAAGGTACGCTTGGAGACAGGCAACCCCAAGTTGTTTGGGTCAAAGGAGACAAAGAGCTGAGTAGCCCTTCTATGACCCTTAGTACACTCAATTTAGAAAGACAAGGCCCTTCTACAGTCCAGGGTATGCAGGACTTCCTCAGCCCGGCTGGCATGGGGCCTAGGGAAGAACGTAGGAAGAACCATCTCCTGATTGAGGTGGAAAGAGGAGACTACCTTCGGGAGGAACTTAGGATGAGTCCGAAGGACTACCCTGTTCCGATAGAAACGAGTGTATGGCCTGTCACAGACCAGGGCTTGAAGTTCACTCACTCGTCTGGCCGAGGTCAGTGCCACTAGGAAAAGAGCCTTCCAAGAAAGGAAGAGGTGAGGACACGTAGCCACTGGCTTAAAGGGAGGACGAGCAAGCTGCTGCAAGACCACATTCAACTCCCACTCAGGAGCTGGTGGACGGAGAGGAGGCTTTAGCAAGAGCAAGCCTATGAGGAACCTGGACACCAAGGGGTGAACTGATAAAGAGTGCCCTTCCACCTGTGAGTGGTGAGCTTCCAGAGCAGAAAGATGCACCCGAACAGAATTGGACTTAAGACCCTGATTAGACAAGTGCAGCAGGTACTGAAGCACCACTGGCAGAGGACAGGAGAAAGGGTTCTCCTGGTGTTTATCACACCACAAGGAGAACCGCTTCCACTTCAGGGCATAGGTCTTTCTGGTGGATTGTTTCCTACAGGCCAAGACTACCTCTTCAACTTCCTGAGGCAGGCCCCAGGGGGCCAGCACTACCCTTGCAGCCTCCAGGCCATCAAATTGAGAGCTTTGAGATTGGGGTGCAGAAGGGAACCCTGATCCTGAGAAAGAAGATCGGGTTGCAACCCCAGAGTGAGTGGGGCGTCCACCGCCAGCTGTAACAGAAGCGGGAACCAGGGCTGTCTCGGCCATCTGGGGGCTACCAATTTGACCGAGGCCCTGTCCCTTAGTATCTTGAACAAGGGGCGTGGGAGGAAATGCATACAGGAAGCCCTTGGACCATGATATCAGGAAGGCATCCGCTGCAAATCTCGTGGGATGCGGTTGTCTGGAGCAGAACTGAGGCAGCTGCCGGTTCAGGGGACTGGCAAAGAGGTCAATGGATGGAAGTCCCCACTTCAGGAAAATGTTCTGAACCACCAAAGGGTGCAGTTGCCATTTGTGAGGCTGTAGAACCCCGCTCAATCCGTCTGCCAGGAAATTTTTCTGGCCAGGAAAATAGACTGCCCTGAGCAGCATATTGTGTTGAAGTGCAAAAGAGCACAGGGTCTGTGCCTACTGACACAGGAGCCTGGACCCTGTGCCCCCTTGTTTGTTCATATAGAACATCGCCACCTGGTTCTCTGCCTGCACCAAGACAGATTGGTGGCCAGGGTGTGAGAGAAGGCCTTGAGGGCTAAGCGTATCGCCCTGAGTTCCAGGAGATTGATTTGTTGTGTGGCCTCCCAAGGAGACCACAGGCCCTGTGTGCACTTGTCCAGACAATGTGCAACCCAGCCCTGCAAGGAGGCATCGATTGTGAGTACCACAGTGAAAACAAGTACCTAAAAGGAATTCCCTGTAGAAGGTTGGGGGAGTGCAGCCACCACTGCAGGGAGTTCAGGAAGGGTTTGGATACCCTTACTTTATCTCTTAGGCTTCCTGTAGCCTGCTTCCACTGAGTCCTGAGACACCACTGTGCAGGCCTCATATGCAGGCGGGCTTTGGGGGTCACATGCACTGTTGAAGCCATGTGGCCCAGGAGCCTTAGACAAAGTCTGGCGGATACCAGTGGGTTGCCTAGAAACCGGCTGGCCAAGTTCATCAGCCTTCCCGCTCTGTCTTCTGGCAAGTAAGCCTTTGCGTGCAGGGAGTCTAACCGTGCCCCTATGAACTCCAGGTTCTGGGAGGAGAGCAAAGTGGACTTTACGAAGTTTATGACAAAGCCTAGCTGTTGCAGGAGACACACAGTACGGAGGGTGGCTAGCCTGGCCTCCTGGAGAGTCTGACCCCTGATGAGCCAGTCGGCAGATAGGGGAAGACAAATATACCCTGGTTTCTCAAGTAGGCCGCCACCACCGCCAGGCACTTTGTGAAGACCCATGGGGCGGAGGTTAGGCCAAAGGGCAGTACTCGGTACTGAAAATGGTTTCCTCCTACCACGAACCTTAGGTATTTTCTGTGGTCTGGATGAATGAGGATGTGACTGTACGCATCCTTCAGATCTAAAGAGCATAGCCAATCTCCCTGCTGGAGGTAGGGCAGCAGTGTTCCAAGAGTAAGCATCTTCAACTTCTCCTTTTCCAAGAATTTGTTGAGATTTCTCAAGTCCAAAATGGGCCGGAAACCTCCAGTTCTCTTTGGCACAAGAAAGCACCTGGAGTAGAAGCCCTGCCCCAGCTGGTGGGGAGGTACAGGCTCCACCGCCCTGTCTTGAAGAAGACCTTGCAGTTCCTGGAGGAGTTCCTGATGCAGAGTAGGCATTGGAGGCTCCCCTGGGAAGTAGAAGGGGGGTACTTGATTGAAATGGAGCAGATAGCCCTTCTGGACTATGCACAGTACCCAAGCATCCTTTGTGATGGGCGGCCACTTGTGGGCAAACAGGGCCAACCGACCTCCCGTGCTGAGATGGGCTAGCTGGTAGGACTGGACACAGCAAGCAAGCATCGAGCCCTGGCAGCACTTTCTGCCGATGGCATCTAGGCTTTGGGCCTCCCTGCCGGGGGGCACCGCAGAGTGCATCTTCTGGCTCTTCAGACGATGCATGGCCGATTCCACAACCATAGAATGGTGCGGCAGCTGCGCCTTTTGGAACCCAGGGCTCTTTCGGACTCGATCCGCTTGCTCAAAATCGGCGCCGAGGCCGGTGCCTCGCACATTCGGAAGAGGAGCCGTTCCAGCATCGGAGGAAAAGGCACAGTAAAGGCCTCCCGCGGGGGAGAGTCGTACTGTAGGGCATCGAGCTCTTCGGCTCGAGGCTTCTCCTCGGGATCCGCAGGAACATTCAAAGCCTTGGCCATGTCCCTGACAAACTCGGAGAACCGGGTGTCCTCCAGTGGGGACCTACTCCAGGGCTCAGACTGCGGTGAGTCCGAAGGGACACACCAAGTCCGAAAGGTATCGAAGGACTCCTTGTCCTCCGTCTCCCACGCAGACTCCGGCAACACCCGCCCCGACGCCGGGGCCATCGGCGTCGACGCACTCGGTCCCGAATGGGAGGTTGAGGGAGACCCTGACCGAGTCTGGACTTGGGCTTTCATGGCTTCGAGAACCAGCTCGGTCTCCGGGGTCGACTTAGACGTCGATGTCCCGGTGGTCGGGTCAGATGCACCAGTCAGGCTGGCCATCAGCACCCGCTGCTGATCCATGAAGGCAGACAGTCTGCATCCAAGGCTGTCAGCCTGAGTCCAAGCTCAGGAGACTCAGCAGCCACCGACTCGGCCCCGTCGGCTCCCTGGGAGGAGAGTCCTCAAGGACAACAGGACTTACGTGCTTGACGGACTCCGGATCTACACGGGATACCTTAGTTGGCTTCTCCAGCTCCAAAGGCCCGGGGCGGCGATCAGGGGTCCGAGACCTGGCCCTCGAGGAACCAGGGGCATCCTCCAACGCCGCCCTCATGAGCTTTCTCTTCCTCTTATGCTCCCGACTGGGGGACTCCCTTTCAGAGGAACCCCGACGAAGCTCGGAGTCCAACTCCCGGGACGTCGAGGCCTCTGACGAGGTCCGGGCCCAACCGGAGGCAGAGTCAGAATAAACTCGCTCCTTCTGATGCTGTCAGCTTCTAAGTGCCTTAGTGGACATCTTTCCACACGGGACACAGACCTTGGGATCATGGTCCGGCCCGAGGCAACGCAGGCAGCCGTCGTGTGTGTCGGTAAGAGACATGAGCTTCTTATAGCGATCACACTTTTTAAAACCACTGGAGGCCATCGGGGAAAAAAGGGCCCCCGCGAGGTCAAAAGACCGGCCCTCCAGGGAAAAAGAAACAGAGTGAGAACGCGTGCCACGAACGGCAAAAAAATGAAAAATAGAGATCGGGTCGATACCGGCGTACCGAACCCAGGCGGGAAGGGGAACCGGCGTCGAACCGGACAAAAAGAGCGAAAATCGCAGAAAAAAATCAAACTTTTCCGGGTGACACGGACACATTGGGCTCCACGGAAAAAGAAAGACTGAGCAAGATTGCACCTTTGGGCGGGAAGGGGACCGCGCATGCGTGGGTGTATTCCCAAAGGCTTTCTTAGAAAGCTGGGGAATTACTCCACATGGGGGCTCCATCGACGTCAACGTCACCCATATGTGAGGACTGACTTCCTGCTTGGTCATGGAGAAATGGCAGATTCTTGAATAGGCTTTCCTTATGAGGTTAGATATATTTCTGATGTGTTCCATACTGCTTCTATTAAAGGAATTTGTAATTCACTATTTTCAGTTTCAAAGCTAGCTTTGTTAGATGATGAAAAAACATGTAGGAATCAAAATTCCAAAGCACTTAATCAGCCAGTGTTGATGCTGATGCATAAATGCTTTAAAAAAATAAACATCAGCAGTTGTATGCAAAACAGCTAAAATTCTACATTTAAAAAGCATATAGACAAAAAGATTATACATTCAGCAGTAGAGTAGCTACTCACCTGTAATAGGTGTTCTCCAGGAGCAGCAGGAATCAGTCCTCACATATGGGTGACGTAGTCACCGACGGAGCCCCCATGCGGAGCATTTCCCCAGCTTTCAAGGAAAGCCTTTGGGAATGCAGCACGCATGCGCAGTCCCCTTCCCGCCCAAGGCTGCCATATTGCTCAGTCTGATGACATAGCTAAAAGACAGGAAAAAACAAAATGAAGTATATGACTGCAACTCCAGGGGAGGAGGGAGGGTCGTGAGGACTGATTCCTGCTGTTATTGGAGAACACCTGTTACAGGTGAGTAACTACTCTTTCTCCAGGACCAAGCAGGAAGTTAGTCCTCACATATGGGACTCCCCATCTCTAGGCTACAGGGAACCAAAAGCTGAAAAAATGGCTCCCTCTTAAGAGCCTCAGCATCCGTGATAAGAAGAATATCCTCTGAGAACGCCCCCGTACGGTAGCCCAACACAAGGGCCGGAGGGTAGGAGTTGCCTAAACCTCAAAGAGATTACGGAGTACCGCCTGTCTGAAAGCACTATCCCTTCAGGACTCTCTCTCGAGGCAGTAGTGGGCTGCAAAAGTCTGGCTTGAAGACCAAGTACCGGCCCGGCAGATTTCAGCCAACGGAACAGAATGGAGATGAGCTACTGACGCGGCTTTCGCTCTGACACAGTGGGCCGTGACTCAACAATGCAAGGAGAGGCCAGCTGCCTTCTACACCCAAGGGATACAATCTGCTACCCAAGTGGACAACGTACGCTTGGAAACAGGCAACCCCAGTTTATTAGGGTCAAAGGAGACGAAGAGCTGAGTAGCCCTTCGGTGCCCCAGCGTACATTCTATGTAAAAGGACAACGCCCTCTTATAGTCCAAGGTATGCAAGACTGTCTCAGCCCGGCTGGTATGAGGGCCTGGGAAAGAATGTCGGAAAAACCACCTCCTGGTTGAGGTGGAAGGAGGAGACAACTTTTGGAAGGAACTTCAGATGAATCCATAGGACCATCCTCTTCCTATAGAACCGTGTGTACGGTCTATCAGAAAACAGAGCTTGTTGCTCACTCACACGTCTGGTCGAGGTGAGAGCTACCAGGAAGAGCGCCTTCCAAGAAAGGAAGCGTAAATGGCAAGTAGTCATCGGCTCAAACGGTGGGCGAGTAAGTTGCTGCAAGACCACGTTCAAATCCCACTCAGTGGCTGGTGGACGAATCGGAGGCTTGAGGAGAAGCAGGCCTCTGAGGAAGTGGGACACCAAGGGGTGAAACGACAGAGACTGACCCTCCACCGGTGAGTGGTATGCTGATAGAGCACTGAGGTGGACCAGAACAGAGTTGGACTTAAGGCCTAGGTCTGACAGGTGAAGTAGGTATTGTAGTACTACAGGCACAAGGCAGGAGAAAGGGTCTTCATTGCGCTGAGTACACCACACTGAGAACCTGCGCCACTTGAGTGCATAGGACTTTCTGGTGGATTGCCTCCTCGAGGCCAAGACCACCTCTTCAACTTCCCTAGGTAGAGGTAAGGGAGCTAGCACTATCCTTTCAGCAGCCAGACCATCAGATGGAGGGATCTGAGATTGGGGTGCAGAAGGAAACCCTGATCCTGAGAAAGGAGATTGGGTTGCAACCCCAGAGGGAATGGTGTTTCCACCGCCATCTGCAGAAGAAGTGGAAACCACGGTTGCCTCGGCCATCTAGGGGCTACCAGAATCACCGAGGCCTTGTCCCATAGAATCTTGAACAGAGTTCGGGCCACCAGGGGCGTGGAAGGAAACGCATACAGGAGGCCCGTAGACCAAGAGATCAGAAATGCATCTGCTGCCATTCTCAGGGAATGCGGCTGTCTGGAGCAAAACCTGGGCAGCCGCCGGTTTAGTGGACTTGCAAAGAGATCGACTGATGGAAGTCCCCACTGTAGAAAGATCTGCTGGACCACCAGCGGATTCAACTGCCATTCGTAAGGCTGGAGAATCCTGCTTAGTTTGTCTGCCAAGAAGTTCTCCTGACCAGGTAGATAAACTGCTTTGAGAAACATGCCTTGTCTGACTGCAAAGGAGCAAAGGAGCAAAGGGTCTGCGCCTCCTGACATAGGAGTCTGGACCCTGTGCCCCCTTGCTTGTTCACATAGAACATTGCTATCTGATTGCCTGTCTGAACTAAGACAGACTGGTGAGAGAGGGCATGAGAAAAAGTCTGGAGAACCAAGCGGATTGCTCGCCACTCCAACAGATTGATCTGCTGTGTGGCCTCCTGAGGAGACCAGAAGCCTTGAGTGCACGTACCCTGGCAATATGCACCTCAGCCCTTTAAGGAAGCATCGGTCGTCAGCGCCCTTGTGTGTGCTGGGACCTGAAAAGGTATCCCCCTGAGAAGGTTTGGGAGATGTAGCCACCACTGCAAGGAGTCCAAAAGTGGTAAGGACACCTTTACTCTGTCTCGGAGGTCGCATGTGGCCTGCGCCCACTGAGCAGCCCGCATGTGCAGACAGGCATTTGGAGTCACATGTACTGTGGATGCCATGTGGCCCAGGAGCCGCAGGAAGTGCCTGGCGGAGACCTGAGAATTGCTTTGGAACTGGTTGGCCAAGTCCATCAGTCTGTGGGTCCTGTCCTCGGGCAAATAGGCTCTTGCCTGCAGGGTGTCTAACCTTGCCCCTATAAACTCTAGGTTTTATGAGGGGAGCAAAGTGGACTTTGCGGAGTTTATGACAAAGCTCAGATGCTGAAGAAGAGAGACAGTGTGAAGCCTGGCTTGTATGGCCTCCTGGAGAGACAGGCCCCTGATGAGCCAGTCATCCAGATATGGGAACTCGAAAATTCCCTGATTCCAGAGATAGGCCGCCACCACCGCCAGGCATTTGGTGAAAACCCTGGGGGAGGAAGTTAGGCCAAAGGGAAGTACTCTGTACTAAAAATGGCTTCCTCCCACCACAAATCTGAGATATTGTCTGTGGTCTGGATGGATGAGGAGGTGAATATAAGCATCCTCTAGATCCAAGGACCATAGACAATCTCCCTGCTGGAGGTAGGGCAGCAGTATCCCAAGGGTAAGCATCTTGAACTTTTCGCTCTCCAGAAACTTGTTTAAGTTTCGCAAGTCTAGGATAGGCCGGAGGCCTCCTGTCTTTTTTGTTACCAAGAAGTAAATGGAGTAGAAGCCTTTCCCTTCCAGGTGGTGGGGCACCGGTTCCACCGCCTGTTCCTTTAGAAGACTTGCCAAATCCTGAAGGAGGAGATTTCTGTGCAGAGGGAGTCTTGGAGGCTCCCCTGGAAAATAGGAGGGGGGTATCTGGTGGAAATGGAGCAAGTAGCCCTTCTGGACTATGCTGAGAACCCAGGTATCCCCTGTGATGGCTGGCCACCTGTAGGCGTACAGGGTCAGCCGACCTCCTGTGCTGAGTGGAGCCAGCTGTGGAGAAGAGGCTATGCTGTGGGAGTCAAAACCCCGCTCCCTGCTGTGCAGGAGTCAGAGCTGGCGGTTTGGGGGTCTTCTGCCTACGTGGCCCATGCCCCTGCCCCTTGGCCTGCTGGCTCTGTTGGGGAGCTGGAGAGACCTGGTACTGAGGTCAGGATTTGTAGGCAGCACCCTTCCTGGGGAAAAGGGGCTTCTTTCCCAAACCCTTCTTTTTCTGAGAAGGGGCAGAAGTCTTCCTGGATAGCCTTGTCCTGGTAAGAGTCTCAGTCTCGATTTCCGCAGCCTTTTCAGTCATGGGCTTACCGAAAAGGTTTTCACCTCGGCAGGAAACATTGACCAACTTGTCCTGCACCCATGGCTCCAGGTACGATGACTGTAGCCAGGCCTGACAGTGTGCACCGATGCCGGCCGCGGCTACCCGGGCCGAAGCCTCGAAGCCATCATAGGTGCTTGAGAGATAAACTTGAAGCACTCTCGAATCCCTGTTGACAAAGCCTTGAACCTCTGCAAAGTTTCCTCGGAGAGGCCAGCTGAGAACCCAGCAATCTCCTTTAACAGGTCTCGTTGGTACATACCCATGTACAGCTGGTAGGTCTGGGCACGGCAAGATAGCATAGAGCCCTGGAAGCACTTTCTACCGAGGGCATCCAGGTTCCAGGCCTCCCGGCCGGGGGGCACTGAGGAGTGCATCTTCTGACTCTTCCAGACGGTGCATGGTCGATTCCACAACCATGGAGTGGTGCGGTAGCTGTGCCTTACGGACTTGATAAGTGGAATCGACCCGTTTGCTAAGAACCGGTGTCGAGGCCAGTGCCTTCCACATACGGAAGAGCAGACTTTCCAGCATTGGAGGAACCGGTACAGTAAAGGCTTCCTTCGGATGCCATACTGGAGGGCATCAAGCTCCTCGGCTCGAGGCTCCTCCTCAGTGTCCGCAGGGAAGGCCAAGGCTTTGTCCATGTCCCTCACAAAGTCTGAGAACTGGGTATTCTCCAGAGGGGGGGGGGGGGGCCGTCTCCAAGGCTCGGACTCCGGTGAGTCTGAAGGGACGCACCAGGTCCGGAAGGTGTCCGGGACTCCTCGTCCTCCGTCTCCCACCCCAACTCCTCCGAGGAGGAATCGAGCGATTCCAGCCATGTGGGCCTCGGTGCCACCAGCGCCGACGCCGAGGGTATCGGCGTCGACAACCTCGGCCCCGCACGGGATGTCGAGGGGGACCTTGACAGAGGATCGACTCGAGACTTCATCAACTCAAGGATCGGCTCGGTCTCCGGGGTCGACTTAGACGTCGAGGTCCCGGTGATCGGGGCAGATGCACCGGTCAGACCGGCGATCAGCACCCGCTGCTGTTCCATGAAGGCAGTCAAGCTGCTATCCAAGGCCGTCAACCTGAGTCCAAACTCAAGAAACTCAGCAGCCCCCGACGGCGGCTCCCCCGGAGCAGAGTCCACAAGGACAACTGCACTTACGTGACTTGGGGACTCTGGCTCCACATGAGGTAACTTGGAAGGCCTCTCCGACTCTGAGTGCCCAGGGCGGCGGTCAGGGCTACGCGACCTGGACCTCGAGGAAACAGGAGCCTCCACCGATGCCGCCCTCACGAGCTTTTTCTTCCTTCTGTGCTCCCGTGTGGGAGACTCTCTTTCAGAGGAACCCCGACGGCGCTTGGGGTCGGATTCCCGAGATGTCCAGGCCTCTGACGAAGTTCGGGCCCAGTTGGATGCGGAGTCAGAGAAAATTCTCTCACGTTGATGCTGATAGCTCTTAAGTGCCTTCGACATTTTGCCGCACGGGCCACAGGCCAGCGGGTCATGGTCGGGCCGAGGCATCGGAGGCAGCAGTCATGTGGGTCAGTGAGAGACATAAGTTTCTTACACCGATCACACTTTTTGAACCCGCTGGCAGTCATTGGGGGAAAAAGGGCCCCTGCAAGGTCAAAAGAATGGGCTGCCAGTGAAAACACAAAAAGAGCGCGAACGCTAGTCACAAAGGACAAAAACGAAAATCAAAATTCCAGACTCGATACCGGTGTACCGAGCCCAGACGGGAAGGGTAACCGGCGTCGAACCGGATAAGAGAACACGAAAATCTCAGAAAAAGATCACTTTTCCCGGGTGACACAAACTCAAGTCTGTCGGCGCGGAAAAAGAAAGACTGAGCAAGATGGCACCCTTTGGTGGGAAGGGGACCGCGCATGTGTGCTACATTCCCAAAGGCTTTCCTTGAAAGCTGGGGAAATGCTCCGCACGGAGGCTCCGTCGGCACCATCTCCCATATGTGAGGACTGACTTCCTGCTTGGTCCTGGAGATTTCATGTATAACTATCAATTTAAAATTATAAATGGATTGTCAATTCTGACCCTTATACAGCTACTGCCACTGAAACTACTTTGAATATACAGTATAAGGACCAATATTCAAAATTCCAGATATTAAAACATAGCAGTCAGCCATGGCAGCGCTGTCCTTCAGATATTCAGCAGATTGTGCGGCCACTACCTAGATAATCACAGTACTTACTTTTTCAGACACTATTTGGATAAATTATCTGGATAACAACTTAGGAGAAATTAGACCTTACCTGCTAATTGTCTTTCCTTGAGATATCTCCGGGCCAGTCCAGACAATTGGGGTAGTCAAATCTCCCTCCTCTAGCAGCTGAGGACTGAATCCAGATTCTTGTTGCCAAGGTTACCTAGCCCCCCCCCTGCGGAGGTAGCAAGGCAGTCTAACGTATCAAGCAACTAGAAAAATAAACAGAACGAAGAAGCCCCTAAAAACTATGGAAGAGGTACACATAAGGCTACTGCCCGTACACTGCTTCCGGCTACAAACACCGAAGCAGAAGAGAGAGGAAGTACTGAACGGTACGACCAATGCAACAAAAGACACTGGAAGAATCCGCCACACTCCAGAGAGCGCAGCAAGAAGTACGTTAGCCTTTGAGTGGCACGTCGCTCTCTCTCTTATTTATTTATTTATTTATTTTATATCTCCCCTTTGCTGTTCAGCAATTCCATTAAAAATATTCTGATGGATTCTTCTGACATTCAAAACAACGAACCGCTAAACCGCGACAAACGCGCAAAGGACCACACTGAATCATCTTTACCCCCTAACCTGAGGGCGGGTCTGGACTGGCCCGGAGATATCTCAAGGAAAGACAATTAGCAGGTAAGGTCTAATTTCTCCTTCCTTATCGTATCTCCGGGCCAGTCCAGACAATTGGGTAGTACCAAAGCAGTAACTAACCCTGGGAGGGACCGATGAGCCCCGCAATAACGGCAGAAGCCCCCACCAACGCATCTTGACGCGCAAGCACATCCAACCGATAATGACGCGAAAAAGCATGCAAAGAAGACCATGCCGCCGCACGACAAATGTCCACAGGAGGAACCAACGCCGATTCCGCCCACGAAGTCGCCTGACCCCTCGTGGAATGCGCACGAAGACCGACAGGCACGACCTTCCCGGCGGTCGTATACGCAACCTGAATAGCCTGCTTGACCCAACGCGCAATGGAAGCTTTGGAAGCCGCCCTTCCCTTGGAAGGCCCACCATATAGCACGAAAAGCCGATCGGACTGCCGAAAGGAAGTCGTCTCCTTAAGATAACGACGGAGCACACGCCCCAAATCCAACCTCCGTAAAGAACGATCCAACGAAGCATCGACCCCCGACGCCACAAAGGTGGGAAGGGTAACCGTCTGGTTGACGTGGAAGGCAGAAACCACCTTCGGCAGAAAAGACGGAACCGGACGCAGAACCACCTTCTCCTCCGAAAACTGCAGAAAAGGAGGACGACACGAAAGCGCTTGCAAATCGGAAATGCGACGAGCCGAACACAAAGCCACCAAAAATACTGTCTTCCAGGTGAGTTCTCGGATAGAAGTGGCGGAACGCGGCTCAAACGGAGACCCGGTGAGAGCCTCGAGGACGAAATTCAAATCCCAAGGAGGAATCACGTGTCGAACACGGGGCCGAAGAAGACGAGCCGCCTTAAGAAAACGAAGAATATCCGGATGAGTAGAAAGACGCGATCCTCGTATCGGACCTCGAAAAACCGCCAACGCCGCCAACTGCACCCTAAGGGTACCCAGCGCCAGACCCTTCTCCAGACCGCTCTGCAGAAAAGCCAGAATATCTGGAACCGAAGTCCCCCGAGCCCGCAGCGTGCGCTCCGCACACCAGGCCTCAAATACGCGCCAGACCCTAATATAAGCCAACGACGTGGATCGCTTACGCGACTGCAATAAGGTAGCAATTACAGCGGCCGAATAACCCTTGCGGCGCAATCTTTCCCGCTCAAGAGCCATGCCGTAAGCGAAAATTGATCCGCCTGCGGCATCGGAACGGGACCCTGATGCAGTAAGTCCGGTCGAGCAGGCAGCCTCCACGGCGCCTCCACCAGAAGCCGCATGAGATCCGCATACCAAGGACGACAAGGCCAATCTGGAGCAATGAGGATCACTTTCCCATCGTAAGAGGCGACCCTGTGAATCACTGGACCGATCAATGGCCATGGTGGAAACACATACAGAAGCTGTCTCGCCGGCCAGGGTTGAACGAGACCGTCGAGCCCCTCCGACATATGCTCCCTGCGACGGCTGTAAAAATGGCCTGTCTTTGCATTTTGCAGAGTCGCCATCAAGTCCATGACGGGATGACCCCAACGCAAGGAGATCTCGTGAAAAACGTCCGTATGGAGCTCCCACTCCCCCGGATCCAACAGATGCCGACTGAGATAGTCGGCTTGAAGATTGTACTTTCCGGCAACATGCGACGTGGTCAGTGCCTGGAGGTGCAACTCCGCCCACTGAAACAATCGCTGACTCTCTTCCAGGAGAAAGAGACTGCCTGTGCCGCCCTGCCGATTGATGTACAAGACTGTCACCAGATTGTCGGAGAAGACGCGAACCGACTTCCCCTCCAGGAGCTTGGCAAAGGCCAACATCGCCAGATAGACCGTTCTGAGTTCCAAACGATTGATGGACCACAGCCTCTCCTCTGGCGACCAGACTCCTTGTGTTATGTGGGTCAAACAATGAGCCCCTCAACCGGTCAGACTGGCATCGGTAGTGACCAAGGTCCACTCTGGAAGAGATAGCGGTACCCCTGCCTGAAGATGGACCGGATCCGACCACCAACGAAGACTGAGCTTGACCGGATCAAGACAGGCCAAGCGCCGAGAGAGAGGATGACGTTGTGGCGACCACCGAGACAGAAGCGCATGCTGCAGGGGACGCATGTGCGCTCGTGCCCAAGGCACCAAATCCAAGGCGGCCGCCATGAGACCCAGCAACTGCAAGTACCTCCAAGCAGTTGGCGTGAGAAGACGCAAAAATCCCGAAACGTGAGCGAGAAGTTTCCGCACTCTCTCCTGAGGCAAGCAGACGACCCCCGAGTCGGTGGCGAAGAACGCTCCCAGATAAGGAAGCCGCTGAACCGGCTGCAGACGGCTCTTGGTCTGGTTGATAACCCAGCCGAGACTTTCGAGACAGGAAATCACCCGAGCTGTTGCCGCGAGCGACTCCGCTCTTGACGACGCCAGAATTAACCAGTCGTCCAAGTAAGGATGAACCTGGACACCGTCCCTGCGAAGAGCCGCTGCCACGACCACCATTACCTTGGTGAAGGTGCGGGGAGCCGTCGCTAGACCGAAGGGCAAAGCCCGAAACTGGAAATGCCCCATGGGAACCGCAAACCGGAGAAAACGCTGATGCTCCGGTTTGATCGGGATGTGAAGGTAGGCCTCTGTCAAATCGATGGAAGAAAGAAACTCCCACGGCTGCACGGAGCGAATCACCGAGCGCAAAGTCTCCATCCGGAAATGAGACACTCGCAGACAGCGATTGACGTGCTTCAGATCCAAAATGGGACGATACAAGTCTCCCTTTTTGGGAACCACGAAATAAATCGAGTATCGACCGAAGCCGCACTGGTCCGGCGGAACGGGCACCACTGCGCGGAGCTGAAGCAAGCGCTGCAACGTGTCGTGCACCGCTGTTCGTTTGTGAAGAGGACCGCAAGGAGAGAAAACGAAGGCGTCCCGAAGAGGAGCAGCGAATTCCAGCGAATACCCCTCGCGAATAATCTGAAGCACCCACCGGTCGGTGGTAATGGCGGCCCAAGCGGTGAAAAAACGCCTGCAGACGACCTCCTATAGGAAACTCCGCCTGGGCCAGCCTCGCTTCATTGGGGTTTCTTAAGAGCAGGAGAGGTTGCACCGAAGTAACCCCTTCCGGAACCCCGAGCGCCTCGAAAGGAAGGACCCCGAGACTGAAAATGAGCGCGCTGATAAGGAGCAAAGCGAGCCCCTCGAAAACGGCGAAAGTCCCGACCCGACCCCCTCGAAAAAGAGGACGGCTTGACCGTCCGAGGACGGTCTTCGGGAAGACGGCCCCCCTTGGAATCACCTAGATCTTTAACAATCTTTTCCAACGCTTCTCCAAAGAGAAGCTTCCCCTTGTACGGCAGCTTACTAAGACGGGCTTTGGAGGAAGCATCCGCCGCCCAATTACGCAACCAAAGAAATCGACGAGCGGCAACCGTGGAAGCCATAGCTTTTGTGGAGATATGAATCAAATCATAAAAGGCATCCGCCAGATAGGCCGCCGCCGACTCTAGTTGAGCCCCATGCAAAGTAGTAGAAGAGCCCTCCTCGGGAGTCGATGTCTGCTGACTCCACCGAATAGCAGCTCTAGAAACGAAGGCTCCACATACCGAAGCCTGCAGCGCCAAGGCACTGGCCTCAAAAGCCTGCTTCAAAAGGGCCTCAAGCCGCCGATCTTGCATATCCTTAAGAGCTCCCGCCCCTTCGACGGGAATGGTGGTCTTTTTAGTGACCGCAGACACCAGGGCATCCACTTTAGGCAACCGCAGGAGCTCCCGTTCCTCCAGAGGCACAGGATACAACCGAGCCATCGCGCGGGCTCCCCTCAAGGAAGCCTCCGGAAACTCCCACTCAGAGTCTATCATCTGCCTGATAACTCTGTGGAAGGGAAAACATTTTTGCTCCGACCGAAACCCCTGCAAAAGGGGATCCTCCAAGGGCTCCTGTTGGGGCACAGGAGGAAGAAGACTGAGAGCAGAGAGGGACTGCGCAATCAAGGCTGACAATTCCTCCCTCCTGAAAACTCGAAACACATTAGGATCCTCTCCTGGCCCTAACTCTCCGTCCTCCAACTCCCCGGGCCAGGCCTGAGAATCCGGATCTGCTGAGAGCTCTCCTTCCTCTGGCTCCAGAACATCAGCAGCCAGGGAGAAGACCTCCAATTTAGAATCCCCTAGGGACACTGCAGAGAATCCCTCTGTAGACTCTGTTCTGTCAGACACCACTACAGGAGGTGAGAGGAGAGAATCTGCCCTTACAGGCAACGGAGACTGCGCTTTCTGCAGCAGATAAGCCTTGTGAAAGGCAAGGATAAACTCCGGAGAGAGAAACGGCTCCGGAATCGGAGGTACAGCGGACACCTGCGGCGCTGCTGATTCCTCCCCGTTATGCCTTGATTTCGACTTGCGCTTCCCCGATTTAGTTAGAGCGGCAGGAGAAGCACTCAAGATGGCCGCTGTTCCCGCGCATTTTTCTAATGGCGGTACGGAAGCAAGGCTATTAATTTGAGTCCCTTCTTCCCCCTGCATCGCCAGCGCGAAATGGACAGAAAGGAGCAACAAAACCCCAGTCAACCCCGACGCAGAAACCGCCGACGCAACCGCGCAGGAAGAAGCCAGCAAAAAGTAAAGGAAAAAACCGGCGCCGGCTCTCAGCCGAAAGACCTGCACACTGCCGTCGCGGGAATCAGCACCGGAGACGTCAACAACCACCGCTAGCGAAAATATGCAGGAGGATCAGGGGAAAAGGATACCAGATTCTGGGGCTCCCAGTTCTGGCTCCTTCAACGCTCCGAACAGTGAAGAGGAGACAGGCTCTGCCCCGTACACTGAGAGAACACTCTGGTAAGCAAAGTAAATAACACTGCCAGAGAAAAGGACAGATGAACGGCACAACCCAGCTAGGGCTTGCCGACAGCCAAATGTGAAGCTCTTCTGTCAGATAAAACAATAAAACTAGCATATAAGTAATAGCCACCAGACAATTGTGGGGAGTCAAATCTCCACACATCCAGCCCAGCTGCTGAGGACACTTAGACTGCCTTGCTACCTCCGCAGGGGGGGGGCTAGGTAACCTTGGCAACAAGAATCTGGATTCAGTACTCAGCTGCTAGAGGAGGGAGATTTGACTACCCCAATTGTCTGGACTGGCCCGGAGATACGATAAGGAAGGCCAACTTTTTCAGCAGCCCAAGCTTTTTTTTTTTTTTAATTTCTCTTTTTATAACGCGCTTTTTAGAATCAGTGCGGTTTACATGTATACTAACAGGTACTTTTTATTCCCTTGTCCCTGAAGGGCTCACAATCTAAGTGTACCTGAGGCAATGGAGGGTTAAGTGGCTTGCCCAAGGCCACAAGGAGTGGCCATGGGACTAGAGACCCCAGTCCCTCCGGCCTGAGGTTGCATGTCCCCATATGGGAATTGAACCTCCGGCCTAAGGTAACCTGTCCCAATCACTGAGCCACTCCCACCTGTGCATAATTTAATCTGGATAGTGGCTAAAAATCATCACTATTTGCTTAAGTGCCAGAATTTTCTGGATAGTGGTTGCATCGTCCATGGACCACCCTTGCACTAACTGGATTGTGCCGAGGAGGTCTGTGGAGATATTCAGCAGCACCATTTGGATAATGTCACTAAATTTCTCTCGGTACCCTTAACCGAATAACCTCTGTAGTTATCCGTATAAGAGCTTTTGAAAAGTGACCCATAAGTTATGTGTTTAAAGTTAAACAAGAGCTGTACCACTGGATTTTGACCATGTGCTTTTAATTTTAAAAATTTTCTGATGGAAAAAAAATGAGGATCTTTAACTAGTCACTTAAGTTTCTAGCATTTTAATATGTATCAAATTCTTGAAATTTAAATAATCAAGCAAGTAACCTATGTATAAATAGCAAAAATGTCGTGGATGAATTCTATAGTTTCTTACCTCATTTATATGTTTGTAGGTTTTGATCAAGTCAACAGAGAGTTTTCTCAGGGGCGCAGTAGCTGGGTCACGAAAGGATTGGGGTATCCGCCTCTGTAACAACATTATGCATCACATTAAACAGATAGGAAATAATACCACAAAACAATAGTTATCCTGAGCTGCAGTATTATGTTCTTTTATATGCTGTGCCCCATGTTTAGCATTTTGTTTTAATCAAGGTATTTTACGGAGATATTTACTAAAGAATGTATCTTTGAAGGATACTACCAAAAGCAGAGAGGTTCCACAAAAGAGTACAGTAGCCCAAATGCCCTCAAGTATGGAGCAGACAGAGCTTAAAGATCCCAAATTACTCATGTCTAACAATAGCCAAATTAATATGAATAAAATACATTCTCTAAAATGCTTGTATGCAAATGCTAGAAGTTTAAAAAATAAGATGGGAGAGTTAGAATATATAGCACTAAATGAAAGGTTAGATATGATTGGAATATCAGAGACATGGTGGAAAGAGGACAACCAGTGGACACTGTGATACCTGGGTACAAACTATATTGAAATGATAGAGCTGATCAAATTGGTGGAGGGGTTGCTCTCTATGTTAGAGAGAACATTGAGTCAGAAAGGATTAAAGTTTTGCAGGAAACAAAATCTGCTGTAGAATCTATATGGATTGAAATTCCATGTAAAAGGGGGAAGGCAATGGCAGTGGGGGTGTACTATCGAGCGCCTGGCCAGAATGACCAAATGGATGATGAAATGCTCAAAGAAATCAAGGAAGCTAACAAAAGTTACAGCACAGTAATAATAATGGGTGATTTCAACTACCCCGGTATCGACTGGGTCAGTGTCATGTCAGAGCATGCTAGGGAGATAAAGTTCCTAGATGAAATAAATGACTGCTTCTTGGAGCAGCTGGTTCATGAACCGACCAGAGGGGAAGCCATATTAGACCTAGTCCTTAGAGGAACACCAGATCTAGTGCAAGAGATAAGGTCGTTGGGGCTACTTGGCAATAGTGATCATAGCATGATCGCCTTTGATTTAATTAGTGGAGGAGGGATAGTAAGGAAATCCACAGTACTACCTTTTAACTTTCAAAAGGGAGACTATGATAAAATGAGGAAAACAGTAAAGAAAAAACTAAAAGGAGCAGTTGCAAAGGTTAAAGACGTACATCAGGCTTGGCTGTTGTTGAAAAATACTATCTTGGAAGCCTAGACCAGCTGTATTCCACACTTTAAGAAAAGTGGAAGGAAGTCCAAAAAACTGCCAGCATGGTTTAAAGGTGAGGTCAGAGAGGCTGTTGTTGCCAAAAAATCATCTTTCAGGAAATGGAAAAAAGAGCCAAACGATGAAACCTGGAAACACCACAAGCACTGGCAAGTCAAATGCAAGGCATTGATAAGGCAGGCAAAGGGAGAATTTGAGAAGAAGCTTGCTGCGGAAGCAAAAACGCGAAGTAAAGACCTTTTCAAGTACATTCGTAGCAAAAAACCTGTGAGTCAGTTGGTCCATTAGATGATAAAGGGGTTAAAGGAGCACTAAGAGGCGACAAGGCGATAGCAGAGAGACTGAATGAATTCTTTGCTTCAGTCTTTACTGAGGAAGATGTAGGAATGTTACCCATGACTGAAGTGGTATTTAAAGGTGTGGAAGAATTGAAGGAAATATTGATACATCGGGAAGATGTATTACAACTATTAGATAAACTGAAGAGTAGCAAATCACCTGGGCCAGATGGTATACATCCAAGGGTGTTGAAAGAACTGACATATGAAATTGCAGACCTGCTATTAGTAATCTGTGAACTATCATTAAAATCATCTCTAATACCTGAAGATTGGAGGATCGCCAATGTAACACCAATTTTTAAAAAGGGTTCCAGGGGTGATCCGGGAAACTACAGACCGGTGAGCCTGACATCAGTAGCGGGAAAAATGGTAGAAACCATCATAAAGAATAAAATTAATCAGCATATGGGAGACAGCCAACATGGCTTTAGACAAGGAAGATCTTGCCTTACTAATCTGTTATGTTTTTTTGAAGGAGTGAATAATCAGGTGGACAAAGGTGAGTCAGTTGATATTGTGTATCTGGACTTTCAGAAAGCCTTTGACAAGGTCCCTCATCAGAGCCTTTTGGCAAAACTAAAGAGTCATGGGATAGGAGGCAGTGTACTATTGTGGATCAGGAACTGGTTAAAAGATAGAAAGCAGAGGGTAGGGCTAAATGGCCAATTTTCCCAATGGAGAAAGGTGAATAGTGGTGTACCCCAGGGGATCTGTGCTGGGTCCGCTGCTTTTTGACATATTCATAAATGACCTGGAAAGTGGAATAACGAGTAAGGTTATCAAATTTGCAGATGACACAAAACTATTTAAAGTTGTTAAAACCCAAGAGGATTGTGGAAAATTGCAAGAGGATCTTGATAAATTGGAAGACTGGGCATCAAAATGGCAGATGAAATTTAATGTGGACAAGTGCAAAGTTATGCACCTAGGGAAGAACAACCCAAACTATGGTTACACGATGCAGGGTTCCACATTAGGAACCACCACCCAGGAAAAAGATTTAGGCGTCATTGTGGATACCATGTTAAAACCCTCGGCCCAGTGTGCAGCAGCGGCCAAGAGAGCAAATAGAATGCTAGGTATGATAAGGAAAGGAATGGAAAATAAAACAAAAGATATTATAATGCCTCTATATTGTTCCATGGTGAGACCGCACCTTGAATATTATGTGCAATTCTGGTCGCCGTATCTTAAAAAGGATATAGCGATTTTAGAAAAGGTTCAGAGAAGAGCCACCAAAATGGTAAAGGGGATGGAAGGATACTCCTATGAAGAAAGGCTAAAAAGGTTAGGGCTCTTTAACCTGGAAAAGAGACGGCTGAGGGGAGATATGATAGAAGTCTATAAATTAATGAACGGAGTGGAACGGGTAAACGTAGATCGATTGTTTACCTTATCAGAATATAGAAAGACTAGGGGACATGCAATGAAGCTACAGGGTAAACTATTTAAGACTAATAAAAGAAAATCTTTTTTCACTCAACGTGTAATCAAACTCTGGAATTTGTTACCGGAGGATGTAGTAAAGGCTGTTAGTGTAGCTGGGTTTAAAAAAGGTTTGGACAAGTTCCTGGAGGAAAGGTCCTTAAACCATTATTAAGAAGGGACCCAGGATATCAATGCTTGAACCAATACATGCATTGTGGAACCTGTGTCCCTTGGGGAAACTGCTAGGTACATATGACCTAGATTGGCCACTGTTGGAAACAGAATACTGGGCTTGATGGACCTTGGTCTGACCCAGTATGGCATATCTTATGTTCTTAGGGTTAAAGACCTGTGAAAATGTAGCCTCAGGGTAAATAACAAGTCTTCAAGGCATCTAATAGATCCAGAAGTATTAGCATTACTATCAGATTTAGTTCAGAAGTTAATATTTGCATTTTAAAAAGTGAAATTAGACTTACCTGCTAATTGTTGTTCCTTGAGGAACTCCAGTCCAGTCCCGGAACCTCTGGGGTTAAGCACCTCCTCCAGCAGCTTTGGAGACTGAGCACGTCATCTCTTTTGATGACACTGGTATAAGTAGGCAAGGACCGCCTCGCCACTCCAGTACCTACTGACAAAGCAGACTCACCAGAGCAACAAATAAGTAGCTAGTATAATCAAATTACTGCTATTCGTTTTGGGGTTTTTTTGTTTTTTTTAAACAAAACAGTTTAAACCGCCACCTTAACACTCTTAACACTAAACTAAGTTTCCCGGATGGAAAACTATGTAAGAGTATATCACTGCATAGGTAGGCCCCCATCCTTCCTCTTGAGGACAGAGAATCTGTTCATATCCTCACCTGTAACCCAATGGACTGTCCACCAAAGAAACGGAACCTTTATCCTATTCTCAGAGTTAAACCGCTTCAGGCTGCAATCCAAAATGGAAACCAAGGGAGGGATCCAGGACTGCAATGGAGTTCCTCAAGGAACAACAATTAGCAGGTAAGTCTAATTTGACCTTCCTTTTTGTCCCTCCAGTCCAGTCCCAGAACCTCTGGGGATGTAACAGAGCA
Organism: Ichthyophis bannanicus; assembly: GCA_033557465.1. NCBI lineage: Eukaryota > Metazoa > Chordata > Amphibia > Gymnophiona > Ichthyophiidae > Ichthyophis > Ichthyophis bannanicus. The sequence continues at coordinate 875,205,789 of CM066035.1, read as the reverse complement.
GTAAATATCAACAACGGGAGGGACCTGCTAGACCAAACTGAAGCACCGTTGATCCAAACCGGACATCCCCCGCCGCCTGCAGATCCAGATGGTAATGCTTGACAAAAGAATTCAAAGACGACCAAGTCGCCGCCTTGCAAATATCCACTGCCGGCAACAGACTGTGTTCCGTCCAGGAAGCCACTTGCGCCCTAGTCGAGGGTGCCCTCAGACCTTCCGGCACCGCCTTAACTTTCAAAATATAAGCCGCTGCAATAGCCTCTTTTAACCACCTGGAAATAGAAGACTTAGCCGCAGCTTCTCCTCTCCTAGGCCCTCCAAACAATACAAACAACCTGTCTGACTTATGAAAGGATGCTGTACCGCGAAGGTACTTCTTGAGCGTCCGACGAAAATCCAGGAGATGCAATTTCCCCCCCAGCTGATGCTCTCGTATCTTCATTGAATACCGGCAACAAAACCACCTGGTTGACATGAAAGATAGAAACCACCTTGGGCAAGAATGCAGGAAACGGGTGCACCACCACCTTCTGATCAGAGAAAGAAAGAAAGGGCTCCTTACAAGATAAGGCCTGCAATTCCGAAATCCTATGCATCGAACAAATAGCTACCAAACACACCACTTTTAACGTCACGTCCTTTAACGAAGCCTTACCCAATGGCTCCCTAACTAACGCTTCCAGCACCAGATTCAAATCCCAAGAAGGAACCATGAACCTGCGTGGCGGCTGAATGAGCAGAAATCTTTTAACAACCGTGTGCACCCCCAATGCTTTACCTTGAATCTTCCCCCGATAACAAGAAAGCGCTGCTAGCTGAACTCTCAAAGAAGTGGCCACCAGACCCTTCTCGAATCCATCCTGCAGGAACGAAAGAATCTGTGAAATACACCGCTGAAGGACGCACCTGTCTGTCCACACACCACGCTTCAAAAATGCACCAGACTCGCACATACACCAACGATGTAGATCTCTTTCTATCGGGGTCCAAGGTCTTCTCGGCAAAGCCACCACCGCAAGACTCCGAGGATGCTCAGGCCTCATAGGAAGTACTGGGCTTGGAACTCGGCATCAGGGGAGTCGGTCCTTGGGAACCATTTCTCCTGCAACTCTGACCTCTTTTTATTGGTCTTAGGCGTCACAGGTCACAGGAGGTGCTATCATGGTCCAGTCCCAGGCAACATAGGCAGTAGTCATGTCCATTACTGACATAGTTTGACTGCAGTGGTCACATTTTTTAACCCACCGGGAAGCATGGTGTGAAGCACCCGGACGAGGTCAACGACCCCCAGGCGTAAAATGGCACGAATGCGAGTCAAGGCAAGCCTCAATCAAAAAAAAGGGTGGAAAAGCCGAGAAAAGCGCCAGAACTGGCGCCGACTCGAGGTGGGAAGAGGAACCTGTACACAAACCGGGAAAAGCTAAATTTTAAGGATATTAGCAAGGATTTTTTCCAAGGAAACAGGACGGACGTCCATTGGTCTCTGTGGGAAAAGGAGACTGAGCAAGATAGCACCCTTGGGCAGGACCACACATGCATGGTAGTATGTCCTAAAGGCTTTCTTTGAAAGCTAGGGAAATGCTCCACGCGGGCTCCATCGGCACCGACGTCACCCATATGTGAGGACTGACTTCCTGCTTGTTCCAGAGGAACAATAATATGTACACATGACTATATCCTGAAGGAAAACGTAGCAGTGGGGACGAGGACTATAAGTCCCTTTGAATGGGAGGGGCCACAGGATTACTCTACATGCATACTTAGCACCAGCAACACTACAATGCCGGAGAAATTTTAAGTATGTAACAGCTAAACTAAAGAAAGGAAATGCGAGGTATTTGTGACTTGTGCACTTTGGACTAGCATTCACTGCTAAAGGACTGACCTACTAGATGCGCACATCGGAAGCAGCAGCTAAAGCAATATTATTACTACTGAACATTTGTATAGCGCTACAAGACGCACGCAACGCTGCAGACACATGTAAGAGACAGTCCCTGCGCATCAGAGCTTACAATCTAGTCAAGATGGACAACACAGTAGCTGTTCAAGTTGGCAATACCTTCTGCAATTAATATGACAAAGAAGCAAAAAGACTTAGGAAAGTTGGATTCATGGCAGGGGCAAAATTTTGCAGATGGCTCCCCATTTTAGCAGCGGTGGTAGCAGCAGCAGCAGCAGCAGCAAACTTACTTTGTTGTGTTTTTGTGCTGCTTCGCTCTTTTAAGTTTGCTGTGGGCACCGCGGCTGTTTCTCACTGGGCCAAAGTCTCAAGGTGTGGCTGTTATCGCAAGACTTACAAGAGCAGAGCAGCATAGAAAACGTTGATAAAATAAGTTTGCTGCACTGCTGCCATCACCACTGTGTGGGCCCCCTTTCTGCCCAGGCCCTCTGCATTGCAGGGACTGCGAGGACAGAATTTACACCACTGCCCTGACACCTTTCAATGGGGAGTCAGGCAGGTATCATTCCATCTGCACCATACTCTTGAGAACCTCCAGGAAAAGAAATACCGTGGAGAGTTTCTGAACCCCCTACAAGAGGGGGTACGTTTGTGGTGCCTGCTCTATCACCGGAAGATCTGACAGCCATTAGAACTATCAGAGCTCAAGCCAGGATCCCAAGCACAAGAGAAATGATACGAGTCCCTGGAATCAAATCTCTACCAAAGCTGCTTCTGCAGCAGAGCTCCCACAGGGCTTTGCCCGGCCTGCAAAGCAGAACACTCCTCCGACCTAGAAAAGAGAGAAAGGAAAGGCCCAGAGGCATCTCAATTCAAGTTACTTCGCCAAAAAAGCATAGTTACTCACCTGTAACAGGTGATCTCTGCGAACAGCTGGAATATAGTCTTCACATATGGGTATCGTCGGTACCGAAGGAGCGTGCACAGGAATGCTCCCCAGCGTCCAATAGGAAATTCCTGCTGTTCCCGGAGATCACCTGTTACAGGTGAGTAACTACACTATTTCCAGGAACAAGCAGGAATGTAGTCTTCACATATGCGGACTCCCTAGCTGCATATGCCAGGGAGATGGCCCCAGGAAGTTGTCAGCCCCTGTGAAAGGGCTATGCTTTCCCTCATGGTTCTCTGGCATCCTACCAGGGATGGTGGGTAGGAGTTGACTAAGTCTGAAAAAGGTGTTGAAGAAGAGCCTAACCAAACAAGGCATCCCGGCGGGAGTCCTTGTCTAAGCAGTAGTGGGCCATGAAGGTATGTACCAAAGCCCAAGTAGCTGCTCGACAGATGTCGTCGATAGACAGAGTGAAGATGAGCCATTGAGGCTGCCATGGCTCTCACATTGTGAGCTGTGACATGGCCTTCAAGAGGAAGGTTCTTCCTCCCATAGGCAAACGATATGCATTGTGCAATCCAGTTAGATAGAGTTCCTTTGGACAATGGAAGTCCCAAATGACTAGAATCAAAAGCAACAAAGAGTTGAGAAGATTTTCGATGTTGCTGTGTCTTCTGCAAGTAAAAGGCTAAAGCTCTTTTACAGTCCAAAGTATGAAGGTTCCTTTCTGCACTGCAGGCATGAGGCCTCGGAAAGAATACAGGAAGGTAAACCGCTTGGTTTAAATGGAAAGGCGAAACCGCCTTTGGCATAAAGAGTGGATGAGTCCTAAGAACTACCTTATCATGGTAGAGGATCAGCCACTAATGCTTGCAATTCGCTGATGCAACGTGCTGATGATTGCAATGAGGAAGATGACTTTCCAGGAAAGGAATTTCAGAGATGTAGTGGCTAATGGTTTAAAGGGTGGTTTCATGAGCTGCTCGAGCACCAGATTCAAGTCCCATGCCACCGGTGGTGGCTTAATGGGAGGCTTTGTTAAAAGACGACCTTTCATAAATCTTGCTATGAGAGGTTGAGAGGAAATAGGTTGTCCACTTAGAGGCTTGTAAGAAGCTGCAATAGCACTAAGATGGACCCTTACTGAATATTTCTTAAGACCCGCATTTGACAAATAAAGGAGATACTCCAGTATCGATTCCAGAGGTATCGCAAGAGGGTTAAGACCCTTCTGCGAGCACCATATGATAAACCTTTTCCACTTAAAGGCATATGAGCGTCTTGTGGAGGGTTTCCTATAAGCATAAAGGATATCCTTTACCTGTTGAGAAAGGTTGAGATCCTGAAGTTCTAGGCCTTCAGCAACCAGGCCCTGAGATGCAGAGACTGGGGATTGGGATGCCACAGCATCCCGTTCTCTTCGGCAAGAAGATCTGGAACAGACCCCAACTCCAGAGCAGGAGCTTAAGAGAGATGTAGAAGCAGAGGGTACCACGTTTGTGGTGGCCAACGTGGAGCTATGAGAATCATATGACCTGTCTCTCTGAAGCTTGAATAGTCTTTTGGGGATGAGGGGAATGGGTGGGAAGGCATACAGGAAGTCATGACCCCAGTGAAGGAGGAAGGCATCCCTTGCCTAACAATGTCGAGCCAGGATTCTGGAACAGAACCGGGGAAGTTTGGCATTCAGCGGACTTGCAAAGAGGTCTATGTCCGGCATTCCCCAAATCTGAAATATTTGGGCAAGCTGGTCTGCATGGAGAGACCATTCGTGTGGTAGCAGAACTCAAATGAGTTTGTCTGCCCAAGAGTTTTGAATGCCTGGAAGATACACCGCAAGGAGATGAATCTGATGCTCTCTGGCGAGGGCCAATAGTCGGAAAGCTTTGTTGCTTAGTGACAGAGAGCCTGTTCCACCCTGCTTGTTCACATAGAACATGGCTACCTGATTGTCCGTTTGAACTAGGACTGTCTTGTATCTGAGCTGGGCGTGAAATACTCGAAGAGCAAGGAAGATTGCTCTGAGTTCCAGGAGGTTAATATGAAGACAGGACTCACCAGGAGGTTGATATGAAGACAGGCCTCCTGTGGAGACCAGGTACCCTGGGTAGAGAGATCGTGCAGATGGGCTCCCCGTCCCACCTAAGATGCTAGGGTGGTTTGGAATAGGGGTTGCTGGAAAGGAGACCCCACAAGAAGATTTTTGAGAGATTGCCACCATTGGAGGGACAAAATAAGACGGTCTGAGTTTGTTATTTTGTCCGACAGGAAACCTGAGGCCTGTGTCCACTGAGTGGATAAAGTCCACTGGGCTGCTCACATGTGGATGCGAGCATAAGGAACCACATGCACGGTGGATGCCATGTGGCCCAGCAGGTGTAGCATTTCTCGAGCAGTGAGATAAGGTTTGAGCACTGCTTGGGAAGCTAGCTGTATTATGCGAAGACAGCGGGGCTGCAGAAGGAAAGCCCTTATCTGTCTGGTATCCAGATGAGCTCCTATGAACTCTAGGGATTGAGTGGGAGCAAGATTGGATTTTGGGAGGTTTATGACTAGTCCCAAATACTGAAGGACTCACATTGTGCGAAACAAAGCAGAGCTGGCTTCTGGCACTGTAGGGGCTCGAATGAGCAGTCGTCTAAGTAGGGGAAGACAAATATTCCCAGAGTGCGGAAAAATGCAGCTACCACAGCCATGCATTTTGTGAATACTCTTGGTGCAGAAGCCAGGCCAAAGGGAAGAACCCTGTACTGGAAGTGCTTTCCTTGAAACAGGAATCAGAGGAATCTTCTGTGATGTGGATGGATGAGAATATGAGTATACACATCCTTGAGATCTAGAGAACAAAGCCAATCCTGACTTGGAAGGTATGGCAGCAGAGTACCGAGAGAGACCATTTTGAACTTCTCTCGGAACAGATATTTGTTCAGTTCTCTGAGGTCTAAAATGGGCCTATAATCCTCCTGTTTCTTTGGAATAAGAAAACAGGGGGAGTAGAACCCTGTACCCTGTTGCGGAATGGGTACTTCCTCTATTGTTCCATGCGCAAGGAGTGTTGTGACTTCTTGACCTAAGAGACTGTCAAGAGAGGTCTGAGAATTGAACTATCTTACCATTGTAGGAGGGGGCATGCTGTGAAAATGAAGCTTGCACCCCTCTCGTACAATGGACAGAGTCCAATTTTCTGCTGTTATTTGGTACCATTTGTGGGCAAAATGACATAACCTGCCTGGGATGTCCAAGGGTTCTGGACCCTTCAGGGGCAGGAAGGCGAAGTTCTCTAGAGAGGAGTCAAAGCCCCTGAGGAGGCTGAGCATGCTGAGGTTTTACGGCTTTTGGCTTCTTTTGTCGTCTAGGTTGTTGCTATTGTCCCTTTTGGGCAGGCTGACCTGGACGGTGTCCCTGTTGGGTATAGGAAGGATAAAACTTCTTTTTCTTATTGAAAAATGTTTTTTTTAGAGGATCTTTTCCTTGCAGGATCGGCTGTAGATTTTGACAATCTATCCAAAGTGATATTGTCTACATCTATCTCATTAGCCTTCTCCTACCAATTCTTGCCAAAAAGGTTTTCTCCTGCGCAAGGAATGTTTCCTAATTTATCCTGTACCCAAATTTCCAAGTCGGATGCCTGAAGACAGGCAATCCGACGTGCACCAATGGCAATAGCAGAGGTTCTGCTTATTCACTCAAAACCATCAAAGGCTGCACGATTTACAAACTTGGAAACATCCTGGGCATGTTTGACAAGAGTAAGATAGTCCTGTCTTTTGTCATCAAGAAGAAGGGGGCTCATAAGCGCCAAGTCTCCTGTGACCTCTTTTAACTAACATTCCCATATACAAGATAAAAGAACATAAGAACATAAGATATGCCATACTGGGTCAGAACAAGGTCCATCAAGCCCAGTATTCTGTTTCCAACCGTGGCCAATCTAGGTCATATGTACTGTCCCCCGCAGCCCCCTCTAGTGGCGGCGTAGTGGTTCCACAGGGGCTGGGGAGCGCATAAGAATTAAAAGGTTCAGGGTTGATCTGTTGTGAGGGTCAATGGGATAGCAGGTCACATTGTCAGCCTCAGGGTCAACAACCTAAAAAAGTAACTCTTGCCAAGTGTAGGGTACAAAAAGGCTTTTATTTCCCCTTTTCGCATGAAGAAATTCAAAATATGAGGTAATGAGTAACAGAACATAAATTCAGTTGCATCAAAACGTGAGTCAGCAAAACACTCAAAATAACATGGTTCCTTCACCAACTTAAAGCATAAACTTTCCAGTACAGTTTGCACACATTAGATTTGTTTGCCTTTTACTCAAAGATATCTTCTTGTGCAAAAGTCACATTCCATTGGTTCTATATCTTCACTGCTCTCAGATTCCCCTGGCAGCCATTCCATTTCTATGGGATCTGAAACTGAGGTCTCTGAGATCTCTTGGATATTAAAACCTGGTTTCCTAAAAGCATGCCATACTGTATCCCAGTGCTGGCTTGGGAGTTTGGGGCGTCGGCTTTTAGGTCTAGTATATCTCCCTGGGCTTGCTGTCGTTTCAGGACTAAAAGTTTGCTCCTTCCATTCTCTGGCAACATTAAACTTTTTCCTGTAAAACTTATCAGTTATATCTGGTTTAAAACAGTCCTTATTGTCCAGATAAAAACTAGCCCTTTGTTCCTCTCTAGGCTTCTTGAAAAAGGCTTGAGGCCTAGTCTGAGAGTTTTGTGCTCCAGGTATATCCTTTCTCTCAAGGCTATGAACTTTTCCTTTATCTTTCAAGTTACTTTTGTAAAAGCTTTTAAAAGTACCTTTTTTCTCTTGAAGGTTTCTTCTCCAACCGGAGGGATAAGCACTTCCTTCCTTGGCTGCAGTCCGTGATACTGCCCCTTGAAGTTGTGTATGGCCTTTCTCTAGGCCTGCTCTCCCAGTAGCTTCCTTTCCTTTAGCTCTGCTGGGTTTGTCAGTGACCTCACCTCGGTCTCTGAGTCTGGCCTCTGGAGCTTCCCTCGGCACTGCCTCCTGTTCTCCACATGAAGGTCTCTGCCAAGCTCCTTGCCTCCTCCTGTGCTTCTCCTCTGGGTTCTTCCCTTTGGGGTTTCTCTGTTGCCTTTCTGGCTCTCTTGACTCTCTCTCTCTTGGCTCTCTCTCTTGCAGTGCTCTGTTCCTACTTAAATCCAGAGCAGCTGCTTCTGAGTCCTGCCCATAGAGGTGTGGTTCTTCCACTTTCAGGCTTGTTCTCCTGCTCCCTCTATGTGTCCCTTCTCGTAATTGCAGGCAAATCCTGTTTTTTTCAAGATTTAAAAGTTTCCTTTCTTGCATCAGAGGGCTTGCGGTATCACAGTACCTAAAAGTTTCCCCAAGAGACACAAGTTCCACAATGCTTGTACTGGGTCAAGCATTGATATCTTCGGTCACTTCTAAATAATGGTTTATGGACCTTTCCTCCAGGAACTTGTCCAAACCTTTTTTAAACCCAGCTACACTAACAGCCTTTACTACATCCTCCGGTAACAAATTCCAGAGTTTGATTACACCTTGAGTGAAAAAATATTTTCTTTTATTAGTCTTAAATAGTTTACCCTGTAGCTTCATTGCATGTCCCCTAGTCTTTCTATATTCTGATAAGGTAAACAATCGATCTACGTTTACCCGTTCCACTCCGTTCATTAATTTATAGACTTCTATCATATCTCCCCTCAGCCGTCTCTTTTCCAGGTTAAAGAGCCCTAACCTTTTTAGCCTTTCTTCATAGGAGTATCCTTCCATCCCCTTTACCATTTTGGTGGCTCTTCTCTATACCTTTTCTAAAATCGCTATATCTTTTTTAAGATACGGCAACCAGAATTGCACACAATATTCAAGGTGCGGTCTCACCATGGAACGATATAGAGGCATTATAATATCTTTTGTTTTATTTTCCATTCCTTTCCTCATCATACCTAGCATTCTATTTGCTCTCTTGGCCGCCGCTGCACACTGGGCCAAGGGTTTTAACATGGCATCCACAATAAATCTTTTTCCTGGGTGGTGGTTCCTAATGTGGAACCTTGCATCGTGTAACCATAGTTTGGGTTGTTCTTCCCTAGGTGCATAACCTTGCACTTGTCCACATTAAATTTCATCTGCCATTTTGATGCACAGTCTTCCAATTTATCAAGATCCTCTTGCAATTTTTCACAATCCTCTTGGGTTTTAACAACTTTAAATAGTTTTGTGTCATCTGCAAATTTGATAACCTCACTCGTTATTCCACTTTCCAGGTCATTTATGAATATGTCAAAAAGCAGCGGACCCAGCACAGATCCCTGGGGTACACCACTATTCACCTTTCTCCATTGGGAAAATTGGCTATTTAGCCCTACCCTCTGCTTTCTATCTTTTAACCAGTTCCCGATCCACAATAGTACACTGCCTCCTATCCCATGACTCTTTAGTTTTGCCAAAAGGCTCTGATGAGGGACCTTGTCAAAGGCTTTCTGAAAGTCCAGATACACAATATCAACCGACTCACCTTTGTCCACCTGTTTATTCACTCCTTCAAAAAAACATAACAGATTAGTAAGACAAGATCTTCCTTGTCTAAAGCCATGTTGGCTGTCTCCCATTAGGTTGTGACTATCTACATGCTGAGTAATTTCATTCTTTATGATGGTTTCTACCATTTTTCCCGGTACTGACGTCAGGCTCACCGGTCTGTAGTTTCCCGGATCACCCCTGGAACCCTTTTTAAAAATTGGTGTTACATTGGCGATCCTCCAATCTTCAGGTATTAGAGATGATTTTAATGATAGTTTACAGATTACTGATAGCAGTTCTGCAAACTCATATTTCAGTTCTTTCAACACCCTTGAATGTATACCATCCGGCCCAGGTGATTTGCTACTCTTCAGTTTATCTAATAGTTGTAAGACATCTTCCCGATGTATCGATATTTCCTTCAATTCTTCCGCACCTTTAAATACCACTTCAGTCATGGGTAACATCCCTACATCTTCCTCAGTAAAGACCGAAGCAAAGAATTCATTCAGTCTCTCCGCTATCGCCTTGTCGCCTCTTAGTGCTCCTTTAACCCCTTTATCATCTAATGGACCAACTGACTCTCTCACAGGTTTTTTGCTACGAATGTACTTGAAAAGGTCTTTATTTTGCGTTTTTGCTTCCGCAGCAAGCTTCTTCTCAAATTCTCTCTTTGCCTGCCTTATCAATGCCTTGCATTTGACTTGCCAGTGCTTGTGCTGTTTCCAGGTTTCGTCGTTTGGCTCTTTTTTCCATTTCCACAAAGATGCTTTTTTGGCAACAACAGCCTCTCTGACCTCACCTTTAAACCATGCTGGCAGTTTTTTGGACTTCCTTCCACTTTTCTTAAAGCATGGAATACAGCTGGTCTGGGCTTCCAAGATAGTATTTTTCAACAACACCCAAGCTTGATGTACGTCTTTAACCTACGCAACTGCTCCTTTTAGTTTTTTCTTAACTGATTTCCTCATTTTATCATAGTCTCCCACTTTCGAAAGTTAAAAGGTAGTACTGTGGATTTCCTTACTATCCCTCCTCCACTAATTAAATCAAAGGCGATCATGCTATGATCACTATTGCCAAGTGGCCCCAACACCCTTATCTCTTGCACTAGATCTGGTGTTCCACTAAGGACTAGGTCTAATATGGCTTCCCCTCTGGTTGGTTCATGAACCAGCTGCTCCAAGAAGCAGTCATTTATTTCATCTAGGAACTTTATCTCCCTAGCATGTCCTGACGTGACACTGACCCAGACGATACCGGGGTAATTGAAATCACCCATTATTATTACTGTGCTGTAACTTTTGTTAGCTTCCTTGAATTCTTTGAGCATTTCATCATCCATTTGGTCATTCTGGCCAGGGGCTCGATAGTACACCCCCACTGCCATCGCCTTCCCCCTTTTATATGGAATTTCAATCCATATAGATTCTACAGCAGATTTTGTTTCCTGCAAAACTTTAATCCTTTCTGAGTCAATGCCCTCTCTAACATAGAGCGCAACCCCTCCACCAATTTGATCAGCTCTCTCATTACGATATAGTTTGTACCCAGGTATCATAGTGTCCCACTGGTTGTCCTCCTCCTTCCACCATGTCTCTGATATTCCAATCATATCTAACCTTTCATTTAGTGCTATATGTTCTAACTCTCCCATCTTATTCTTTAGACTTCTAGCATTTGCATACAAGCATTTTAGAGAATGTATTTTATTCATGTTAATTTGGCTATTGTTAGACATGGGTAAATTGGGATCTTTAAGCTCTGTCTGCTCCATACTTGAGGGCATTTGGGCTACTTTACTCTTTTGTGGAACCTCTCTGCTTTTGGTAGTATCCTTCAAGGATACATTCTTCAGAACCATCTGCTCTTGGGCGACTGTCGGCTTTCCCCTAATATCTAGTTTAAAAGCTGCTATATCTCCTTTTTAAAGGTTAATGCCAGCAGCCTGGTTCCATCCCGGTTAAGGTGAAGCCCATCCCTTCGGAAGAGCCCCTCCTTTCCCCAGAATGTTCCCCAGTTCCTAACAAATCCAAAACCCTCATCTCTGCACCATTGTCTCATCCACGCATTGAGACTCCGGAGCTCTGCCTGCCTTTTGGGTCCTGCGCGTGGAACAGGAAGCATTTCGGAGAATGCTACCCTGGAAGTTCTGGATTTCAACTTCCTACCTAAAAGCCTAAATTTTGCCTCCAGAACCTCCCTACCACATTTTCCTATGTCATTGGTACCAACATGTACCAAGACAGCAGACTCCTCCCCAGCACTATCTAAGACCTTATCTAGGTGGCGCGTGAGGTCCGCTACCTTCGCACCAGGCAGGCATGTTACCAGGCGATCCTCACGTCCACCAGCCACCCAGCTATCTACATGCCTAATGATCGTATCACCCACTATAACGGCTGTCCTAACCCTTCCCTCATGGGCACATGGCCCTGGAGAAACTTCCTCGGTGCGAGAGGGTTTTACATCACCTGGAGGACAGGTCCTAGTTACAGGATCACTTCCTGCCACACCAGGGTGATGCTCTCCTGTCACGTGACCTCTCTCCTCCATGGCAACAGGGGTGCTGCCAGACTGGAGGTGGGACTTCAGGACTATATCCCTGTAGGTCTCGTCTATGTACCTCTCTGTCTGTCTTATGTTTTCCAAGTCTGCTACTTTAGCCTCTAGAGAACGGACTTGTTCCCTGAGAGAAAAGAGCTCCTTGCACCTAGTGCACACGTAAGACCTCTCACCAACTGGGAGAAAATCATACATGTGACACTCAATGCAAAAGACTGGAAAGCCCCCATCCCGCTGCTGGACTGCTGTCTGCATCTTAGTTTTAAGTTTGTGTCTAGATCTTTAAGTTCTTACTTACTAGGGGTTGCTATGGGTATTTATATCAATAAAACTGTACTTAATACGTTTAATATATCTTGCTCACCTGAAGCTTAATTAATCTCAGGTCCTTAGTGTATGACTGATTTGTGTAATGAGCTTCACCTGAAAGCACCTCCTGTCTTTTAAGATGTGTAAGTACCTATAGAGCTATGATTATCCCAGGGGAGGGTGGGTGTGGGGAGGGAGGGAGGGAAATAACACTTATTAAAAGAGGGCTGCTACACAGTACCCTGTCTTGTGCTGCTGAGGTAAGCTAAATTCTGATTTGATTTAAATTATAGCTCTTAGCTGCTGCTAGGCTCTAACTTCTTATGAAATTTAAACTACAAGCTCTCTGCTGGGTACTAAATTTAACCAGAAAGCTCTCTTCTGTGTGTTAAATTTAAACTAAAAGTACTTTGCTGTTACTTGGCCCTGAGTGACTATTAAATTTAAACTACAAGCTCTCTGCTGGGTATGAAATGTAACCAGAAAGCTCTCCTCTGTGTTTTAAATTCAAACTTTAATTGCTGCTACTAGGCCCTAATTGATCCAACAAAAAACAGTGGGTTCACAGATTAAGTAGCTTTAATACAAAGAATTCTTTTTAGAAAATTACCAGAAGTATATACTCACAGTTGCAGATTTCTCTCCAGAAGTAACAGTCCCTCTTTCTAGTCCTGATCCTAGCTGAGAGCATGGAAGCTTGAAAGCATCGACGCCCAAAAGCATCGAGAGTCCTGCATTCACGACCTGGAGGATTGGATGCATGTCTCTTTGCACATTTCATCCTACGCATGGCTGATTCCACTACCATTGAATGGTGTGGTAATTGAGTTTTTTGAAAGCCAGGACAAGGTGGAATTCAATACATAGTATCGAGTCTCTAAGAATGAGGAGATGTGGCTAGAGGTGCTTCCCACATTCTTAGCATAAGATCATGTAGGATCTCATGAATAGACAGAATCTCCAACTCCTTTCTAGGCTCTTTTTCAGGAGCTACTGTAATGGAAAGGCCTCTGGCCACATCACGGATAAAATCCTGAAAGGACATATCCTCTGGCGGAGACATTCTGCGCTGAGAAGAGGAATTCTCTGGGAGTAGTACTCGTTTCGGCAGAGTCTTTGGAGTCATCAGACTCAGAGGATTCAAAATACCTCTGATCCCGGTGATTGTGCAGCGCACAGTACCGGTTTCAATAAAAGTCGGTATCGAGTTGCTCCGGTACCGATCTGTCGATACCGGAGACAGATGCATGACTCAGTATTGGTGGCATACCCATCGACGTTGATGCCGTTGGTACCAGTATCATTTCAAGTATCTGAAATGGTTTCAACGCTACCAAGCTGTGAGAAGAGCCGCTAGACTGCATTCGATAGCAAGAAATTTCTGGTCTATCAACGCTGCCGATGCTTGGGTGTCTGTACCGGTAGAAGCGGCCTGAACCCCAGAGAATGGCGCCAGTAGTTCTGCCGAGGTTGAGGCCTCGAGAACATCCTGGAGCCCCGATGATGCTTTGGAAGCCAAAGCCTCCCGCCGGGACAGTTTTGCCGGTGCAAATTCCTCAAGGGCAATGCCAGTGGCATCTCGATTCTTAGGAGATCTACCGTTTGAGGACCGGCTAGATTTATGTTTAGTTACCTGAGATCCATGGGAGGAAGATGAGGCCTTGGAGGACATCGATGCAACAGACACCGCGTCTGGAGGAAAAAGGATGCTAAGCTTTGCAGCTCGATTCTGCCAACCCCTTTTTGACATCATTCCACAGGAGAGGCACTCCGAAGTAGAGTGGTCAGGACCTAAACATTTGAGACACCAATCATGGGTGTCGGTGACGGAGATGGTACCGCCACATTTAGGACATTTTTTAAAACCAGTTGTTGGTTTTTCCATTTTTAAGGGAAAAATTGGGCCTAGTGCCCAAAATGGCGCCTAGCACCAAGGAAAATAGTTTCTGAAGTAAAATAGCTCAGAAACTATAGTTTTTTCTGTTGTTTTTTTAAGAAGAAAGAATAATAAACCAGCTGTACTGGTATAGCATCGAGGGAAGGCAGACGCCACCACAATAAACAAAGATTAAAGACAAAATGTTTCTGTGGTGACTGGGTTGGGACCTGTCGGCTCCGTGGAAAACGAAGAACTGGAGAGGGACAGTTGGAAAGACGGAAAGGCAGCACGCAGGTGTTGTGGGATGCTCCCAAATGCTTTCCTATTGGATGCTGGGGAGCATTCCCGCATAGGCTCCGTCGGCACCAACGATACCCATATGTGAAAACTACATTCCTGCTTGTTCCTGGAGATGACCAGGTTTGCTGGAGAAAGGAGAAGAATCACAAAGAAAATAAACCAGAGTCAGTCCGCTTCTCCCAACCTGCAGGGAATATACCGGCCACTATAGGATCCCGCTGAGAAGAGGCGGGGTTAGTAGAGCGCGAGGAAGAAGCCAAAACCAGGGTGCTGTCTCTTCCTCCTGCCGCTCCTATTGCCTTCTGCTGAAATGGCAATAAATTAATTTTTTTAGGCTTTTTTTATACCGCTTTCTCATTTCAGTCAAAGCGGCTTACATTGTAACAAACTTGGTAATTTACATTAAACAAGAACATTGATAACTTGGATTTTTCTAAGGCAATGGAGGATTAAGTGACTTGCCCAAGACTACAAGGAGTGTCAGTGGGAAGGAGGTCCTTGTCCATCAACTGCGAGGGAGATATCTCTGAGGGGTAAGCAGAAGCCATCATGCAGAAATTGCAAAGGGAGGCCAATGGAGTAACTCGGCATGTATCACATATCAGACAGTGACTTCTCTTAGAAGACATGTGCCTATCTCAAGTAAAGTGGCTTCCACAATTCAGCAATTCATCTCAGCGGGTTCAGCCAAAAGGAATCTACAGCCATCGGCTCTGTACTCACCTGCTTTCTCCCCACTCAAGAGGACAGCAGCCAAGAACAAACAGCAAGCACCTGATCTTTTTATTTTTTTTATATGTAAGCAGCATACCTATTGCAATGCTCTCCCACCTGAGAGCAAGGCAGAAGTCACAATCCTACACACAGTGACTACCCCCGTATCCACTCCCCAAGGCTGTGGAGGAGGGAGGAGGAAAAGAGAAAGTAAAGCTCTTTCCAGTCTTGCCTTTTTTGTTGTTGTTGTTAAACACAATAAGCAGAAAGCACTGACCTGGAGCACAGCCCTGGAGCCCACAAATGCTGAAAATAAACTATTAGCCCTACAGAGAGGAGAACATAAGAACATAAGATATGCCATACTGGGTCAGACCAAGGTCCATCAAGCCCCAGTATTCTGTTTCCCACAGTGGCCAATCTAAGTCATATGTACCTAGCAGTTTCCCCAAGGGACACAGGTTCTACAATGCTTGTATTGGTTCAAGCATTGATATCCTGGGTCCCTTCTTAATAATGGTTTATGGACCTTTCCTCCAGAAACTTGTCCAAACCTTTTTTAAACCCAGCTACACTAACAGCCTTTACTACATCCTCCGGTAACAAATTCCAGAGTTTGATTACACGTTGAGTGAAAAAATAATTTCTTTTATTAGTCTTAAATAGCTTACCCTGTAGCTTCATTGCATGTCCCCTAGTCTTTCTATATTCTGATAAGGTAAACAATCAATCTACGCTTACCCGTTCCACTCCGTTCATTAATTTATAGACTTCTATCATATCTCCCCTCAGCCGTCTCTTTTCCAGGTTAAAGAGCCCTAACCTTTTTAGCCTTTCTTCATAGGAGTATCCCTCCATCCCCTTTACCATTTTGGTGGCTCTTCTCTGAACCTTTTCTAAAATCGCTATATCCTTTTTAAGATACGGCGACCAGAATTGCACACAATATTCAAGGCGCGGTCTCACCATGGAACGATATAGAGGCATTATAATATCTTTTGTTTTATTTTCCATTCCTTTCCTTATCATACCTAGCATTCTATTTGCTCTCTTGGCCGCTGCTGCACACTGGGCCGAGGGTTTTAATATGGTATCCACAATGACGCCTAAATCTTTTTCCTGGGTGGTGGTTCCTAATGTGGAACCTTGCATTGTGTAACCATAGTTTGGGTTGTTCTTCCCTAGGTGCATAACCTTGCACTTGTCCACATTAAATTTCATCTGCCATTTTGATGCCCAGTCTTCCAATTTATCAAGATCCTCTTGCAATTTTCCACAATCCTCTTGGGTTTTAACAACTTTAAATAGTTTTGTGTCATCTGCAAATTTGACAACCTCACTCGTTATTCCACTTTCCAGGTCATTTATGAATATGTCAAAAAGCAGCGGACCCAGCACAGATCCCTGGGGTACACCACTATTCACCTTTCTCCATTGGGAAAATTGGCCATTTAGCCCAACCCTCTGCTTTCTATCTTTTAACCAGTTCCTGATCCACAATAGTACACTGCCTCCTATCCCATGACTCTTTAGTTTTGCCAAAAGTCTCTCATGAGGGACCTTGTCAAAGGCTTTCTGAAAGTCCAGATACACAATATCAACCGACTCACCTTTGTCCACCTGATTATTCACTCCTTCAAAAAAACATAACAGATTAGTAAAACAAGATCTTCCTTGTCTAAAGCCATGTTGGCTGTCTCCCATTAGGTCATGACTATCTACATGCTGAGTAATTTTATTCTTTATGATGGTTTCTACCATTTTTCCCGGTACTGACGTGAGGCTCACCGGTCTGTAGTTTCCCAGATCACCCCTGGAACCCTTTTTAAAAATTGGTGTTACATTGGTGATCCGACAATCTTCAGGTATTAGAGATGATTTTAATGATAGTTCACAGATTACTAATAGCAGGTCTGCAATCTCATATTTCAGTTCTTTCAACACCCTTGAATGTATACCATCCGGCCCAGGTGATTTGCTACTCTTCAGTTTATCTAATAGTTGTAATACATCTTCCCGATGTATCGATATTTCCTTCAATTCTTCCGCACCTTTAAATACCACTTCAGTCATGGGTAACATCTCTACATCTTCCTCAGTAAAGACTGATGCAAAGAATTCATTCAGTCTCTCCGCTATCGCCTTGTCGCCTCTTAGTGCTCCTTTAATCCCTTTATCATCTAATGGACCAAGTGACTCTCTCACAGGTTTTTTGCTACGAATGTACTTGAAAAGGTCTTTACTTCGTGTTTTTGCTTCCGCAGCAAGCTTCTTCTCAAATTCTCCCTTTGCCTAATCAATGCCTTGCATTTGACTTGCTAGTGCTTGTGCTGTTTCCAGGTTTCGTCGTATGGCTCTTTTTTCCATTTCCTGAAAGATGCTTTTTTGGCATTAACAGCCTCTCTGACCTCACCTTTAAACCATGCTGGCAGTTTTTTAGACTTCCTTCCACTTTTCTTAAAGCGTGGAATACAGCTGGTCTGGGCTTCCAAGATAGTATTTTTCAACAACAGCCAAGCCTGATGCACGTCTAACCTTTGCAACTGCTCCTTTTAGTTTTCTCTTAACTGTTTTCCTCATTTTATCATAGTCTCCCTTTCGAAAGTTAAAAGGTAGTACTGTGGGTTTCCTTACTATCCCTCCTCCACTTATTAAATCAAAGGCGATCATGCTATGATCACTATTGCCTAGTGGCCCCAACCACCTTATCTCTTGCACTAGGTCTGGTGTTCCACTAAGGACTAGGTCTAATATGGCTTCCCCTCTGGTCGGTTCATGAACCAGCTGCTCCAAGAAACAGTCATTTATTTCATCTAGGAACTTTATCTCCCTAGCATGTCCTGACGTGACACTGAAAATAAACTGTTAGCCCTACAGAGAGCAGGGACCTGGACTGCAAGGTACTGCACCTAACAAAGAACCTGAATGATCAAACAGTACTGGTTCTGATGGAGGACTCCAGTCTTTCTCATCCATTAATCCACTCAAGGCTCTTCTTAACGCCTCTTGATAAATCATCTTTGCTCCCTTGTTTTGCTCTCTGTTATCCTCCTTTCCTTTTTTTTTTTGTTTAATCCATTCAGTGAAGTTCAGTCGGCACAGAAACTCCTCACTAGCTTCTGGAGACTGAGAATACTGGTCTTGGGATTGGTTTACAGAGCCCTTGTATCATGACATCATCAAAAATCTGACATACTGCCAGTGAGGGGAGATAACCCACACGTCTGAACTTGACTGGAGAGTTGATATGGAACACCAGTTTTAAGGATGATTCACTGAGAGCCCTCCCTCATTGAGCTCAAGTTAGGAAGTCGCCCCAGAGAGCAGTTACTCACAAGCTAAATAGCGTACTCACTCACCTTTAACAGGTATTCTCAGGGAATAGCAGGAATCAGTCCTCACATATGGGTGACATTGGCGCCGACGGAGCCCACGTGAAGCATTTCCCCAGCTTTCAAAGGAAGCCTTTGGGACATGCTACTACGCATGCGTGGTCCCCTTTCAGCCCAAGGGTGCCATCTTGTTCAGTCAGATGACATTGCTTAGGAAAAAAGATAAAAACCGATAGAGGAGGCAGCTTCCAGGGGAGGAGGGAGGGTTGTGAGGACTGATTCCTGTTGTTCCTGGAGAAATGGAAATTACACATACCTGGTAATTGTAGTTCCTGGAGGGTCCAGTTTAGTCCTCCACATCCGGGTAGTGCACCTCCTCCCGCAGCCAGGAGACTGGACCAATCAAAACTCTGCCATGTATGATGTATGCAGTCGGAGCTCCCATCAGCCCCCAGTAAACTAGTAACAAAGCAGACTTAAAGAAGCAACACGTGAGACTATGACAAAAACAAATACATATTGAAAACCAACTAGACCCCCCAGAACGAAATGAATACGCCGGCTCCCTCCCCAAACGAGGAAGCCAGAACGCTACATAGTGCCTCTACCCGCACTCCAGAAGAAAAAGACAGTTGAGTTCGGGCAAAAGAGGAAAAGGAAAGAAGGACGCTCGCCAGACGAGCGCACCGTCCGGAACACCCAAAAAGCGCGCCGCAAACGAATCTGAGATATGGGAGGGAAGGAGGACTAAACTGGACCCTCCAGGAACTACAATTACCAGGTATGTGTAATTTCCATTTCCTGAGCGGTCCTCCAGTTTAGTCCTCCACATCCGGGATGTAACAGAGCAGTCAACACCGGGCGGGACCTTGCCACCCGGCGCGCAGCACTGAAGAACCAAAACGAGAATCCTGAGCGGCAAGCACATCCAAGCGGTAATGCTTACTGAACGCATGCAGCGTGGACCACGTAGCCGCTTTACAGATCTCCGCAGGAGGAACCAGACTATGTTCCGCCCAAGAGGTCGCTTGAGCCCTGGTCGAGTGAGCGCGAATACCCGCCGGGACCGGCTGATGCTGCAAAAGATACGCCGAAGCAATCGCCTCTTTAATCCACCGAGAAATAGAGGCCTTAGCAGCCGCTTCACCACACCGTGCCCCTCCAAAGAGCACGAAAAGGCGATCCGTTTTTCGAAAAGACGCAGAAACTTTCAAGTAACGACGAAGAACGCGCCGGACATCCAGACAGTGAAGGCCACTGCTAGCAGGGCACTCTGGACCAGCCCGCAGAACCGGAAGAAACACCGCCTGATTCAAGTGAAAAGGCGAGACCACTTTGGGCAAGAAAGAGGGAACCGGCCGAAGCACCACACGATCCCTAGAGATGGATAAAAAAGGCTCCCTGCACGAGAGCGCTTGCAATTCGGAAATACGCCTCGCCGAGCAGATGGCTACCAGAAAAACGGTCTTCAGGGTCAGATCCTTAAGAGACGCCCGTCGGAGCGGTTCAAAAGGTTCGCGAACCAGGGCTCGCAACACCAAGTTTAAATCCCAGGAAGGAACAGACACCCGACGTGAAGGTCGCAAACGAAAAACGGCCTTGAGAAAACGCAGTACGTCGGGGTGAGACCCTAGGCTAACACCCAGCACTTTGCCTCTGTAACAAGCGATAGCCGCCAGCTGAACCTTGAGAGAACTGGCCGCTAGACCCTTATCGAACCCATCCTGTAAAAAACTGAGTACCACGGGCACAGATGTTGTCGCCGCACGGACCCCACGCCGGGAACACCAATCTTCAAAAATCCTCCATACGCGAACATACGCGAGAGAGGTGGAAGTCTTTCGTGCTTGAAGAAGAGTGGAAACCACTGCAGGGGAATAATCCCGCTTTCTCAGCCGAGCCCTTTCAATGGCCAAACCGTAAGCGAGAACCGATCCACTTGGGGCATCCGAAGAGGACCCTGAAGCAGAAGATCCAGTAACGGCGGCAGAAGCCAGGGAACCCCGTCGCGCAACCGCACCAAGTCCGCGAACCACGGTCTGCGTGGCCAATCCGGAGCAATCAGTAACACTCGCCCCCGGTGAGCCTCGATGCGCTGAACGACTCGGCCGATTAGCGCCCAAGGAGGAAAGACATAAAGGAGACCGCTCTCTGGCCACGGCTGGAGAAGGGCATCGATCCCCTCCGACATGCGCTCCCTGCGTCTGCTGAAAAAACGTCCTGTTTTTGCCGACTGAAACGTCGCCATGAGGTCCATGACGGGTGGCCCCCAGCGACGAACTATTTGGGAGTAAATCTGCAGGTTTAGTTCCCATTCCCCGGGATCCACCCGCACCCTGCTTAGAAAATCCGCTGTCACGTTGTCCCGTCCTGCGATATGTGCTGCCGAGATGGCCGGTAGCCGGGACTGGACCCAATGGAACAAAGCCGCCGCTTCGGCCTCCAGAGCCACACTTCCTGTGCCCCCCTGGCGGTTGATGTAGGCCACGGTCGCCGAGTTGTCCGAGAGAACCCGCACTGGTCGCCCCGCTACCAATTCTTCGAGGGCAAGCAACGCGAGTCGCACTGCGCGCAGTTCGAGACGGTTGATCGGCCAAGAGGCCTCGAGGAGAGACCACGTCCCCTGAGCAAAGCGACCCTCGCAATGGGCTCCCCAGCCTGACAGACTGGCATCCGTGATGAACAGAACCCACAGGGGCGTCTCCAACGGAAGTCCCTTCATCAGGTTCTCCGAGCTCAGCCACCACCGGAGCGAGCGACGCACCGCCCTCGGGCAGGGCAATCTCCTGTTCAACGAGTCGAACTGGTTTGACCAGCGCTGCAACAGGGCGCTCTGGAGTGGTCGCATGTGAAAGCGCGCCCACGGCACCACTTCCAGGGTCGCTGCCATAGTGCCGAGTAGCCGCAGGTACCACCAGGCGGATGGAGCGGGCATCGCTAGGAAAGCGCACACCAGGCCCCTCAATGCTAGAACACGGCGATCCGGCAAGCACACCAACCCCCGCGCTATGTCGAAGCGAACCCCGAGATATTCTAGGGACTGAGTCGGCGCCAAGTGACTCTTCTTGTTGTTGACCACCCAGCCGAGAGATTGCAGAAGAGTAACCACTCTGTCCGTGACTTGCACACTCTCGTCTCGGGACTTCGCACGAATCAACCAATCGTCGAGGTACGGGTGAACCAAGATGCCTTCCCGTCGCAAGGCCGCCGCAACCACCACCATAACCTTCGTGAAGGTGCGAGGCGCGGTAGCTAGCCCAAAGGGCAGGGCTTGAAACTGAAAGTGGCCCCACGGAAAAGCAAAGCGAAGGAACTTTTGATGAGACGGCCGAATAGGAATGTGCAGATAGGCCTCCGTGAGGTCGAGTGACGTGAGAAACTCTCCGCGACGTACTGCCACAATGACTGACCGTAAGGTTTCCATTCGGAAATGAGGAACTCTGAGAACACGGTTCACCCCCTTGAGGTCCAGGATGGGGCGAAGGGACATGTCTTTCTTTGGCACCACAAAATAAATGGAGTAGTGACCTGCGCCGCGCTCGGCAGGCGGGACGGAAATAACGGCTCCCAAGGCTAAAAGGCGTCGTAACGTCAATCGGATCGCCTCTAGTTTCTGCTCGCCCTTGCTGGGGGAGAGAACAAAGGAATCGGGAGCGGGCGAGCAAACTCCAGCGCGTAACCTTCTCCCACGATCTCCAGCATCAACTGATCGGATGTAATTCGGGCCCAAGAGGGAAGGAAATCGCGCAAGCGACCCCCTATGATTAGAGGTCCCTCCGGAGCCCGCCTCGCTTCATTGTGGCTTGCGACTAAAGGAAGAAACGGAGGAGGCGGAAGTACCTGAGAAGCCTCGGCCCGCTCCTCGAAACCCCCGAAATCCTTGGGATCTGGAACCAAAACGGCCGCGTTGGGAAGACCAGAGGCGGGAAGAACGAAATCTGCGAAAGTCCCGAAAGTGACCCCGCGTGAGCGGAGCGGTCCTACTGAGTTTCGGCTTATCCTCCGGTACCCTATCACCCTTAGACTCACCGAGGTCCTTAACCAACTTATCCAGGGCTTCGCCAAACAATAATCTGCCCTTAAAAGGAAGCTTACTGAGCCGGGATTTGGAAGAGCTGTCGGCCGCCCAGTTCCTCAACCAAATAGATCTGCGAGCCGCCACTAACGAAGCCATGCTATTCGCCAAAGTCCTGATCAAATCATAATGCACATCGGCTAGGTACGCTGACCCAGATTCCAGACGCGTCAGCTGCAGCAAACCCTGAGGGTCTAAGCTGGACAGCGACCGCAGTTGCTGAGCCCAGCGCAAACAGGCCCTGGCGACCCACGCGCCGCAGATAGAAGCCTGCAAGGATAAAGCATTGGTATCAAAGGCTTGTTTCAACAAGTTATCCACCTTCTTGTCCTGCGCATCCTTCAGGGCAGCACTGCCCTCAACTGGAATGGTGGTCTTTTTTGTAACCGCCGAAACAGCAGCATCGACCCGCGGCGACTTAAACTTATCCTTGTCCTTGTCGGCTAAGGGATACAGGCGGTTCATAGTGCGTATCCCCTTCAGCCCGGAGTCAGGCTGATCCCACTCAGTCTGAATCATTTGCTCTACCACACGGTGCACTGGGAACACCATTTGAGAATCTCGCACGGCTTGTATGAGCGGATCTTCCAAGCCTTCCTCCTCCAGAGGCTGAGCTACCGCTAGATTCAGGGTCTGGAGGGACTCCGTGATCAGAGGAACCAGCTCTTCCCTACGAAACACCCGAATAATTCGGGCCTGATCCTCCGGCTCCGGAATTTCACCATCTTCCAACTCCTCAGGATCAGCATCCGGTTCCAGATCTGCCTCCAACTCCTGCCAACTCAGATCTTCCGGTTCCGGTTCCTGGTCCATAGTCCGAAGGCGCTTTGCCGCAGGCTGAGAAGAAAGCCGGGGCTCCCCTACCGAGCCGGGAGGGAGCGAAGCAGACAAGGAATCCGGAAGCTTGCCAGAACGGCTTAAGCGGAAAGCCTGGTGCATAAGAAGAACAAACTCCGGGGAAAAATCCCCGGAAGGGCATTCCGCAGTCTCCAGTGAAGAAGCACCAGCTAGCCCTTTAGGCAGGGTTGCCGAAGTAGAGGGCAGTGGGCCAGGCGTGGACTCCCCCTCCGGCAAGACCAGGGAGCCGACAGCGTCAGGAATGTCTTTCAACTCCACCTGATGCTCTACAGCCGCAGGAACGGAGGCACAGCCCCGACAGATTCCAGACTCAGCCACCGCTCCCTTGCGCGATCCGCAGATCATGCACTGCGGTTTAGCGGCCATTCCAGCGAAGGAGTAGCTGAAGAACCCAAATTCTGCCCTAAGGCACCCCTAAGGAAGGACAAAGAAAAACTTTCTGTGCCTGTGAACCTTTTTTTTTTTTTTTTTGTTTAAAAAGTATCTGGCCAGCAAGCAGAGACGTAGGCCAGTAAATTCGCCACGTTAAAACCCCGAAAAAACGCAAGGGGGACCCGTGCACATCTAAATTTGCCCCCGAGAAACAGCAAAAGAAACCCAAAATGGCCGCCGGCAGTCTTTACCGGCACAGGAAAAAAGGCGCGAAAATCCACGGAGGAGAAGAATGGGAAAGAGCGCGGTAAAATAAGGAACTAAATAAAGAAATAAGCTAGAAATAAATAAATCAATACATAAAACCCGCGATTAGCGCCGATTAGTAACCCGCCGAAGGAGACGGAGCTCTGCTGAAACCCGGCTCCCTGACCAAATCTGGAGTGGGAATCTACCCGCGGACTTACCAGCAGGCAGGAAGCTCAGAGACTAGCGACAGAGAGAAGGGAGATCTGGCCCAAGGCAGCTCTGTTCCCCGTGCAGTCAAGGGGAAAGATGCAGCCTGACAGACTGCTAAAACCTCCGAAGTGAGGGCAGAAGTCTCATGCAGTTCTGGTTCCTAGCTACCGGCCTGCCCCCTAGTGGGCTAAATTACATTAAATTAAATTAAATTAAAGGGACAGCTATCTGAAAAAGAAAAGGGAAAACAGGAAACAAAGCAAAACCCTCTAACTAAAATCTGCAGTGTTGCTCCCTAAAAAAAATCCTAAGTGAGCCTGTACCAGGCACACACGTCCTCCAGCTGCAAGGAGACTGGACACACTGGGGGCTGATGGGAGCTCCGACTGCATACATCATACATGGCAGAGTTTTGATTGGTCCAGTCTCCTGGCTGCAGGAGGAGGTGCACTACCCGGATGTGGAGGACTAAACTGGAGGACCGCTCAGGAACACCTGTTAGAGGAGAGTAACTATACTTTCTCCAGGAACAAGCAGGACGTCAGTCCTCACATATGGGACTCCCTAGCTCCAGGCTGCCGGGACCCGAACCATGACAGCACCAACAGTGACCACCAGGGGAAGCTGCCAGTTGCAGAAGACAAGTTCCTATTCAGTGACTCCGCAACGCTCATCTACCCTCGTCGCTATTATTTTGGTAGCCTGACATTGATGGGCTGGAGGGTAGGAGTTGCCTATACACAGAGTATGCTACGCATTACCGCCTGGTCGAAGGCACTGTCCCTACAGGACTCACTCTCTAGGCAGTAATGTGCTGCAAAGATATGCACTGAAGACCATGTGGCAGCCTTACAAATTTCCATCACCAGTATCGAGTGCAGGTTGGTCACAGACACGGCCATGGCCCTGACGCGATGAGCAGTGATCCGGTGCTCCAGGGAAAGGCTAGCCTTCTCATAAGCAAAGGCGAAGCAGTCTGCCACCCAAGAAGACAGAGTCCTTTTGGTTACTGGCAGTCCCCGCTTACTGGTCGAATGAGATAAAGAGTTGGGGGGCTTTGCGATGGTCCCTTGTCCTATGAAGATAGAAGGACAGGGCCCTCTTGCAATCCAAGGTATGCAAGACCGACTCTAACTTGCCGGTGTGAGGCCGTGGAAAGTAGGGAAAACCACCTACTGATTGAGGTGGAAAGCAGACACCACCTTAGGAAGGAACTTCGGATGCGTACGCAGCACCACTCTGTTCGTGTAGAAGCGGGAGTTGGGAGGATCTGCCACCAGGGCCTACAGCTAGCTGACCCTGCAGGCAGAGGTCACGGCCAAGGCGGCCACTTTCCAGGAGAGGTACCTCAGGTGGCAGTTGGCTATAGGCTCAAATGGCGGTCTGATGAGCTGGGGCAGCACCACACCGAGGTCTCATTCCGCAGCCAGAGGAGGGTCCTAGACAACAGAAGGCCCCTGAGGAATCTAACCAGGGGCAAGGTCAAGAGGGGCTTTCTCTCTACAGGGTGGTGGTTCGCAGCTGTAGCACTGAGATGCATCCTGACTGAATTAGATTTCAAGCCTGAGATTGAGAGATGCTAAACGTATTGCAACACGAGCTGTACCTGGCAGGAGAACGGATTCACTTTGCTGTCTGCGCACCAGACAGAGAAGCTCTTCCACTTGAAAGAGTAAGCCCTCATAGTGGAGGGCTTCCTGGAGGCCAGGACCACCTCCTCGACCTCCCTTGTGAGGTGTAAAGGGGCCAACGTTAACCTATCAGCAGCCATGCTGTCAGCGTTAGAGCCCTCAGGTTGGGGTGCAGGAGGGAACCCTCCTCCTGTGAGATGAGGCCAGGGGCCTGGCACAGGGGTAACAGGGCTGTCACTGACAGAGAGCAGCAGAGGGAACCAGGGCCAACTGGGGGCCACTAGTATCACTGAGGCATGCTCACTCTGGATTTTGAACAGATACTTGGGTATCAGGGGGGTAGGCGGGAATGTGTAAAGCAGGCCCTGCAACCATGACATCAGAAATGCATCTACCGCCACCCTCTCTCGGTGTGGTTGAGGGGAGCAGAACTGCAGAAGCTGTTAATTGTCCAGAGAGGTGAACAGATCCAGGCAGGGCCTGCCCCAGAGTCGGAAGAGCCTCTGGGCCACCTCAGGGTCCAGGAGCCACTAGTGCAGTCAAAGAACCCTGCAGAGCTTCTCCGCCAGGACATTGTCCAGGCCCAGTAGGTACACAGCCCTTAGGATCGTGCGTTGGCATACTGCAAAGGCGTGAAGTACTACGGCCTCCTGACAGAGGGAGTAGGAGCCCTTCCACCCTGCTTGTTCACGTAGAACATGGCCACCTGGTTGTCTGTCTGTATGAGAATCGGAAGACACTGAGCAGGTGGCAGAAGGTCTGCAGGGCCCGAAAGACAGCCCAGAGTTTGAGGAGATTGATCTGCAGCAGAGACTCCTCAGAAAACCCGTAGCCCTGAGTGCACTGGCCTTCGCAATGTGCACCCCCAGCCCGCCAAGTAGGCATCCGCAGTCAGAACCCTCTGAGATGCTGGTGTCTGGAAAGGCATCCCCGTCCTTAGGTGGTATGGGGACTTCCACCTGGTAAGGGAGGTCGCCAACATTTGGGTGACCCCTGCACCCTGTTCCCCAGTCTGCCTGTGTCCTGAGGCCACTAAGACCGGAGACACCACCCATATATGAGGACTGACTTCCTGCTTGTTCCTGGAGAATAAATTTTCTACAAATTTTCACAGCTGCATAATATTGTTTCCTCTATCTGCTGAAGACAGAGAAATACTGGAGAAAGCACCGAGCTGCATCAGTTATAATGAAACAACAAAAAGAGCAGTACTAGCCGAGCACGATGGATCTTAAGGATACTTGTTGGAAGATTTGTCTTGAGGAAACACTCCTCTCGTGACCACTCTTCTGTTTTATTCAGATATAGGTTTACTCCATTTTAGACAGTGAACCAATGTTAAAATTGTCTGAAAAACACAACTATACACCTCACACAAAATTAACCCAAAATTTATGTGAAAAAAACTTGTGTAGTTATATGACTGAATAATCTTACTTAAAGAAATAACTCAGTGAACAGCGATCCTTCGCCGAAAATGCAGAGCAAACAGCGCAACAACACTATGCACTTATATGAAAAGATGACTCCGCGAACTGCACTCCTTCGCAGAAAAATGCGGTGCAAACAACGGACACAGTACAGTGTTTACGGCACAAACAACTACGAATGCCCTGTTTCAACGCTCCAGAGACCGCAAAGCATAGTTACTCACCTGTAACAGGTGATCTCCGGGAACAGCAGGAATTTAGTCTTCACATATGCGGTATCGTCGGTACCGACGGAGCCTGCGCGGGAACGCTCCCCAGCATCCAATTAGAAAGCTTTTGGGAGCATCCCACAGCGCCTGCGTGCTGCCTTCCCGCCTTTCCCAAACGCCTCTCTCCAGTTGAGTTTTAAAGCTGAGAGAAAGAGAGAGAGAGGGGAAGAAAAGAAAACAGAGATACAACTCCTAGGAAAGGTGGGTGGGTTGTGAAGAATAAATTCCTGCTGTTCCCGGAGATCACCTGTTAAAGGTGAGTAACTATGCTATCTCCAGGAACGAGCAGGAATGTAGTCTTTACATATGGGGACTCCCTAGCTTTAGATGCCAGGGAGAGACCCCAGAAGTTGTGTGTCCCTGAACCAGGGCTCCACTTCCCACCATGGATCTCTGGCATCCAACAGGGATGGCAGGTAGGAGTTGATTAGGTATGGAACAGGTGTTGTAGAACAGCCTGACCAAACAAGGCATCCCGGCAGGAGTCCTTGTCTAAGCAGTAATGGGCTGTGAAGGTATGAAGCGAGGCCCAAGTAGCTGCTCGACAGATGTAGTCGATAGACACAGAGTGTAAATGAGCCATTGAGGCTGCCATGGCTCTCACATTGTGAGCTATGACATGGCCTTCCAAAGAAAGGTTCTTACTCTGATAGGTAAAAGAAATACACTGTGCAATCCAGTTGGACAATGTTCTCTTGGAGACTGCAAGTCCCAAATGAGAAGGATTAAAAGCAACAAAGAGTTGAGAGGACTTTCTATGTTGTTGTGTCCTTTGTAAGTAAAAAGCAAGTGCTCTTTTACAGTCCAAAGTATGAAGATTCCTTTCTGCATTTGAAACATGAGGCCTTGGAAAAAATACAGGCAGGTAAACTGCTTTGTTTAAATGAAAAGGTGAGACCACCTTTGGCATAAAATGCGGATGAGTCCTAAGGATTACCTTATCATGATGGAACCTCGTATAAGGAGAATCAGCCATTAATGCTTGCAACTCACTAATGCGACATGCTGATGTGATTGCAATGAGAAAGACAACCTTCCAGGAAAGGAATTTCAAGGAGGTAGTAGCTAGAGGTTCAAAAGGCGGCTTCATGAGCTGTCCAAGAACCAGATTTAGGTCCCATGCCACCGGTGCTGGCCTAACAGGAAGCTTAGTTAGAAGGCCTCTCATAAATCTTGCTATGAGAGGATGAGAGGAAATAGGTTGTCCATTTAAAGAATTGAAAGAAGCTGAAATAGCACTTAAATGGACTCTTACTGAGTTAGTCTTAAGCTCTGCATTAGATAAATGAAGGAGATACTCTAATAATGATTCCAGAGGTATCGCCAGGGGGTCAACACCCTTCTGCGAACACCATATGGAAAACCTTTTCCACTTGAAAACATAAGAGCGTCTTGTGGAAGGCTTCCTAGAAGCATAAAGGATATCTTTTACTTGTTGAGACAGGTTAAGACCATGAAGATCTGGTCTCTCAGCAACCAGGCCCTGAGATGCAGAGAGTGGGGATCGGGATGCCACAACATCCCATCCTCCTGAGACAGGAGATCTGGAGCAGATCCTAACTCCAGAGATGGAGCCTGAGAGAGATGCAGGAGCAGAGGGTACCACACTTGGCGTGGCCAACGTGGAGCTATGAGGATCATAGACCCCTTGTCTCTCTGAAGCTTGAACAGTGTCTTGGAAATTAGGGGAATGGGTGGAAAGGCATAGAGGAAGTCTTGCCCCCAATGGAGGAGGAAGGTATCCCAGGCCTAAACTCCCTAACACGAAATCCTGGAACAGAATCTGGGAAGATTGGCATTCCACGGACTTGCTAACAGGTCTATGTCAAGGGTTCCCCAAATTCGAAAGATCCTGGCTATGTGGTCCCCATGAAGGGACCATTCGTGTGGAAGCAGAACTCGACTGAGTCTGTCTGCCCAAGAGTTTTGAACCCCTGGAAGATACACTGCCATGAGATGAATTTGATACTCTCTGGCAAAGGCCCACAATCTCAAAGCTTTGTTGCAAAGCGACAGAGAGCCAGTCCCGCCCTACTTGTTCATGTAGAACATGGCTACTTGGTTGTCCGTGTGGATGAGGACTGTCTTGTAGCTGAGCAGGGTGTGGAAAACTCTGAGAGCTAGAAAGATTGCTCTGAGCTCTAAGAGGTTGATATGAAGAGATGTCTCCTCTAGAGACCAGATGCCTTGAGTGGAGAGATCTTGAAGATGAGCTCCCCAACCTCTTGGAGAGGCATCTGTTGTAAGGGTTGCTTGGGGTAACACCTGTTGAAAGGGGGACCCCAACAACAGATTTTGAGAGAACTTCCACCAGTGGAGGGACCAAAAGTGGCGACTGGAGGTTGCTATTTTGTCAGACAGGCAACCTGATGCCTGGGTCCATTGGGTGGATAGAGTCCACTGAGCTGCCCTCATGTGAAGGCGAGCGTAAGGAACGACATGCACAGTGGATGCCATGTGGCCTAACAGTTGTAACATCTCTCGAGCAGTTAAATGGGATTTTACCTGAACTTGTGAGGCTAACTGCACCAAGCGTAGGCAACGGGCCTGGGGAAGATAGGCCCTTGCAGTTGTGGTATCCAGCAAGGCCCCTATGAACTCTAGGGACTGAGTAGGGGTGAGATGGGATTTTGGGAAGTTTATTACAAGTCCCAGATACTGAAGGATACGGCTTGTGCAGGTTAAAGAAATCTGGGCCTCTGACTGGGATGGAGCTCGGATGAGCCAGTCGTCCAGATATGGGAATACGAATATCCCTAGAGTGCGTAGAAATGCAGCTACTACTGCCATGCATTTTGTGAACACCCTTGGTGCAGAGGCCTGACCGAAAGGAAGCACTCTGTATTGATAGTGCTTCCCTTGATAAAGGAACCGAAGGAACATTCTGTGTGATGGATGGATGAGGACATGGGTGAACGCATCCTTGAGGTCTAGAGAGCAAAGCCAATCCTGACTCTGAAGGTATGGAAGGAGAGTACCGAGAGAAATCATCTTGAATTCCTCCTTGCATAGAAACTTGTTCAATTCTCTGAGATCTAATATGGGTCTGTAGCCCCCTGTTTTCTTTGGAATAAGAAAGTAGGGGGAGTAGAACCCTGAGCCCTGCTGAAGAAGGGGTACTTCTTCTGTTGCCCCTTGGGCAAGAAGGGTAGTGATCTCCTGACCCAGAAGGTCGAGGAGAGATGTTTGAGAATTGAACTGTCTCACCATGGTGTGAGGAGGAAGGTTTAAGAAATGAAGCTTGTACCCCTCCCTTATGATGGAGAGGGTCCATTGCTCTGCTGTGATTTGTTCCCATCTGGGAGCAAAGTAAGCTAACCTTCCTGGAATGGTGAGAGGCTCTGGATGCTCTAGAGCCAGAAAAGCTAAGCTCTCTAGTTGTAAGTCAAAGGCCCTGAGGAGGCTGAGGCTGCTGGGCCGTAGCAGTCCTAGCAGCCTCAGGCTTGGCCTGTTTCGGTTGTTGCTGTCTCTTTGTAGCAAAACAACCTACAGAAGATGACTGCTGACCATAAGCAGAATAATATTTCCCTTTTTTGGGAAAAAAAACCCTTTTTGAACAACCTTTTCTTAAAAGGAGCAGAAGTAGACTTTGAAAGTCTATCTAAAGCAGAGTTTTCAGCATCCATTTGGGTGGCCTTTGCTTGCCAATCTTTGCCAAAAAGGTTTTCACCTGTACAAGGAAGATTTTCCAGTCCATCTTGAACCCAAGGTTCCAAATCAGAAGCTTGTAACCAAGCAACTCTGCGTGCACCTATGGCAATGGCCGAGGCTCTGCTGGCACCTTCAAAAGAGTCAAAGGCTGCACGTTTGGAAAACTTGGAAACATCCTGGGCATGTTTAAGCCAGGTGAGGAATTCTTCCCTTTTATCTTCTTGAATAAAAGGAGATAAAGTTTGCAGATGATCTGTAACTTCTTTTAGAAACATCCCCATATAGAGACTATAGGAGCTGATTCTGGCAACAAGCATACTAGCCTGGAAAACTCTCCTGCCAAAGGCATCTAAGGTTCTGCATTCCCTTCCTGGAGGAGCAGAAGACTGCCTTTTTGTACTCTTTATCTTTTTCATGGCAGACTCCACCACAATGGAGTGGTGAGGAAGCTGAGTTTTATGGAATCCAGGACAAGGAGGAACACGATACATGGTGTCCAACCTACGAGAATGAGGGGAGGTGGTGAGAGGAGTCTCCCATATGCCCAACATGTGATCATAAAGAATCTCATGTATTGGTAAAGTGGCTGCCTCTTTAGGAACCTTAGGATATTGTAAGATATCTAATTTTTTGGCTCTAGGCTCTGTCTCAGGGGCCACTGAAATGGAAAGGCCCCTGGCCACTTCCCTAATGAAGTCTTGAAAAGACAAGTCTTCTGGAGGAGATATTCTCCTTTTTGGAGAAGAGGGCTCCTGAGGATGAATCACCGATGCTTCGACAGAGACCTCTGATTCATCAGAGTCTTCAGAGGAATCAAAGTATCGTCTGTCTGG
This sequence comes from Ichthyophis bannanicus, assembly GCA_033557465.1. Taxonomy (NCBI): domain Eukaryota; kingdom Metazoa; phylum Chordata; class Amphibia; order Gymnophiona; family Ichthyophiidae; genus Ichthyophis; species Ichthyophis bannanicus. Next base: position 875,173,816 of record CM066035.1, on the reverse strand, counting down.
ATGCTCCTGCAGAGCCCGATACGCGTACCGGGTGGTATCGACATCGGGAGTGATCGGTACCGATGGGCATCACAGAACAGTGTACCGCTGCAGTCGACCCCGCAACGGATGTCGATGCAATCGGTACGGGCACCGGAACCGATGTCGGTACCGGTGCTGGAATCGGTACCTGCAACGGAGTTTGTTGCGGTACCGAAGGTGTCGCAGCTTGTATGAATGCCGTGATGGCACGCTGCATGGTCAGAATATTCTGATCCATCGACGCAACCAATGTCTGGATGTCGGTACCAGTGGAAACCACCGGTACCCCAGAACATGGCAACAGGTGATCAGTCGAAGCCACGCCATCGATGTCAACCTGTGACTCCATAGATGAAGTTTTGGAAGCCGGAGCTTCCCGCCAGGGTAATTTTGCCGGTGCAGGATCCTCGAGAGCAAGCCCGGAAACATCTCGATACTTAGAGGGAGATCTACCCTTCGAGGACCGGCTGGACTTATGTTTGGTTACCTGAGATCCATGGGAGGAAGAAGCAGCCCTAGAAGATGTCGATGCCACTGAAGCTGCATCAGAGGGAAACAGGGTACTGAGCTTGGCCGCTCGATTCTGTCGACCTCTTTTAGACATCATGGAACAGGACTCACAATCGGTGATGGAGTGGTCAGGGCCCAAACATTCTAGACACCAGTCATGGGTGTCGGTGATAGAAAGAGTACCGCTGCACTTCGTGCACTTTTTAAACCCAGAAGCGGGCTTTTCCATGAGGAAAGTTTTGCTAGGCCTAAGGCCCAGAAGGAAAAGTTGCACAGAAGTGGGAAACGGTAGTTTTTGGGGGGGTTTTTTATAAAAGAAAGAAGAAAAGACCGGCGGTACCGGTCCGACATCGAAGAAGGCAGACGCGCGACCAAAGAAATAAAGAAAAATAAAGAACTTCTTCAGCGGTGACAGGAACAAGACCTGCTGGCTCCGCGGAAAAGAAGAACTAGAGAGAGGTGGTTAGGAAAGGCGGGAAGGCAGCACGCAGGCGCTGTGGGATGCTCCAAAAAGCTTTCTTTCTGGACGCTGGGGAGCATTCCCGCGCAGGCTCCGTCGGTACCGACGATACCCATATGTGAAGACTCATTCCTGCTTGTTCCTGGAGATCAACGATACCCCATATGTGAAGACTACATTCCTGCTTCTTCCTGGAGATTAATGACGTCCTGCAAATGGCCACCAAACTTTAACATGGGTTCACTGTCTAAAACTGAGTAAACCTTCATCTGAGTAAAACGGAAGAGTGGTCACGAGAGAAGTGTCTCCTCAAGACAAATCTTCCAACAAGTATCCTTAAGATCATTGTGCTCGGCTAGTACTGCTCTTTTTGTTGTTTCATGATTTTTAGAGCAGAAATTGTTTGTTTTTGAGTTGCATAAGTTCTAATAGGAGGATCAGATTATAAGAAACCTCTTGATTTTTCTTCTGTTTCCACCTCTGGTGGTGGGGGAACAAAACCCACTTGTCTGGGCTGGTCTAACAGAACGATATACAACTACTGGCTTCTCTCAGTATTGCACCAGTGGATGCTGTAGTTTGCCTCCACCTGCTGGATAGAGTAGTTACTCACCTGTAACAGGTGTTCTCCAGGAGCAGCAGGAATCAGTCCTCACATATGGGTGTCATCGGTGACAATGAAGCCCCAGTGGAGCATTTCCCCAGCTTTCTATGAAATCCTTTGGGAATACAGGCACGCATGCGCGGTTCCCTTCCCGCCTAAAGGTGCCAACTTACCTCAGTCAAATGACATAGTTAAGAATAGCACACAAAAACGAAAAATAAACTATGTACAACTGCAACTCCAAGGGGAGGAAGGAGGGTTGCAAGGACTGATTCCTGCTGCTCCTCGAGAACACCTCTTACAGGTGAGTAACTACTCTTTCTCCAGGACCAAGCAGGAAGTCAGTCCTCACATATGGGTGACTCACCAGCTCTGGGCTACCGAGGAACCCAGGCTGAACAAGAGAACTCCCTCTAGTCTCAGCAGCAAAGAAAGGCTTTTCAAGGACACAACCTCCACCGGTAGCCCAACAGAGGGCAGGAGTTGCCTAAACCTCAAAGAGATTCCAGAGTACTGCTTGGCCAAAAGCACTGTCCCTACAGGACTCCCTCTCCAGGCAGTAATGGGCCGCAAATGTCTGGCTTGAAGACCAAGTTGCAGCCCTGCAGATGTCTACACCAAGGGAACAGAGCGGAGATGAGCCACTGAGGGAGCCATTGCCCTGATTCGGTGGGCCGTAACCCTACCTGCAAAGGAAGGTCAGCCGCCTTGTAAGCCCAGGTGATACAGTCAGCCACCCAGATGGACAAGGTACGCTTGGACACAGCCAACCCCAACTTATTGGGGTCAAAGGAGACGAAGAGCTGGGTAGCCCTTCTATGCCCCTGTGTACGGTCAAGATAGAAGGATAAGGGCATCCTACAGTCCAGGGTATGCAGGACTGCTTCAGCCTGGCTTGCATGAGGCCTAGGGAAGAATGCTGGAAGAACCACCTCTTGGTTGAGGTGGAAAGAGGAGACAACCTTAGGGAGGAACTTTGGATGAGTCCTAAGGACTACCCTGTTCCTATAAATACTGGTGTAAGGCCTATCACAGACCAGGGCCTGAAGCTCACTTACTCGCCTAGCCGAGGTAAGAGCTATCAGGAAGAGTGTCTTCCAGGAGAGGAAGCGTAGTGGACAAGTAGCCATCGGCTCAAATGTGGGCGAGTCAGTTGCTGCAAGACCACATTCAGCTCCCACTCAGGGGCAGCAGGACGGATAGGAGGCTTGAGCAAAAGCAAGCCCCTAAGAAAATGAGACACCAAGGGGTGACCAGACAGAGAATGTCCCGCCAACAGAGTGGTGAGCTCCTAGACTTGAGAGGTGGACTCGAACAGAATTGGATTTAAGACCTTGATATGACAAGTGCAGTAAGTACTGAAGGACTACTGGCACAGTACAGGAGAAAGGATCTTCTGTACGTAGCTGACACCACACAGAAAAACTCTTCCATTTGAGAGCATAGGTTTTCCTAGTGGACTGTTTCCTAGAGGCTAGGACAACCTCCTCAACCTCCTGAGGCAGGCCCCAGGGAGCCAAGACTACCCTTGCAGCCTCCAGGCCATCAAATTGAGAGCTTAGAGATTGGGGTGCAAAAGGAAACCCTGCTCCTGTGAAAGAAGGTCGGGTTGCAACCCCAGATGTAGTGGAGGATCCACCGCCAGTTGAAGTAGAAGAGGAAACCAAGGCTGTCTCGGCCACCTGGGAGCCACCAGCAGGACCGAGGCCTTGTCCTGAAGAATCTTGAAGAGAGTTTGGGCCACCAAGGGCGTGGGAGGAAACGCATAGAGGAGGCCCTGAGACCAGGATATCAGAAAAGAATCCGCTGCTATCCGCAGAGGATGCGGTTGCCTGGAGCAGAACTTTGGCAGTTGCTTGTTCGTTGGGCTGGCAAAGAGATCTAACCCAGGGAGACCCCACTTCAGGAAGATCTTCTGAACGAACAAGGGATGCAGCTGCCACTCGTGGGGCTGCAGTATTCTGCTTAATCTTTCTGTCAGGTAGTTGTCCTGGACTGGAAGGTACACAGCCTTGAGGAGCATGTTGTGCTTGAGGGCAAAAGAACAAAGGTCCTGAGCCTCCCGACAAAGGATCCTGGACCCAGTCCCGCCCTGTTTGTTCACATAAAACATGGCAACTTGGTTGTCTGTCTGAATCAGGACAGACTGGTGAGCCAGGGTAGGAGTGAAAGCTTTGAGTGCTAATCGAATAGCTCTGAGTTCGAGGAGATTGATCTGCTGTGCAGCTTCCCAGGGAGAAAAGAGGCCCTGGGTGCACTTGCCCAGACAATGAGCTCCCCAGCCTTGCAGGGAGGCATCTGTTGTTAGCACTACTGTGTACCCTGGAATCTGAAAAGGCACCCCTTCCAGTAGATTGGGTGGGTGCAGCCACCAGTTGAGGGAGTGCAGAAAAGGTCTGGACACCCTTATTCTGTCGCTGAGGCTGCCTGTGGCCTGTGACCACTGAGCCCGAAGACACCACTGTGCAGGCCTCATATGGAGCCTGGCATTGGGGGTCACATGCATTGTCGAAGCCAAGTGGCCTAGAAGCCTCAGGCAGAGTCTGGCGGAGACCAGGGACCTGCAGAGAAACTGATTTGCCAAGGCCATCAACCTTTGGGCTCTGTCTTCTGGCAAGAATGTCTTTGCCAGGAGAGAGTCCAACCTTGCCCCTATGAACTCCAAGTTCTGGGAGGGGAGCAAAGTGGACTTTGCGAAGTTTATGACAAACCCCAGGCGTTGTAGAAGAGCGATAGTCCTGAGGGTGGCTGGATTGGCCTCCTGACAAGTCTGACCCCTGATGAGCTAGTCGTCTAGATAGGGGAAGACAAAGATTCCCTGATTTCTCAGGTAAGCCGCCACCACTGCTAGGCACTTTGTGAAGACTCTGGGGGTGGAGGTGAGGCCGAAAGGCAGCACTCTGTACTGATAATGGTTTCCTCCCACAATGAACCTGAGGTAGTTTCTGTGGTCTGGATGAATAAGGATGTGAGTGTACGCATCCTTTAGATCTAAGGAGCATAGCCAATCTCCCTGCTGGAGGTAGGGCAGAAGGGTTCCAAGAGTAAGCATCTTGAACTTTTCCTTCACTAGGAACTTGTTGAGGTTCCTGAGGTCCAGAATGGGTCGAAGGCCACCGGTTCTTTTGAGCACCAGGAAATACCTGGAGTAGAACCCGTGACCTTGCAAGTGGGGAGGCACAGACTCCACCGCCCTGTCCCCCAACAGACCCTGAAGCTCCTGAAGGAGAAGGTCTCGTGTGGGAGGCCTGGGAGGCTCCCCTGGAAAGTATGGAGGAGGCAGTTGGTGAAAATGGAGGGCATAGCCCTTGTGGACTATCTCCAGCACCCAAATGTCCCCAGTGATAAGGGGCCACTGGTGGGCAAAGGAGGCGAAACGACCTCCTGTGCAGGGTTGGGAGAGCAGTGGAGGAGAGGCTACGCTCAAGGAGTCAAAAGCCCCCACCCTGCTAAGTGGTAGCAGGGGCCTGAGGCTTCGGGGGCCTCTGCCTACGGGGCCCATTAACCTGGCCCTTGGCTTGCTGACCCTGGGGGGCAGCTTGGGCAGCCTGTTATTGCGGGTACTGTTTGTAGGCAGTGCCCTTCCTTGGGTAAAAGGGCTTTTTACCAGAGCCCTTCTTTTTATGAGAAGGGGCAGAGGTCTTCCTCGACAGCCTTGTCCGTGTGAGGTGCTCGGTCTCGAGCTGAGCGGCCTTCTCGGTCATGGGCTTGCCAAAAATGTTTTCACCTCGGCAAGGGACATCGACCAACTTGTCCTGAACCCATGGCTCGAGGTCCGATGACTGCATCCATGCCTGGCATCGAGCCGCGATGCCGGCTGCCGCAACTCGGGCCAAAGCCTCTAAGCCATCGTAGGCGGTGCGGGACATGAACTTCGAGCAGTCCCGAACCCCCGAGGACAAGGACTTAAATCTCTGCAAGGGTTCCCCGGAGAGACCAGCAGAGAACCCGGCCAACTCCTTGGCCAGATCCCATAAGTACATGCCCATGTACAGCTGGTAGGACTGGACACAGCAAGCAAGCATCGAGCCCTGGAAGCACTTTCTACTGACGCCATCGAGGTTTCGGGCCTCCCTGCCAGGAGGTACCGCGGAGTGCATCTTCTGGCTCTTCAGACGATGCATGGCCGATTCCACAACCATGGAATGGTGTGGTAGCTGTGCCTTCTGAAAACCAGGGCTCTTCCGGAGTTGATAGATCGAATTGACTCGCTTGCTAAGAACCGGTGCAGAGGCCGGTGCCTCCCACATACGGAAGAGGAGCAGTTCCAGCATCGGAGGAACCGGGACAGTAAAGGCCTCCTTTGGAGGAGAGTCATACTGTAGCACCTCGAGCTCTTCAGCTTGAGGCTCTTCCTTGGGGTCCGTCGGAATAGCCAAGGCAGTGGCCATATCCCGGACGAACTCCGAGAACCGGGTGTCCTCTGGGGGGGACCTACTCCGGGGCTCAGACTGCGGTGAGTCCGAAGAGACGCACCGAGTCTTAAAGGTATCAGGAGACTCCTCGTCCTCCGTCTCCCAAGCCGACTCGTCCAAGGAAGAGTCGGGGTCCGACCTCGCGGGGCCTGCGAGCACCCGCCCCGATGCCGAAGGCACCAGCGTCAATGCCCTCGGTCCCGAAAGGTAGGTCAAGGGAGACCGCGACCAAGGTCGACTCCGAGCCACGATGGACTCGAGTATCGGCTCGGTCTCCGGGGTGAACTTCGAGGTCAATGTCCCGGTGGTCGGGGCAGATGCGCCAGACAGGCTGGCCATCAGTGCCCACTGCTGCTCCATGAAGGCAGACAATCTGCTCTCCAAGGCTGTCATCCTGAGACCCACCTCGGGAGATGCAACAGCCACCGACTCGGGCCCCGGCGGCCCCGGGCCCGACGTCGGCTCCCTGGGAGGAGAGTCCACGAGGACTACAGGGCTTACGTGTCCAGCAGACTCCGGCTCCACACGAGGAACTTTGGCAGGCTTCTCCGGTTCCACTGGCCCGGGGCGACGGTCGGGGGTCTTAGACCTGGCCCTCGAGGAGCCAGAGACCTCCTCCGACGACACCCTCGCGAGCCGTTTCTTCCTCTTGCGTTCCCGGTCGGGGGACCCCCTGTCCGAGGAGCTTCGACGGCGCTCGGGATCGGAATCCCGAGATGTCGAGGCCTCAGATGAAGTCCGGGCCCGGCCAGATGCTGAGTCCAAGAAAAGCCTTTCCTTTTGCTGCTGGCGACTTCGCAGTGCCTTGGAAGACATCTTTCCACAGGCCCCGCATGACTTAGGATCGTGGTCGGGGCCGAGGCACCGAAGGCAGCAGTCGTGTGTGTCGGTGAGAGACATTAGTTTCTTACACCGATCACACTTCTTAAAACCACTGGAAGCCATCGGGGAAAAAAGAGTCCCCGCGAGGTCAAAGGGAAAAAAGGGAAAAAGGGCGCGAACGCCAGCCACAAAGGGCAAAAACCGAAAAAGAAGAATCGGGCTCGATACTGGTGTACCGAACCCGGCGGGAGGGGAACCGGCGTCGAACCGGGAGAAAAAATAGCAAAAATCGCTGAAAAATCTAATTTTAACCGGGAAAACTGGACACACGTCCGGTGGGCTTCACGGAAAAAAAGAGACTGAGGTAAGATGGCACCTTTAGGCAGGAAGGGAACCGCGCATGAGTGCCTGCATTCCCAAAGGCTTTCATAGAAAGCTGGGGAAATGCTCCGCTGGGGCTTCATCGGCGCCGATGACACCCATATGTGAAGACTGACTTCCTGCTTGGTCCTGGAGAAAGAGAGCATACCCCACTTGTCTGGACTGGATTAGCAGGATAAGGAATGGTATGTTTTATTAGTAGATCATGAAAGCTTATTCAAATCAATAGAAACAATAATGCTGAAAGTCTTCTTAACTCCATAAAAAAAGCAAAAGCTATTTCATAGTTCAAAGTGTAAAAGGCAACATCATGGACCAAATCTCACATCCTGTAATATCATATCCTGCTCCTAAGCACCTATAGGTCATTCATCAGCAGTGAAATCAGTTCATAAAACTACTGTTCTATTTTAATACCTCAATAGTGCTGTAGGTTCAACTTTCAATGACAACTTTTTCTTCACAAAAAATGCCTGGCAGACAATGTTCTTACTTTGAGTCTGATGAACCTGACTTTAAAAGCTGGAAAACCAGTTATGAATTTTTTTTTAAAAGACAAAGATACCTACAAACAGAATACCTACATTGATGAGACTAAAAATACACAAAATGTCTCGGCAATTTTGTTCTGAAACTCTTATGGAGTAAACAACAGCTTCTAAACCATATATACTGAAGGATCTTCTCAAAAATCACATACCTGGGTCGCCAGAGGCTGCTGAATCTGGTCAGTGTAAGATAAGGCAGAAATCTGTTGGTCATTTAAATTTTGCTGACGACGATCACTATACTGATGTGTATGCGGCATCTGTCCAGCCATCTGAAGGCCAGCAGCATGGAATGAAAATGATGGTGCAAGCCGTACAGACGAAGGTTTGCATGCTGAAGTCTCTCCTCCTAAAAAATATTGTTAGATTTCAGTACAAAAGAATCTATGCAATATTTTCTCCCTTTTTTATGTCAATGTTCCTCTCAAACTACTATGTTTTCTCTAAATGTATCACAGGGTATATATATCTTGCCCATTCCTCTTTCAAACCTGGAAATAAAAACACTAGAAATTATAAAATCAAACTGCACTTCAAAACTTCATTAATCACAGTAACAAAAACCACTACACTGCCAATTATTAATTTATCAGCTGTACTACCAATTTATTTCTTCATTAGAAAGTTATTGCCCAATATTATAGCATCATTTCAATAGGACAATAAACATGTGGATTCATTGAAAGTGCCAGTGTGAGTGAACATTTAGGGATTCTTTTTCTAGATGTTTATACATTTTAAAGTTAGGTATTTATATTCTAGGTTTTAGGAGAGAACCAAAAAAAGGATATATTGGTATGTCTCTCACTCTGAAGTAATCAGCACAGAAAAGGAACAAGGCGGATACAAGACAAGCCAGGTGAGGGGTGAAAGAGTAATAGGGGAAATGGTGTTTTTCCAGTGTTTATCCAACACACACCTATTTTAATTTGTTTTTGCATTGGGGCTTTATTGGTTTTATTGGTGCTTATCAGTTAAAAACTAAAATCAACTAGTGCTTCTCAGTTAAAAACTTATCAGAAGTCCTAATTATATTGCAGGGGGATCACTGAGTGGCTCTCTTAATAGAGAAGTACCCTAAAGATGAAAGCAGTGGGCTAAGAAACAGGAAAAGCCAGGGTTCAAAAAAATCACTGATGCTCCTTGATGAAATCATTAAACCCTCCATTATCTCAGGTACTAACTTACAAGCTGATGTAGAAAACTAGCATGGCCTTTAAGCACAGAACACAGCTTTTAAGTACACTTACTGCTACTGCCAAATGC